>MU551688.1:203124-344447 GCA_024362625.1 Silurus asotus | reverse complement strand
GTGTGATGGTGTGGACATATACAGAGAAGGGACATGGGGTATATCTGTATATTTGTGTATATATATATATATATATATATATATATATATATATATGTCAAAATACATAGATGTCAAAATAGAAGTCACAGCACAAAAAGCATTTGGGGATTTTCCAATGCAATTATTCTATGGTAATATTTAAATTAAGTTTGCTGGATTATTGGAGGAAGAGATGCTTCCAATAAGACCTGTCAAAACACATATACTCTACACTAAGACTTTTATTTACACAGATATCTCACTCATTGGCAGAGAAAGCAATGGCTGTTGTCATGGAACTCCAAACTCTAATCTGAAGTGCAAATAAAAATAAAATAAGAAACGTGGCAGATCAAACAAAACCACTATCAAAACCATTTCCAATAATGAATACTTCTACTTTCCCAGTGAGTAGCTGAGATGGATCTGTCTGCAATCCAACGTGCTGCATGTGCTAGGAAATAATGGGAGCCAATCATATATAAAATTGCGTATTACAGAAATCAGTAAATAACAATCTTACAAAGGTGTATGATATTTGAATGTAAAGGGCTAAGCTTTAAATATTTCGCCCCAGACCACTTTTTCTTTCCTACTCTTACAGTGTGCAATTTGAATCAAGGACATTTTTACACCGGCTGAAACATTTGCACAAGACTTACACCAGCAGGCAGGTGGGAAAAAATTGATCCTTGGCAAGACATTCATTTTCGTAATAGACCTTGGATGTGAGAAGTGAGAAGACTAATCTATTTATCCAAAATCCATTACGACTTTACTCAGAGCTTCTTTATCATTATATTTTCTCTATGAATGCTTTACAATTGTAACATTAGTAGGAAGAATTAATACATTAGTGGGATGGGTAAATTCAATTGGACCGGTTCATTTTAAATACTGGTAAACACATACATCTTTCACAGATTGGAAAACAATGAAATATTAATAGTGGAGGTGTTTTCCAAAAGTCATGTATCTGCCTTCTCCCATATTAAAATTCCATTACAAGAATCCACAACCACAACTAGCACAGTGACTAATCACCCTAACTCCATATCCCAGAAATCACAATCATCCTATACCCTACAAACCATGTCACATGTTCTTTGTTATGACCCATACACACCTGGCAACCATTTATAAAATCTCTAAAATAAACCAAATGTTCACTCACACTGTGAATTCTTGCTTCCTAGTCTTAAACCAAAACTAGGCTAATCCTGGTCTTCCAACCAGTTCTCTACAAAAGAAATTAACATCGCCTGTTTATACTGTACCACCAAATGCTTGATGAGTAGTGTGTTATGGCAAGTAGCAGGTATAAGAAAACCTTAACTGATGATGAATCTTCTGTTTCAAGTGCAAATAGCAAATATCCCAAGACTTAGCAGGCAACCTTGACAAGAAAATCCCCATTTATAATAGATTAATATTATAATAGACTATTACCATCTAAGCTGTTATGTTAGGATTTTAAACTTAAATTAATAAATAAGTGTACACATGAATCACATGAAGTTCATATAAGAAAATCGTATTCACTATTCACATTTTACACACTCACCAGAATTTCTCCCCGTCCTTACTGTGAGCTACATAGAAAAAAAAACCCAATGTGATAAAAAATAACATTAATCTTGCTATTTCTCACGATAAGCACTGCTCGGAAGACTTATCAGTTTCATTACTGTTTGGCAAAACTTTGGCCAAAGCAAATAACAATTCCTAAATTCAGAGCTTAAACGACCACATGTGAGATTTAAAGCAGTAATATGAAATGGATTTCAAATATTAATAATGGCAAGACCACAGGAGAGATGGGAAGGTTATAAAAAATTAAATGGGTGCATCCAAAGCTCTTTAAACGACCCTTAGGAGCCCTTTATAAGAGAATTCTAAAACCCCAGGGTGTGTGTGTGTGTGTGTGTGTGTGTGTGTGTGTGTGTGTGTGTGTGTGTGTGTGTGTGTGTTCATACTTGTTGTTTCTGTCTGGTCCTCCTTGCATGTTCTTTCTTTTGCTCCTCTCTCTGTCTTTCCTTCTCCTCTTCCTGCCAGTATTCAGCTACAGCCGCCTCCATCTGAGCCACCTCTTCCTGTTGCTCACGCCACTGCTGCATCTACACACACACAAATACCCAAAAACCATTACTTACTGTAGAGAATTATTTCCTATCCCGAAATGCTACTCCAGGGTACAAGTGATCTAGCTTGTTGGTGTGTTCAGTTTGGGACCTCAATTCTTTCTTAATCCGCAGAGCATGTATGTAAATTCTCCTTTATCCCTTCACCAGGTTGAGATCTGACTACACAGAACAGTGCTCTTGTTCATCAACCATGAGATGTGATGTATCATCAGCAAAGTTTCAACCCAATACAATTAAATGTGTCTGAATAAAAGAAAACAGGACAAAGGGAAGAAACAATGGAAATGAATAAGTATATATTATTTGATGAGGACAAACAAACATCCTGCAGTTGGCCTGTAAACTAAATTACATTTCATTAAATGTAAAGAAGATTGACAGTAAATAAAATATTGTATCTTATTTAGACATTATGGAGCTGCAGGATCGCTCTGGAACCAATTTCTCAAAATTTTAGGCTGAACTGTGAAAGCAAAAGAAAACTACACAAATACACACACACACACACACACACACATACGCGCACACACACACACACACACACACACACACACATGTGCTATTACACACACACACACACATGCGCTATTTTATACGCTTTAAATGGAATACACACATAAACGCCAAGTGAATGGCAGGTGGGTTTAGCAGCTGTCTCCTAGTAATGTGAGAAGCACTGAAGCGGTGAGTTTCAAACTTACAAACTGATTTCCATCAGCACAGTTTTGTAAATCTCCACACACTCCCTCAAACACACACACATTAACACCTTTGTAGCCGGAGCATCCTCATCCCTGGGGTTCCACAGAAAGATTTAACACCTCCCCTACGTCGAAAGTGGATTTGGTTTAACAGGTCAGGGGCTTCACAATAATGGAATGGGTCAGTGGCGACGTTCACACGTGTTAATTCACGTTACACATTTCCATTAACTGTGCTCCTGTGTTTAAACAGACAGCAGGACAAGGCAGGAATATCAACTGTTTTTATTACACATCCTGCCAGGGAAGTACAAAGAGAGATCTATGGCCCAGCGTGACTATAGCCACACTTCTTTTGGAAGGAAAAATATTTCCATTTCCCTAAGTGATTAGCACGTTAGAAAAAGATTATTAGGCGCTATCAGGCGACTGACACATTGCACGAACAATGAGCAACTTCTGGCACTATAACTGACAGATATAAATGGTTCCATTTTAATTTTAACACATTTCTTGAAGTTAAACCAAAAAAGTTTGCCTGGCAGTGAATATATAAGTCCTTAATACCGATGATGATGATGTCATTCTGTACAAAAACACCCCTTGGCTGCCATACTGGATCAATGTCTAAGGCTAAAATCAATTAAATTAACTTTTAAAACTGCTTATATACTCTATGTAATGTGTGTTATGCTTTCCTGCAACATCTTTTTTACAAGAACAGTGGGGTCTAAAATGTCTGTAAGCATGATTAACAATACACAGTTAATACAACAGTCCCCATTACAAATAATACAATTGACAACAACCTTTTTGCTTCTCCATTTAGAAAACTACAAACTTCTAAATATAGAGAAGGTTTCCTCAGAGTGTATGAGAAACAACAAATTGTTCTCAAAATGTATATCATTTCTGATATGCCACTCAGTGAGACAGCCAGAGGACAAAATTGCCAAAGCTCAAACTGCTGGAAATTGAATCTTCAATCCAATCTCAGCTCAACATTTAAAAATGGATAATGCCTTAAATCAGCTTAACACAACTAAACAGATTATATATACATTTAGGTATCATTAAATAGTGCCTATATGATTATCCCTAATGAGCAAAACCAGTGGCAACAATGATAAGGAATAACTAGTTGAGAATGTATGAGGATGAAACATTGAGAGAAAACAAACTCAAAAGAAACCCATCCCATGGGTGAGAAATAAAACAGGTTGTCAAAAAAACAAAAAAAACTCCATTTGCTGTTAAAAAACAGCAATCTCTTATAATGATGCTGCCATCACCATGCTTTCCCATGTAGGCAATGCACTGTGATAAGTCACTTTTCACCACATAGAAATACATTCGATTGTCTGCATTGTGTCTTTTTCTCACCACTGTTCTCTCATTATCAAATATTGTTCCACAGTTTATCACACCTTTTCCCTGGATCTCTACAGAGTTGTTAATGTGCTACATCCATTCTATATATTTAATAAATAATTAAATGGTGTTAGATTGTGAAAAATGAGAGTCTACTGTGTCTATGATTTTTTTTTTCTGGCTGATTCGGTGACTTAAGTTATATTACAAAATAATGTATTCGATCAATGGGAGCAGGTGGAAAACAAATGACCTTGCTATTTATTTTTTCCACGAAATGCAATATTATAATATTTTAGGTAAATTATTGCAAAAGGATAGGCATTTAAGATAATATGCAAATGTATCCTTTGCACATGGCTAATTAGTTTATAAGTAAACTCTCTGGCTCTATCAATTCATCGGCATCTCTCTCATGCCGGTGTATGAGACAGAGCGCTGCTCCTTAATAGCAGTGCGAGGAAGCAGACGGAGCAATCTGTTCAGGGGCTCTGATGAGAGATGCAGCCATTTCACACTTCCACTGAGGAAAAGCTTGATGTATTCTCAGCAACAGATTGCCATCAAACACACATTTGCGAAGCCGTTGCACATGTGCCACAGTGCACAGAGTGACGCTCTGATAGTCAGCGAACGAGACACGAACTGAGCCAACGAAGGAGAAGAAAAACTACACACAAACACTACAATCTTAAACACAACCCACATCACCTATGGATGTTAACAAAGGGCATTTCATCAGATCAATACTCATTTTACCACAGTGATTCTTCATGTAATTTCTGTTTTACAGATACAGGTTTTTTGTTGTGCTCTGGCAGAAAAAAAAGCTAAAGCAGAAAACTCATAGCTAAAGGGAGGGAAAGCATGGAGAGGGTAACTAGCCCAATAATTGCACTATCAATCACACTCCTCTCTGGCCCAGATAAGACAACAGCGCCTGATGATAGGAACCAGAGTAATGTCGCACCAACTTTACACATACACACACTCACTCTTAAACACGCCTCCGCCTCTAACTTAGAAATCTTTTAAAAGAAAAAAAAACGTTAATTCAGCTCATTATAATTATCCCCTGCTGTGAAAACCTATTTACTGCAGTGTTTTCTTTCACTTTCAGGTTCAGGCTAAAGTTGATAAACACTAAATGGCCTAATGTACAGATGTGGAAACCCGAAGATTACATCATATGTTGTGCATCATAGATTGTCTTTGGATGCAGTACTTTTACTAGAACTAAGCGAAGTGCCTGAGCACAAAGCTCAATGAAGACATGGCATGTCAAGTTTACAGTGGAACTCAAGTGGCCTGAGTGGTTAACCTTTTTTTGGGATAGACTGGAGAACTGTCTGAATAACAAACATGACCACTTGACCTCGTTAATGCATTTATAAATGAATAAACAGTATATTAAGCAGAGTAAGCACCCACACTTCAATGTCTAGGGAAAACCCTTCTCAGGGAAAGCGAGAAAAAAGCACACAGGTGTTTGGTGTACACAAACTTTTGTCCACACAAAAAAGATTTTCTGTGTCCGGTGTCATTCTTGTTGGCAAAATTCCCCAAGCTCTGCCTCTTAGAAAGTGAATCTTCACCCTGAACCCAACTAAAACAGATATTTTGCTCCATTTAAACTGTGTTTAAATCTGATTCCCTCAACCTTTTGATGTTTCCTTAATAAGATGCAATTAATGAAAACCATTTCCTTAAAACGATGCTGCCACCACCATATTTCACTGTGTTCTCAGGGTGATATTAGTTCTTATCACACAGAACAACATTTGCTGTCTGCCACATGCCTTTCATCAAGTGTTTTATATTTATTTTTTGCTTCATATTTCTTCTCACCGCTGTTCCATAAAAAGGTGTTTCACAGTTTCTCACATCTCTGCTCTGAATCTCTACAGAGTAGATTTTTCAAATATTTGTAAATATATAATGTTATGGTACCGGTTGAGGGGGAATATTAAATGATCAATAACTTTTTTTCATATTCTATGGGCTTGTTGTGTACAAAAATATGCTTTGCCTTTAACTTTGCCTTTAATACTGTAAATCATGATTCAGTGATTACTGTAATAAGTCATATTGATGCAAAACAATAAAAATACATTAAAGGAGGACAAATGTTAAGGAACTATAAAGGGAAAATACAGAACTTTTAAAGTTCTAATAAATGCCAAATACATAGATGCACCGATGAAGAAATCCCAAAAAAATGTGACAGGGTGACCTCTGGGGGTCGGGCAGTGAATTGCCCATGCTGTTAAAGGAAAAGTGCATGCAGTAGGTATTCTAGGTCATTTTATAAAAAAGCAACATGCTGAGTTCATTGTAAGTGTAAAAATAAAATAGACACTAACAATTTAGAATGATGTCATTCTCTTTTATGTATGTATGTATTGATGGAGTGCCTCAGGGGTCAGGTCTTGGTCTTGGGTCCAAAAATCACTGGGCTGTGGTGTCAGGCGTTATTAAGTCTCACTGCTAAGCTAATACCACACACTTAATTACACTTCCCAAGTTGCTCAGATGCCTCATTTCTCGGAGCTCTAAAACAAATTTCTCTTTTAAAGCATGAGAAGGATATGACATTTCTTATATAAAACCCTAGTCATATTCAGACTTAATTACTGCAAATCTTGACTTGCTGGTCTCCCGCGAGCATCTATAATTCTTTCCCTTACTGGGTTCATAACCTTCTCAGGTTTTATTATGTGACCTCCTTACTGTGGTATTCTGCCTGTCATGTTGCAGCCAATAATAATTCCAATTCAAAACTCTTTTCTTTGCATTTCAGGTGGCTGTGAAGCACATTACTTATGAAGCCTGGTTCAAATCTATACACCTGGTCACGCTGTAAAACAAGATCTTGATGCTTCAGTGGTGGAATGAGCTTCCACATACACCCTGAACACCTCCTCCAACAGTCTCCATTTCTTTTACAAAGGAGGAATAATCTTTTGCACTGATTGCCTTTTGTATTGCTTGTATTATGTATTCAGTGTGTTTTTTAGTATTATTCTTCATGCATTTGGGATTTCAATTGTCCTTTTCATTTCTGACTGTCTTTTGTTGTTCATGCCTCTGTTGGAAACTGCCTTTTTGGCACCAGCAGTGTGCTCTGACACTTGTACGAACTAGCATTTGTCTTGTGTCTTTTGTTATGATGCCTTGCAGTTACTCGCTTTTCAATTGCTTGCATATGCTCAAAAGCAGCATCTGTTAAATGACTTGTAAATAATTTTCTTCTTCTGTTTTTCTATGTGACTTAATCATACACAATCATAGAATGTCTATAGTCCTGTAGTTAGTATCTGGGCTGATGAGCTTTCTGCTGTTAAATCATTTATATTAATGCATTCGATTGGATGTTATACAAAAGAGGATCTGCTATAGACACAGTGCCGGTTTGAGTTTAGAATACTAGAACCACAAAACTACACTCATCTATTGGAGAATTTATGAAAATACTTTGCTTGATTCACATCCAGGCAGTAGTCTTTCAAATAAGTACATGTATTTTGTGTTGATTCATTTTGAAAAATTGAAACAATTGGAAAACAAAATGTGAAAACAATGAAAGTATTGTTCCTTCATTATGATTAAGCAGAAAAGGAGAAAATGGCTTTCTATTTTTTCTGAGTACACACAAAAACGTTAATTATTTATTTGATTAATTTAGTCTATTCATTTAGTAAAGCAACGAAAAATGAGAAAAATCGAACAATAACAAATATGATCAATGCCCTAAAGTAGTCTTTTATCAGAGAGAAATGTCCACTTTTGGGCAATTTGCACAAATCATAAATATGATACAAACTACAGCAACATATTCAGACACTCTAGTAAAACAATGATTGTTCTGCAATGGCTGAACTAAGATTTTGTAACGTTGCAAGTAGAGGACATGTGTCTGACTCCTATTTTTTTCTTTTGAACATCACATAGTGCTCCATATATACAAAATGTTGAATGAAGTCACATTATGGATTATGCTCTGCTGGTTGTTACGTTATTTCACATCCAGGTTGTTAAAAGAGTATTACAAAACCCAACAACTCAAAGTAAAAAAAAAAAAAAAAAAAAAAAAAAAAAAAAAAAACCCAGAAGGTAATAAACTATACATTAATGTATAAAAGATTCAAATGATGGAAAGTCTTTGAGAAATACTAAATTGGTGTAATAGACACTTCTTCCCCATTAGACACAAATATCATAGCAGATTACAGATCTCTCTCTCTCTCTCTCTCTCTCTCTCTTTCTCTTTCTCTACAGGCTCTTAGGATGCCAATGACCCTGTCTATACCCTTCTGCTCTCTAAAACTGTCTGGTCTATCCTGTTGCCCTACTGGATTTGATCAATTGAACACCTTTTGCTGCCACAGACAATATCTCACAGATGTGATTGCCATGGATGGTACCATTTGGAAGCCATGAAGATTGCGTTTGGACTGCATACAAACAGTTCTTCCCCCAATACCTTTGCCTCTTGCTTGCTCATTAGGGATACATTTATAGGGATGCAGTAAAAGGGATACCTTTTTATTTAATTTTTTTTTTACTTAACATCTGCAAACCCGCTTTGTCATAATGTCCATTGTCCAATGACATGCGCTATAAAAATAATTGGGTAACAAACTGAATTGAAATACCACACAATGTGCTGGTATTTCTGCTTTGCTGTTCAGTCTAGCTGTATTATCAGCATTAATACTGTGCTACTAATAAAATCTATATTTGCAAATGCAGGAACAGTTTCAGCAGCAGCTTCTTTTCACACTCTGCTGCATGCACACACACACACACACACACACACACACACACACACACACACACACACACACACACACACACACACACATTTTTCCTGAATCTCTAGGTATCTTGAGTGACACTGCAATACAAAATTCTTCTTCATTACTATTATTTGTGTCTCAGATGTGCGGCGACAGGATGAGAGGTACTCGGTTTCAAGCAAACAGCTCCAATCAGACAGCTGAAATTTTATTCAAACATCCTTTTAAAACTTGTCAAGGTTTCTACTTTGTGTCATCTTGGGGATTTTTGTCACCTCTGGCTTGCTCATTAGAGATCTAAATTTCCATCCAAATGTGTTAAAAACTTTACTGTGACAATTTCTATCATAAAAAGTGACAACTGGTTAGTGTTCTTGCCCAGTGGGGTTCATTTGTAATGCTATACTATTCAAGGATACTAAAGACAATGTTTGAAATTCAATGATAAATGAATAACCTGGGTTTCCATTTGAGCGCAAATTCAAGTCTGATCTTTTCATTAATCCTTTCAAGAAAAATAAATAAATCATTACACAATGATCAGCTAGGCTACAGACATGGATTAGGCAACTCAATCCATCAAGCTCAATCAAACTCAATCACGTTTGATTTCCGGCCCCTCAAAATGCTTGGTCACCTTTGCTCTTCAGCTTCGAGGACCTCAAGTTACGACCTGGTAATGACTGTGAAGTTACATGTGCACTATTTGAGAATGTGGATAACGCCCTGTCAGAGCTTTACCCTAGCCACACAAATGTGATAAATGGCTTTTGCTTGTTGAGATCAATGTGCTGCTGCACCTGTATTGCTGCTGTTAGCAAATGTGTGAGAAATCAAAACAGTACAAACAGCTTTCCCTTTCTTATAAAAAGTACAATGTGTATTTAATTGGAACTCATTTGTAACAATCAAAATGAGATATGAGATATAAGAGAGGCATGCATAATGGGTGCATCTTAAATATTGATTGAGAAATAAGGAAACAAAAAAATGCAGAAATACCGAAAAGAATTGGTTGAATCAAAGAAGACGCTCAAAGACTGAGCCTGAGTGTGAATGGAGAGGTAATGTAGTGTGAATAGAGAGGTAATGCAGAGTTATATTAGAGTATTTCCATTATTGCATGCTGTGAAAGAGAAATAATTCTTCTCTTACAAAAAGGGACAATCTGGTACCACTTAAATACATAGTTGCGGACAGTGTTCATAAATACAACTAAAGAACTAAACAGTATGACCCCGAGGCTAGAAGCAGGATAAGAGCATTAGTAAGAAGGAAGTTTTGAATATATTTTTGAAAACTTTACCACTACAGCAACAGCTCCATGACAGCACTTAAACAAATTTATTAATTTTTAATATTGGCATGATGCCTAAATAAAGTATGTGTAATCTGATGACACTCAATGAAAACAAAGCAACCAAAACAAAAAGAAATCAGTTTTAAAATCAGAACCTAAGAGAGATAGCACAGCTTTAGGCAGCTTAAACAATAATAGATTGTCCCTTCACTCTAAACATCTGCTCCACGCCACCCATCTCATCCTGAATGCCTAATCTCGCCAGGATGCATACCTAAGGCCAAAAACATCAGCCCTCTATCAGCCAGCACAGCTGGTGCAAAAAATGATCAACCATAGAAGATTAAAAAGGTAAAAAACATGACTCTTAGAAAACATCGATATTTTTGATCGGAAGGTCAGTAAAAACACCACCACTCGGTCACTGCTGAGCTTCTAAGCACAGCCCTTAACTCTTATCTGCTCAGATAATTGTAAATTGCTCTGAATAATAATGCTATAGCTGTAAGCTAAAGTAGTTCCACGTTGGTCTTACAATATAGTTTCGTATCACTTCACCAAGTTAACCAAAATGACTGTATATCTAGGCAACTGTCCACCACAAAACTAAAGAGAGACAATTTAGACAATTCGAATTCATCTATTACAAAAATACAACACACAAATCAGTATTGATACTCAATCACACGCTTTTCTGCGTTGTTGCTGCAATCCTTCGCTACTAATTCTACATGGGATGCATATGAAATTAGGAGCATTTTAAGGACACAAACTGACAAATAATTTGAAATAAAACATCTGAACAATGCCTTCAGATGAAAATTGTGGTAATATAGATATATATAAGATAATTGAATAAACCTACAAGAAACTGCATCCAATTAGAATTTATGCAAATACCCAGATGAATGCCCAAGACACTGGACTTTATGCCGAATTTCTGACATTTGTTTCATAATATTAGGGCTTTGCATCAAAGTGCCTTGCAGTAAATTTTATCTCACAACAGACCTGCAATCTAAATTTGTGTAAATTTGTATTCACAGTAAACATGGAGGAAGATGAAAGGTCACTAATTCGTTTAATTAAAAGGGAATTAACTAAACCATGTTTTTATATGTCAACAGCGGGATTTTATAATCAGTATATTTACATTTAATTGGTAGCCAATACATGGAGATGAGACAGGTGTATTATGGGCAGACAACAGGATTCAAATAGGGCTCAAATGTATGAGTCTTTATCGCACAACATTATACTCTTGTTGCAAAATTCTATTCTTGTTAATATTGAATAAAATGGCTACCAAGCAGTATGTATTTTTTTGCAGTAAGTAATCAGTGCATGTTGTGACATGTTCAACAAAGAAAAAGTACTGTGCATGATCAAGGTACTCATTTAAATGCATTTCAAATCAATTCAGATTCATTTTTATGGGTGCTTTTTGTCGTTACAAAAATCCTCATATACTGTGGCTCACTTAATAAGCAAGCCAGATGCATCACTGTCAAGGGGAAAACTCACTATAAGGGAATAAGGAAGAAACCTTGAAAAGAAGAGCAGTGTGATCATTATTCTTCTGCAATTTTATAAGTTAAACCATAGTAAATGTGTTAACAGGAGAGTCAGTGTGAGCAGATTGACTATGAGTCCCATGATAGGGTTAGGATTTTAGGTTTAGGGTCAGAGTTAAAGAGTTTTTTAGGTTGTTTATTTTTATTGTTTATGCATATCTTTTATAGAAACATATTTAAGCAGGAATCGTCCTAATAAAGAGTCTACGGGAATGCTCTTTTGTGTTTGCTGACTCATAAATCAGTCTTATACAGTCTTACCTGTATAATTTAAACCGAACAAGAGTCTGATGACATTTGCTTCTCAAGCCTAACATCATATGCTCTACTGTGTTAACCCACGGGCCAGTCTCAGTCTAATAATAAATCCTCGACACACAAAGACAATTTATCAGTAACTAAGTGAAGCAATATGTACTTTAATTTAAGGTTTCGAATTAAGCAATTTATAGTTTCGAATTAGATATCTTATATAATTGGCAAGCTATGGGTACTCCAATCAAAATCAGAACATGTTAATTATATGTAATTATTAGCTGCTCAATTTAGAGTAATAGCTCTTTTACTGTATTAGTTAAAAAAAGATGCAGAATACAAGGAGGCTTCTAACCACTCTTTAGGATCAGCAAAAGTGTAGAGATTAGTGTATAAGTCTCCAAAGAAACCTAGAGGGACACTTTATGTGATCTCAAGCCAGACAACAAATTACAAATCAAATCACATGACATAATATACACTCACCGGCCACTTTATTATGTACACCTGTCCAACTGCTCATTAAAGATAATTTCTAATCAGTCAATCACATGGCAGCAACTCAATGCATTTAGGCATTTAGACATGGTCAAGACGATCTGCTGCAGTTCAAACCGAGCATCAGAATGTGGTAGAGAGGTGATTTAAGTGACTTTGAACGTGGCATGGTTGTTGGTGCCAGACGGGCTGGTCTGAGTATTTTAGAAACTGCTGATCTACTGCGATTTTCAAGCACAACCATCTCTAGGGTTTACAGAGAATGGTCAGTGAGAATGGCCAGTGAGCGGCAGATCTGTGTGCGCAAATGCCTTGTTGATGCCAGAGGTCAGAGGAGAATGGCCAGACTGATTCGAGCTGATAGAAAAGGCAACAGTAACTCAAATAACCACTCGTTACAACCAAGGTATGCAGAAGAGCATCTCTGAATGTTGAACCTTGAAGCGGATGGGCTTACAGCAGCAGAAGACCACACCGAGTGCCACTCATGACAGCTAAGAACAAGAAACTGAGGCTACAATTCGCACAGGCTCACCAAAATTGGACAATAAAGGATTGGAAAAACGTTGCCTGGTCTAATGAGTCTCCATCTCGATCTTAAGTTCTGCTGGGACATTTGGATGGTAGGGTCAGAATTTGACGTCAACAACACAAAAGCATGGATCCATCCTGCCTTGTATCAACGGTTCAGGCTGGTGATGGTGGTGTAATGGTGTGGGGGATATTTTCTTGGCACACTTTGGGCCTATTAGTACCAATTGAGCCAACGCCACTGCCTACCTGAGTATTGTTGCTGACCATGTCATTCCCTTTATGACCACAATGTACCCATCTTCTAATGGCTACTTCCAGCAGGATAACGTGCCATGTCATAAAGCGTGAATCATCTCAGACTGGTTTCTTGAACATGACAATGAGTTCACTGTTCTCAAATGGCCTCCGCAGTCACCAGATCTCAATCCAATAGAGCACCTTTGGGATGTGGTGGAACAGGAGATTTGCATCATGGATGTGCAGCCGACAAATCTGCAGCCACTGAGTGATGCTACAATGTCAATATGGTCCAAAATCTCTGAGAAATGTTTCCAGTACCTTGTTGAATCTATGCCACAAAGGATTGAGGCAGACTAAAGGCAAAAGGGGGTCCAACCCGGTACTAGTAAGGTGTACCTAATAAAGTGGCCAGTGACTGTAGACCCTGCTAACATTTTTTAGACCTCTGTGTAGAATCTTGCACTAGTTATATACTATACATCAGGTTTCATTCATGTCTCAGTGAAACAAATGATATTAAAGCAATCACTCACAAAAGAAGCCTCAGAGGAAATTAATCGGATAAAGAACTGTTCAAATTTTAGATCCAAATTATGGGTTTTAATTGTCCAGCAAGTTAAATCCATCTTTTCAGTGACTACAACAGTCAGAGTATCTCTTCTCTGTACTTATATTAACATAAATAAACGAACAAGATTCCACAGCTTCTTTTATGACTTGAAGGTTATTTGTACTAGGACATGAGTGCAGATCTGTAGCCTTGGACTGAGAACAGAAGATGATAGCAGTGTTGCATTTTATTAGAATCAAAAAGTTTTGTAATATAAGACAGTCCTAGAAAAGACACTTGAGGAACACCAAATCCGATCTACTGTATAAAAAAAAAAAAAAAAAAAAGCAATAATTGTTTAGGATTGCTGAAATAAGTGAGGTCTGGATATGACGTTAGATGGATGAGATAAAATCCTGAAATAACAGTGAAACTCTCAGTGTTGCGCAAAGGATGGAATCACGAGGATGAAAACAATGATTATAAAACAATAATCACAAAAATAAGAGAGGGAATTAAATACACTTGCACACACTTAAAGATGCGTTTGGTTTCATTAATTTGAATGTATAAGGATTTCAAATTTTTTAAGAGAATTGAAGTTCATACTTCTCCACTAGGTTAACAGCATGATCCCTCTGAATAGCAAAACAGAATTGTTTTAACCAATATGAACAGACCAAAAACACCTAACTTGAATTTGCCATTGGGCAATGTGCATCTATATTTTACATTCACACCTTTCCGAAAAAGGTGGTTTGTTAAAAAATAAAAACAAAGTGGAAAAAACCCCAGAAAAACATGACTTGTGAAACAAATAATGAATGAACGGCTTAGTAAATGCTAACCTAAGCAATATATAGGACACAGGTAGAAAGACCTTGGTGTAAAAAAAATAAATAAATAAATAAAAAAAATATATATATATATGTGTGTGTGTGTGTGTGTGTGTGTGTGTGTGTGTGTGTGTGTGTGTGAAAATAGTTATATATACCAGAGCAAAAGCATGAGTAATAACAGTTATTATAACTATTTATTCCATTACTTAAATAAGACATTTTTAATAACAATAGACGAGGTTGAATAAAACATATAAAGCATTAGTCTATGTAGTTTTATTCTTAGCTCTGCTTTTGAGTTGCAGGCTGTAGATTTCCCATGCACATATCATTAAGGGTTTTATGCACTACCAGTACAAGATTGACACACATTGTTTGCTTCGTGTGGACTAGGAGCTGCCATATTTCAACTGGAAACTGCAGGCACCATCACAGCAGATGGCCACACATCTTTATCCACTCCAGCCTCAGTTAAGATCTGTGAGGCGGATGAATTAGATACACACTCTCAAATCATAATGATTGATTGTGCTGTTTATAATGCCATCTGGAGTAGCGTTACACAATACACACATGAAGTCAAACATAGCTGTGCTCGGGAATAAGTGCTGATGACTTCTCCCCTGTGTTTTTATGAAATGAAATAATTGGTAAACTTGTATAACGGACATATAAAGGTCACAGGATCTGATTTCATTTCTTTGAAATTCCCTTTGTGTGGCATGTAGAAGAAGGTGAGTGTATTGTAAATTAATGTGATGATCTGTGTGTTACCTTTAGTCTAAGCTGGGCACAGATGTGTTGCTGGTGTACTCTGTCACTCTGCAGGCTCTGCTCTTCATCATAAATGACTCTGGCATCCTCCAACAACTGCAGAGTCCGCAGCTGCAGAAACGTCTGCTCCCTGTGCCAACTCTCCAACAGCTGCCTCTCATGCTCCATGCTGAACCTGTACCAGTCCCAGGTGCGCTCATGGACATTCTGAAAACCACACACACACACACACACACACACACACACACACACACACACACACACACACACAAACACACCTTTAATTGACTTGGTCCTTTTTGGTCTAAAATTGAGGGCTGTGGACTTGGACATGCAGGAGAAATCACCTAAATTTGATTCATTTAAATTACTTAAATTGGAGAAGCGAGAAAGATGAATTTAGATCCAACTTGAACTTGAGGGAGAGATTATTTAATTTCAATATGGACATGAGTAAAAGATTACTTGGATCTCTTAAATGTGGAAACTTGTCCTGGATGTGAAAGTGAGATGACATAGAATCGACTTAAAAAGTGAGAGAACTCACAATTTCTAGGCTTAAAACTTAAGATTCAACTTCAACAATGACTTACATTTATTGTGAAGATGACATAGACAATCATTTGGAAATTGGGGTGAGATGACTTAGACTCAACTTTAAAACTCAGAAGTGTCCAATCTTTTTTTTTTTTACAAAGAGCCTGTAAGGGTACAGGTTTTCAGTCCAACCAAAAAGACTGACAATGAAAATCATTAGATTTAAAGAGAATTTGGTATGAAAACCTGCACCCACACTGTTCCTTTGTGTAAAAGATTGGACAACCCTGATTTAAACTCAGCTTGAACATGGGATGAGATAATTTAAACTCAGCTTGGAAGATGGGGTGGGATTACTTAAAGTCAACTTGATCGATAGAAGTGAGTTGACAGAATAATCTTAGACAATAGGAATAAAATGACATACTCTTGTTGGACAATGGGGATGAGATTACTGAGATTTATCTTAGACAAGGGTGAGATTACAAAGTCAACTCAGACATGGGGTGAGATGACAAACATATATCTTGGACATGGGGTGAGGTGATTAACTCATCTTGGACATGCGGTGAGATGGGGTGAGATGACTGAAACTCATCTTGGACATGGGGTGAGATAGGGTGAGATGACTGAAACTCATCTTGGACATAGGGTGAGATGACTTTTTTTTTTGGACTTGTAAGTAATCCGTCTATTTTAACACAGTTAACAGTTGAAAAGAAGAGAGGTAAAATGTATATAAATCAAGGAGGTAAGATTGTGTGTGTGTGTGTGTGTGTGCGTGTTTGTGTGTCGCTATAAAAAAGTAGGCAATAAGGCAATCATGGAAAAGTAAGTCAGCATTACTATCAGCAATGCAAGACACATTCAAGGAGTAAAAGTAAGAATAAAAGGAGAGGGCATTAGTGCAGAACTGCAGGATAGGAGGCATTATGCAGCTGCCTGGTTTCATTAAGACGGAGACAGTTTGAAGAAGTAACACGCCTTCACATATGCACCAGAGCAAAAGCATGAATATAAGTGCAGGCAACCAAAATGCTTAAAGATGTCTATCATCATTACCTGCTTATTGTCAGACACACACTTAGAGAAATATTTGTTAGATTGCGTGTGTTTGCAGGTGAGCAGTGGGGGTTCAGTTTAACATTAGGTTTGAGTTTTAATGTAAACATCAGTTAATAAATTAGCAGTGAAAGTAATCATTATGTCAGTGGAAATATAGTAAGAAAAATGTGTATGTGCCCAGACACAACTGTCATGGAGCAAAATGAGTGAGGTTATGGTGATGAAAATAGCCATTTTGTAAAATTAATGATCCCCAGTGCCTTCTAGAGTCCCTTGCTCTTTCTGTAAATTACCTTGATGTGTTTGACAGGTAAATAAAGCCTAATGCACTCACCACTAGGGGGCGGACTAACACAGCCCCTCAGTCAGATTCGCATGAGACCATGACCTAAACAGCAATTTGTTTAGCTTTGTCTTTCAAAATCCTTCAAGTCATGTATCTGTACATATGTGTGTGTGTGTGTGTGTGTGTGTGTGTGTGTGTGTGTGTGTGTGTGTGTGTGTGTGTATATATATATATATATTCAACCTAAGTACAAAGAATAAATGTATTGCTTTAGATGTCAATTTTACTAGCTTACTGTTTATATGAGAAGGTTCATTTCATCAAATTCAGCAACACATTCGTATAAAAAAAATACAGATTATGATGGGGCTCCACTGTAATCGCTAAAATAAAATAATGTTTGATTAATACTGATATAATGATATATTTTCCCAGCTACTTAGCCACAGGAAATGAAAAAAAATACTTTATTTTATAATTTTTCTGTTACATAGCCCTTAATGCCTTTTACAAAAAAAAAAAATGAACGTACTGAAATCGTTTTCATTGCCAGATGGAAGGTCTTACAAGGTTGCAAAAGGCTTTACTAGGAAACATGGCAAGCACATCACACACAACATCGCTGCCCAGATTTTACATTACATATTGCTATTACATTCAGTAAGCTAATGAGGATGTTTTGCACATTTTGTACTCTAATGTACTTTATACCTTTAGACATTTATAAAGAAAAAGATTGCTCATTGTCAAACTTTACATTACATGAGGGTTAAATGCATAAGAAAGAAATCTGTCAGTAGTATCTGACTGGATTTTACATTTAATGTACACAGTCTGTAGTAAATGGTGATACAGTAGGTTGCTTATGATTCCTTGTTTTAGTTCTAAACTCAGGTAAATTCCTGTGCAGTGTTTTGCACATTCTTGACATGCTCACACGGGCTTCCTCATAAAAGATAAAATGCATGAATGCATGAATGAATGAACGAATGAACGAATAATTAAGGCAACAAAACATCAAATAATTGTATTGGATGTCGTTTCGCATTACTTGATCTATGAGATCCAAACTGTTCCAGCGTGACAATGCCAATGGATGGAAATGGGATGTTTAAAAAGCACATGCAAATCTTATGCTCAGATGTCCGTATATTCAGTTGATTCTGTATTTTCGGAAAAACATACCTTTGAACATTTACAAAAACCTATCACCTATAGTTCCTTAAATCTATGCTTTTGCTAATAAACGTAGAACTTTAAGCACAATGCATACTGAATGGTTTTGACTGGTTTAACTCTGTATAACCGTTTAATTTTAATACGGCATTATAGACTACTTTATATATAAAACACAGTTAAACCTGCAGTGAAAGCTTTTAGGCTAATTAACAAGGATCCATGAATATTTTAGTAGTCCAATATTAAAGTGTTTTTATTATAGCATATATGAGTGTTTTGCCATTTACGCTCAATATACTAATTTTGTCCATGAACATCCGTGAACAAGTGTTTTCCATCACAAGTGCATTCATTTAGCAACATTCAATGAAATGCACATCTCCAATTATTTCCCAAAGAGGAAAACTGAGGCCAAAAACACAGTCTGAGCCTTTGAAGTCAGTCATTGTCAACAATTCATTTTAGGCAGCCATTCTTTTTCTCTCTTCTTTTTTCCCCAAGGACTTAAAAATGGGAAATCAAAGCTAACAAAGGAATCAGTGTGAAAGAGAGACAGGGCTTTTAGCAGTGTTTTCAGCCCTTTAACATGTTCTCTTTCAAGCTGTGCAATAACAGGTGAGTGAGTGAGAAACTTAGCTCCAGGTAGGCCTAATTTGGGCTTCAGAAACTTTTATGATGGAGAATGTTTGCCTCACTTCAAAGCGCTGAATGGGCAGCAGTTCAGAGGCAGGCCAGGCACGGTGCCTTGCCAATGCTAACCATCTGCATGTCGTTTTACAGCCCCTGATTTATAATCTGATTGTGGTTGAATTGTTAAAATCATTTATGAAGGTGAGTGCAATTAAAAAACCCACACAAAATGCCTGAATTAAGATGAATAACAGCTCATTATTAAACTTTATATAAAATTAATCTAAGGTCATGTACTTCAAATGACCAACACGTATAAGCTGATCCATGCTTAACCGATCTTGCAGGCAGCAGGCTTCAGATTCTAGCTGGTCTGTATGCATTTGACTATATTTTAAAGTCTGCTTCTTTCATTGCATTTCAATTTAATGTCAGCTTTATAGGTAGGCAAAATTTTTTGGGCAGCACATGCAATCCAGTGTAAATCTTGTATCATTTTAAAAGCAGCTGTCTTCTGTGATACTCTAATCAATGGAGCATTGCATATATCCTTCTTAAATCCTGTCCTGTTCACGTGACTATGCTTCATACCTCAGACTAAGAAGTTCTATCTTGTGTGTGATAGTCCTAGAAGATGCCACAATCTTATAATAAGTACTGAAGCATTGTTTACACTCCAGCATCCATGGCTCAATACTGAGCTCTTGTTGATGTCCGTGTATTCTCTTGGGCTGGGCTTCCTCTTACGGAAATATGGTAGCAGATGTTCTTAAGTATGAATGAGTGTGTGAATGTGTGGTTTTGCATATCATCCTGCAGTGCGTTTTCCTGTCTCTTTTCCTGTCTTTTCCATGTCCAGGAGTTATTGGCCATCAGAAACTCCAACAGAATCACTTGCCTCTTAATATTTTTTTACCTGTTAATATTTATTCAATTACATTCAATGGTAGTGATGGGAAGATCAAATTGCTTTAGTGACTTTGAATTCCATTCTTTGAATCCCATTCATCAAAATAAATTAACATTTTTTGAGTCATTTAGTTCATTTTGCTGCTTTAATCCTTTAATCACCTTAATGGCGTCTACGGTAGTCACGTGACAAAAGGACAAACGACTCAGACCAGAGGACTCATAAGATTAATTACTCAGTTCCTTTTTCTGTGTAATGCACTGCATAGTGTGTCACGTAGGGAGTGTCATAAGGAGTCACATGATAAAAGAACGAATGACTCAGAATAGAAGAGTGTAGAAAGGTAAACTATTTACTACTATTTCCTGTACATTACCTACAGAGATTTTGTGATGCTTTGAATAGAAATTCTAATAGAAAGTGAACAAATCACTCTGCGAGACTACTCTTTCTCCTGAGTCACATTAACAAAGACTGTGTTACCAGGTTCAAAGGTATTTGACGTAAGGTCTTTAGCATCAGCACCTATGCTGGTCAAAGCTGTTGCTATTAACAATCAGACTGGGATTTGGCCACTCTAAGGCCCCTTATCAGGCATCTGAACAGGTCGACATTTTCTTGTCCATTGATTGAATGAGTCTGAGCATTTTTTCATTCCACGATTGGCTGAAGGAGAAGAAATTGATTTGGTCTCAGTTATACTTGAAGGTTGGACAACAGTTAAGCTTTTTCATGGACAATTTATACTTTTTTTGTTTTCTTTCCCGTACTATTTGCACAAAAACGTCCCTAGGTTTCGTATGTAACCTTAGTTCCTCGAGGAAACGAGACACTGCATTACAAAGCTTAAGGAATGCTTCCACGTTGCCCATTCATCAAAATAAATTAACCTTTTTGAGTCATTTAGTTCATTTTGCTGCTTTAATCCTTTAATCACCTTAATGGCGTCTATGGGAGTCACGTGACAAAAGGACAAACGACTCAGACCAGAGGACTCATAAGATTAATTACTCAGTTCCTTTTTCTGTGTAATGCACTGCATAGTGTGTCACGTAGGGAGTGTCATAAGGAGTCACGTGATAAAAGAACGAATGACTCAGACTAGAAGAGTGTAGAAAGGTAAACTATTTACTACTATTTCCTGTACATAACCTACAGAGATTTTGTGATGCTTTGAATAGAAATTCTAATAGAAAGTGAACAAGCGAATATGAAGATGAGATAGCATTCACAATCTACCTACTGAGAGTCTGTTTGTTGGCAGGAAACCTTTTCCTACAGGGGCCATAGCAGAACGTACTGCTCCAACTTTGTCTTGTGGACCAGCATGACAAGTCGTGGGGGAGCCTTGGGCACCTTAGGGAAATACCCTGGTTTAGGGTAAAGGATGGCACTGGCCATGCCAGGGGTAAACTCTAGAAGAGACAGTGCCATGAAAAAAGAGCCTATATGTCCCCAACCCTCTTCAGGGAGGATATAGCCAGAAGGAAAGCAGTCTTGATAGACAGATACCTAAGGGCCACCTCAGCCAATGGTTTAAAGGGGGGCTCTGACAGAGCCGCCAGCACAACGACCAAGTCCCACACAGGCACTGCCCAGCAACTGCCCAGCAAGCGGGGCACAGCAAGCCGCGATAGTGGACACGTAACCCTTCAGGGTTAAAGTAGCCAACCCTCTGGCAAACTGTTCTTGCAAGAACTCCAGCACTGAACCAACCAGACAGTTAACTGGGTCCAATTGTTGGTGCTCACACCACGCAGGAAACAAGTGCCATTTAGCGCAATACAACCTCCTTGTTGCGGGAGCTCTGGATTGGAGAATGGTCTCCACTACCTCATTAGAGAGGCCAGCTGCTTAGAACTGTGCCCCCTAAGGGGCTACAGCCACAGCCTCCTTAACTCTGAGCAGGGGTGAACCAGAGTACCCCCGCCTTGAAGAGAAGATCCCTCCTGGGAGGAATTTCTCAAGGAGCCTCCTCGAGGAGGGATATCAGGTCTATGAACCATGGTCTGCCAGCCATCGAGGTGCCTCCAGGAGGAGACAGACTCCTTCCTGGTGAACTCTCTCCAAAATTCCTGGGGGAAAGGCGTACAGGCGTAGCCTTAGCCACGTCTGCACCGTAGCGTCCAGCCCCAAGGGTGCTGGGTGAGTGAGAGAGGACCAAACGGAGTACAGTGCAATGTCTCCTGAGTTGCAAACAGACCCACCTAATCTCTATAAAAACTTTACCAAATCTGCTTCACCACCTCACTATGGTGTCTCCATTCCCTGGTCCTTGGCCCTTGCCTCGAAAGGGCGTCTGTTCTCTGATTTAAATACCAAGAGATATAGACAGCCCTCAATGAGATCACTTTCCCCTGGGACCACAGGAGGATTTGCCATGCCAGCCTGTACAGGGGGCGAGATTTGGATGCGTTCTCAAAGCATTGTGATGCAGCTCGAGCTCCTGAAAGGGAACACACAATTTGCCCAGGAAAATCGTAATGCTTGGAAAAATGCACAAGGATGCAATGAAAACCCGGGGTCATTTTACGAGCTAAATATTGATGCCTCTGCTAGAGATGATGTATGTGGTGCAGCTGTGGCTGCAGTCAAAGGTATTCACTGTTGAATTGTGTTTATTGGGTATATTGCATTGGCCACCCCGTCTATATATTCTATATTCAATTTCTATATAATATTGACGGTTTTTTCAGCCGTGAGGTAGTGAAATGGTATTAAGAGGTGGATTGACTCTAAAGCTTAAGTGTGAAATGCAGCTACCCAGTTTTCCTGGGATTGTCACTCTGCCACTCTATAGCTGGACATATCTGCTTATTGTAAAAAAAAGGGTTTGACATTGTAATGCTAATGCAGCTTCTTACAGTGCTACCATGCTGTCCAATAAATTATATAGTTAGTCATATTTTTTATGAATCATTGAAATATTATTGAATTATTGATACTGAGTGGGCTAAAATGTTCAGCACAATAAACAAGTGATATTGTGTGTTATTGTTAGTTAGTTAGTTATGATGTATGTAGAGACACAATGGTTGCCAAGGTTAAAATAACATGTTTAATAAGGCAGGCACCCTTGAAAGACGAGACTAATACCCTCTGAAACCTGTTTTATTTAACACTACAGTGAGAACACTGTAAACACACAATTTTGACCTATTTCATCCACATTTTCTCTCCATTATGGTCACCTGCCTATTCCTATCCAGTCTAACATAGACCGGTAGAGTAACAAATGCTATCTCCCCTCCTCCACATACATGAGATGAGATGTCACATGAGAATATGGCTAGTATTGCTCTGACAGGGGAAGAGTCCAGTCATTCCCTCCAGGCAGATTTTGCCATGATTTGCTGTAGCAGCTTCAGGATTTGAAATCCCAACATTTGAGAGCACCTGTTCAATTATTCTGAATTCCAGATTAATATTTCTTATGTATGGCTAAATCCAATATTTGTCAAGTTGCACCAGCATACAATATCCCCCATATTGCACTGGTACATATTTATGAACCCTGGCAATGCTTGCTGCTATTTTGAATGAGCAGTACACACCACAAATTTAATTCAATTCAATTCATTTTTATTTGTATATAGTGAATTCAACAATGAACATTGTCTTAAAGCAGCTTAACACAGATAATGTGGTAATGAAAATAAGATTTTTTTTTTACACTTTATATTTATATTTGTAAGCCAGTGGCTAGCTTATCAGGGACAAACTTAAAAGTTAGTAAAGATAAAGAGTAACGATGCTCAAAAGCAAAATGCCAAGACTATTAGCATGCAGTGAAAATGAGGCTTCATGCTACAAGTGTAATTATATTGGGATAGTTAATCTTTATGCCGATTTTTATCTCACTTCATTATCTCATTTTACTTTACAGAAACGATCAGTGGTTTGTATGGAGGGGCTGTAGTTCATTAGAACTTCTGCCAACAAGGAAATCCTGTTATATCGATTGACAATATATAAAACCGGTCTCCATAAAGAAGATGTAGGTAGATGTTACCAAATTTCACTAGCCGTTTTAGAAATCCAAACAAAATTCTATTTTCTGTGTTGTCTCCAAAGACACTCCTGAAAAACATGTGTACATGTGCCTCAGGCAAGAACACTAGAATGCAAGTTTTCCTGCTGTTTACAGAGCTTAGCCAGCCCCATCTTTAACATAACACACATTACCAAGTGATGGACTTGCTGCAAGTTGATAGGTTGCTGTCATGCTGATTGTGTGTGTGTGTGTCCAGTGTGATGGATATAATGTCTACAAAAAGGTGATATTTTGTGTCATGCCAGGCATCACATTTTCTTACAACTGCTTATTTTAATACTCTGAAACTGTGTCTTACCACCACTGTGAAACTTACTCTATTTGATTGTTGTGATATCTATATATAGGTTTTTTGGGGGTTTTTTTTGGCATGCATGCTTCCTTGTACACTATACTTATATCTATATTCTTTTTTAATCTGTATATTCCCTACTTTGCCATATTTTCATATTCATATCTTCAGTTTATCCAATTTCATAGACTCAGAAATAATTTACCAAACTTAAACAATTACAGTGGAATTCGCTTATCTCGACCTTGGTTACCTCGACAACCCTATTAAGTCGACGTTTTTGAAGTGGAACCGCCAAATTCTCGTTTTTTATCGGTTATGTCGTTTTTCATGTCGCCGAACCCTAATATCTCGAGCACAAGTGGGGAAAAAATTTGCCATTTAACGCCGGTTATCCGCAGAAGAACTCGCGAAAGTGGTGGAAAAATCAAGTCTTACAGCTGCTACAGGTGTTGTATTGTAGACTGGCGAATCTCTGCTGTTAGTGCACATATGCCTTTTGTGGTTTGCGATTGCCGGAACATGTGATGACCAGCAAAATCATAGAATGAACCGGGATCGGGGGAGAATCCGCGATGCGCTTTGGGAAGAAAAGGATACGCGATAACAACGACCGCCGTGAACCAACACATACCAACAATAAGGGACAGTGAGTGTGTGGAAGTTTAAATAGGAGCTGGTGATGATGATAAACGAGCACCATATGTGCGCGATTGAAGCGGAGCTACAGAGAAAGTGGCAGAGAAAACATCTGACACGCTGAAGGGGGCCGAAGGGGGCATGGCAGGTGGATTCCTGACAGATAAACATGTACTGTATGTATTTTTACGTGCATGCACATTCTCATTTATTAACGCACATCATATACATAAAGAAATTTCAAGCACGTTAATATATTGCCGCCATATTGAATTTCGTTTATTTTGATCATCGGTTACCTCAATGCTTTTTGGCGACCCCCTAGGACATCGACATAACCGGGTTCCACTGTATAAACATAAGCATTATTTTTCCCTTTCGATGCAAAAACTATGCAGTCAGTGACTGCCTACAATTTGGAACATAGGGACATCACCAAACACAAAGTGTCCTTACTTGAAATGGTTTGGCAGGTAAAAGTATACTGCAGCAGTCTTAATTTCAGTCTTAATTTCAGTCTTAAGTCGTGTTGAGGTCAGGTGACTGACTCGACCATTTAAGAACTTTCTGTCTTGTTTTTGCCTTAAGAAGCTTTTTGCTGTATGTACTGTGAATCATCACCTTATTATTCAAATGTCCTAAACATTCTAATGTATAAAACAGTTTTAATGAACTGAACAGGATTTCTGTTCTATACTAAGTAGAAGGAAATGTAGTTAAAAGTTTGTGTGTGTGTGTGTGTGTGTGTGTGTGTGTGTGTGTGTGTGTGTGTGTGTGTGTTAATCATTCATGCCATTCAGATTAGGTTACAAACCCAAACCCAAATTTATTATTTTATTTATTTTTAAATATAAGTTGATTTTAAATTTCATGGCATCAACACATCTCAAAAAAGTTGGGACAAGGCCATTGTTACCACTGTGTGGCATCCCCTCTTCTTTTTATAACAGTCTGCAAACATCCAGGTACTGAGGAGACAAGCTGCTCAAGTTTAGGAATAAGAATGTTGTCCCATTATTGTCTAATTCAGGCTTCTAGATGCTCAACTGTCTTAGGTCTTCTTTGTCGCATCTTCGTCTTTATGATGCGCCAAATGTTTTCTATGGGTGAAAGATCTGGACTGCAGGCTGGCCATTTCAGTACCCTGATCCTTCTTCTTCGCAGCCATGATGTTGTAATTGATGCAGTATGTGGTCTGGCATTGTCATGTTGGAAAATGCAAGGTCTTCCCTGAAAGAGACGACGTCTGGATGGGAGCATATGTTGTTCTAAAACTTGGATATACCTTCCAGCATTGATGGTGCCTTTCCAGATGTGTAAGCTGCCCATGCCACACGCACTCATGCAACCCCATACTATCAGAGATGTAGGCTATTGAACTGAGTGCTGATAACAACTTGGGTTGTCCTTCTCTTTAGTCCGGATGACATGGCATCTTAGTTTTCCCAAAATAACTTTAAAGTTTGATTCGTCTGAAAACAGAACAGTTTTTCACTTTGCCACAGTCCATTTTAAATGAGCCTTGACCCAGAGAAAACGCCTGCGCTTCTGGATCATGTTTAGATATGGCATTTTTTTTTGACCTATAGAGTTTTAGCTGGTGACGGCGAATAGCACGGGGGATTGTGTTCACTGACAATGTTTTCTGGATGTATTCCTGAGCCCCTGTTGTGATTTTCATTACCGTAGCATTCCTGTATGTGATGCAGTGCCGTCTAAGGGCCCGAAGATCACTGGCATCCAGTATGGTTTTCCGGCCTTGACCCTTACGCACAGAGATTGTTCCAGATTCTCTAAATCTTTGGATGATATTAAGCATTGTAGATGATGATAACTTCAAACTCTTTGCAATTTTTCTCTGAGAAACTCCTTTCTGATATTGCTCCACTATTTTTTGCCGCAGCATTGGGGGAATTGGGGATCCTCTGCCCATCTTGACTTCTAATAGACACTGCCACCCTGAGAGGCTCTTTTTTTATACCCAATCATGTTGCCAATTGACCCAAAAAGTTGCAAATTGGTCCTCCAGCTGTTCCTTATGTGTACATTTAACTTTTCTGGCCTCTTATTGCCACCTGTCCCAACGTTTTTGGAATGTGTAGCTCTCATGAAATCCAAAATGAGCCAAAATTGGCATTATATTTAAAAATGTCTCACTTTCAATATTTGCTTTTTTATCTATATTCTATTGTGAATAAAATATAAGTTTATGAGATTTGTAAATTATTGCATTCCATTTTTATTCACAATTTGTTCAGTGTATTAAATTTTTTTGAAATCAGGCTTGTACATTGAGATTAGTCTTGAAAAACTGTAATATTCCCTGAAAAATTCTAAAGAAAGGAAATAGATAAGAGAAAACGACTACTGTTTAAGCGATCAGGAAACATGATTGACAAAGAAAGAAAAAAAAATGGGTCAGTTTTCTCTAAAAAGTGCACAAATCTCATTAGGTATAAACAAAGCAATTATGACAATCAGTTTTGATTATAACTGGGCTATTAGATAAATGGGGGCCTATGAGTTTGTGTGCCACTCATTAAGAAAGGGAACATGAACAAAAGGAAAAAGGTTCCTGGAGAAAGAAGCTTATAGGCAAAGCCAGAAAGAAGCAATATTACATAGCCCCATTTTGTTTTGTACAAGACAAAGAAAAAAAGGAGACTGAAAAATAATATGACCCTGCTGTTCTGGAACAGATTTAGATAAACAAGGGTAAAAAAAGGATTTTTTTTGAAGAGGTGCAGAGAAATAAGGAATGATTCAATATCTGCACTAATCCAATAAAGCATGCTCCAGCAAGTGTGTGTGTGTGTATGTATGTATATGTATATGTTTTTTTTTTTATTAAATAGTAATCATACTTTTTTCTTCTTTTCCTCCAAAAATAAATAAAGTAAAAATTAATATGTGTAGATTTCTGTAGAAATCTGTTTTAGCTTGTCATGTTGCCAGAAAAAAACTAAAGCTCTCTGAATTTAAAGACATGCAAAATGTACACATACTTGCACATAAAAATGTGTTCAGGTGAAGGGTGCAAAAGATTAAATGAAAAGGATAAAATATTGACGCAATTTTTTATTTTTTTTGCAGCTGTTTTTGTCTGATAAGCGGTAAAGGTAACGATGGTGAGATGAAAACATGCAGCGCAAACCGTGCACTCAATCCTGCATACCGACTCGACTCTACACAGTCAATACTGCAGACCATAAAGATGCTAATTTAAAGGATTTCTTCAGCCTTTCATACAGATCTCTATCAACCACAGATTGGATATAGGTGAACGCCATGATGTGCTTTCTTGTACAGTAAAACACAAGAAAAGATCTTTTAAATAAGTTTTTTTAGATATCCCTATATAATATAAACTCGAAAATACAGGTCACTTTTACCTAAATCATTTATTTACAAATATTAATCTGTTCTTATGCACTTTTAACGACTTTCCAACACAAGGGTAACAAAGGAAGAAACATAATTATGGTTATTCACCTAAGGCATTACAGCTCCTTCCCTGAGTCTGAACAGACACAATTACCTTCTCTCCCCAGAGTATATATATGGAATACACATGCATCATGTCGATACAAAGTCTTGCCATAACTTATTGTCAAGTCTTGTATCCTGTTACTTATACTCTTGTGTTTCAAAGCTTGCCTTTGTATTCTGGCCTTTGTTTAGAATGTTGGTACATTTGAACCTTTGATAGTATGTTAATCATTTTGATTTTAGAGCTGGATATGTCCTGTGAGCTACACCATGCTAGAGTTATATTCAACTGAAAGACCAGAACTAGCCAAAATTGGGTCAAAAGCAAAGAAAGTAAAAACAAGTGAAGCTTTTGCCTTTGACTGAAACCCATTCATTCCTTTTCAAGGACGAGTTGTTATTTTATTTGGTTTCATTCATTACACTAAACATTGGGCTGTTTTCTAGATGGGCCAGAATATACATTTTGTACACATTTAAATCATAAATAAAATTAACTTCTTGTTATATATATTTCAGATGCTAGAAATAGAAATTATAAATCAAAATATGCTGGAGTATTCTTTATTTTTACTTTTTGGCCCAGAATTATGGAATTCAGTATTTTCACTGACAGAGAAAAAACAGATGCTCAAAAGCAACCCAGATGGAAAGCTGTAGTAAGAATGATGCCTGGCCCTGAGCCTGAGCAAGTGTGAAGGATAATATGTGTGTGTGTGTGTGTGTGTGTGTGTGTTTGTGTTTGTGTGATAACTTACCAGTTCTGCTCTGGAGATATGGGGTAGAATTCTCTGGAGCATGTCCATATAGAGCCCTCTGTGGTTTCTTAGCTCAGGTGAATATTGACCCACGATGTGGAGGAACCGCAAATGATCCTCTCCATTCCAGCCACAATTCCTTATGCACACACACACACACACACACACAAACACACACACACACACACACACACACACACCAATAAACAAATCTTACCTTAATACATCATAAAAATACTATTTACGGGTTCATACAATCCTATATGATATGATTTCTTCAGTATGGTGTTCAAGTCTATTATGTTGTCTATTAACAGCAAGTCGAAGGTATTGTATTTGTGATATGCCAGTGTTCCTTTTAAGTGGGTGTCAGCTAGCCATTTATTTAATCCAAGGTGCAATGAGCAGGGTTCAATGAGCAATCTATCTATCTATCTATGAGATTTTCGTTGGGATGATTTAAAATTAGTTTATTAAAGGGACAGCGCATGTAGGACGTTTTGGAGACAAAGTAAGGGAGGTGAGATTGAAATGGTTTGGACATGTGCAGAGGAGGGACATGGGGTATATCAGGAGAAGAATGCTGAGGATGGAGCTGCCAGGAAGGAGGAAAAGAGGAAGGCCAAGAAGGAGGTTTATGGATGTGGTAAGGGAAGACATGCAGGTAGTTGTGTTGAAAGAGGCAGATGTAGGGGACAGGGGGGTATAGAGACGGATGATCTGCTGTGGCGACCCCTAATGGGAGCAGCCGAAAGTAGAAGAAGAAGTTAAAGAATGTTTTGTTTTGAGAGCCTATTAATACCAAACTTTTCTTTTTTTCCATAAAACTCTGACCCATCTGCACATACAATTTTGCAGACACACAAAGTTATTACGTTGGGTTATTATATGTCCATGTAGCTAAGGCAATAATGCTAACACTAATCAGAAACTGCCAACATATTTTTGTAGTGTATAAAGACTTTTCTATTGCTGTTAATAAAATATAGAGAGTAAGGTTTGTACTACCTTCCTGGTCTGTTTGTTTCTCTCCCAGCACTGCCTAAATTACTCCACAGAACTGATTGTTTAAAAATCATATAGTGGAAATTAAGTTAATGGGGTATGTGCTAGGTTCAATCTAGAAACACTTAGCAATGCACTATTCATGCAATATTTTGCAGGCAAAGTCCACAATCTTAACAGCACACAAGCGATAATTTAATCTGTAGCATACTGCAGCTGTGTGAAGGTTAATGAGTGCCAAAAATTCTCCTTGGATTAATGAGCCTTATATTATTCAGTGGTAATGCATATGTGCATCCTATTTTCATTTAACATATTTTCCAAAATGCTAAGGGATTTGCTGTTGCCGTAAAATGGGATGCAATGCAATCATGCAATACGTGCACCTGACAAACTGACAAACCTGTCCATTTAAATTGCAAATATTTTAAACAACTATTTTAAAACAGGGTCAATGTCTAAATAAAATAAAAATTGAAAACCACATAAATGCAGTTAAGCCTTGGGGATATTTGCTAACTGTAGCCATAAGTCAGGTCAGGTTAAGTGGCCACAACAATCCTCCATGACCAAAATGCTACATTAAACAATATAAATAGATTAAACACAAAACAACACAAAAATAACTAGAACAAATAGACCTTCAATAACATGCAATTCCCCCTGGACTGCAGCTAACTGTAACTAACTTCAACAAACAACAAGACAATGACCCGAAGCATACATATGAGCTCTGTAAGCAATATTTTAAAAGCAAAAAGTCGGCTGAAGTGTTATCTATCATAGATTGGCCTGCACTAAATCCTACTGAAATGCTCTGGGATGAACTGGAAAGAAATTTCAAACTACCGAAGAATTTTGGCAAAGATTACAAAAAGCTTGGCAAAGTATTTTAGCAGAGTGTCTGAAAAAACAAACTGTCCGGATGCCAAAAGTGTGTAAAGCTGTTTTTTATGCTAAGGAGTATCTTTCAAGTAAATTTTCATACGGTTAATTACCTAGATTGTTGCAAATAAACTACAGGAACATGCACGTGTCTCTCAAAAGTGATCAAAAACTATTAGATTTAAAACAGCCAGAACAACAATCAGTGCATCTACAGAGCTAAATGTGAGTGCAAACATATTGTCTATGTAATAATGAATACTGTACATGTAATCATTTGGTGGTTGGAGATTTGTATCAGTACTCACAAAATATTCTTTGCAAAGTAAGAATAACTTGAAAATTGTCACATTCATAGGATGTCCTACAACCCCAATTCTGACAGAAATGTTTGGGAAAATGTAAATAAAAACAGAATGCAATGAATTGTAAATCTCATAAACCCATTTTAATTTCGTAATAAATTACCATTTTGAAAAAAAGCTTGTTTATTTATTTATTTATTTATTTGTTTGTTTATTTATTTATTTATTATTTAATGCACTCAACACTTCTTTAAAATAGTTGGGACGGGACAACAAAGGTCTGTAAGTGTTATCAAAATTAAACAGTTAGAGAAACATTTTGCAACTAAGTAGATTCATTTACAACAGGTCACTAAGACGATTAAGTATAAATAGTGTATGTTAGAGAGGCTGAGTGTCTCAGAAGTAAAGATAAGCAGAGTCTACAAATTGTGGAACAATTTCAGATTAATGTTTCTTAACATTAAATTGCAAATATAATAACCCAGCCATTAGGGAGGCACAAGCCAGTGCACTAAGAGTCCAGCGTAAAACATGCTTAAAACCAGCGTAAAACATGCACCAAATCAAACATGCGGATCACAAAAGAAAAATTCATACCAGATCGGTTGGGTTACCAACGACCGCCACTGGTATCATTAGCCAACAGGGTACCGGTGGAAATTAGGCTAGTGCTGGCTGAAGTAGGAGAAGGAGAGGAGAAAGACGTCTACAGGGATGGCACAGAAAGGAGAATTGTAGGAGAGTGGAGGTTAGGGTGAGCACTTTAAATGTTGATACTATGACTGTTAAAGGGAGAGAGGTAGCTGATATGATGGAGAGGAGAAAGGTAGATATGCTGTGTGTTCAGGAGACCATGTGGAAAGGGAATAAGGCCAGGAACATTGGAGGTGGATTTTAACTGTTCTATTATGGTGTGGATGGAAAGAGAAATATTGTAGGGGTGATTCTGAAGGAAGAGTACAGTAAGAGTGTAGTGGAGGTGAAGAGAGTTTCTGATAGGGATGATTATGAAGCTGGAAGTTGAAGGGGTGATAAATGTCATCAGTTCCTATGATCCACAAGTTGATTGTGAGATGGAGGAGAAGGAAATATTCCAGAGTGAGTTGGATGAAATGGTAGATGGTGTACCTAGGAATGAAAGATTGTTAATTGGTGCAGATTTAAATGGGCATGTAGGTGAAGGGAACAGAGGTGATGGGTGGGTATGGCTTTAAGGAGATGAATATGGAAGGGCAGATGGTGGTTGATTTTGCTAAAAGGATGGAAATGGCAGTGGTGAGTACATATTTTGAGAAGGAGGATCATGGGGTGACGTATAAGAGTGGAGGAAGGTGCACACAGGTGGACTATGTTTTATGTAGGAGATGCAAGCTGAAGGAGATTGGAGACTGTAAGGTGTTGGCAGGGGACAGTGTAGCTAGACAGAATCATATGGTGGTCTGTAGGATGGTTTTGGAGGTGAAGAAGAATAGAAGGAGAGTGAGGACTGAAAGAAGAATAAGATGGTGAAAAATACGGGAGGAAGGCTGTAGTGAGAGATTCAGGGAAAAAGGTCAGACAGGGGTGGATGATTGGGCAACTACTGCAGAAGTGATAAGGGAGACAGCTAGAAAGGTACTTGGTGTGATATCTGGTAATAGAAAGGAAGACAAGGAGACGTGGTGGTGTAATGAGGAAGTGCAGGAAAGCATTAGGAGAAAGAGGTTGGCAAAACAGAATTGGGATCAAAAGAGTGATGAGAAAAGTAGACAGGAGTACAAGGAGATGCGGCAGCAGCTGAAGAGAGATGTGGCGAAAGCCAAGGAAAAGCATATGAGGAGCTGTATGAGAGGTTGGACACTAAGGAAGGAGAAAAGGATTTATACCGATTGGCCAGGCAGAGGGACCGAGCTGGAAAGGATGTGCTGCAAGTTAGTCAAAAGTGTTGACTAGTGAGGAGAGTATGTTGAGAAGATGGAGGGAGTATTTTGAGCAGCTGATGAACGAGGAAAATGAGAGAGAGAGAAGGTTGGGTGGTGTGGAGTTGGTGGATAGGATTCGTAAGAAAGAAGTGAGAGCAGCAATTAGGAGGATAAAGAGTGGAAAGTCGGTTGGACCAGATGACATACCGGTAGAAGCATGGAGATGTTTAAGAGATATGGCAGTAGAGTTTTTAACCAGATTGTTTAACAGGTTTTTGGAAGGTGAGAAGATGCCTGAGGAATGGAGAAGAAGTGTGCTGGTACCGATCTTTAAGAACAAGGGAGATGTGCAGACCTGCAGTAAATACAGGGGTATTAAGTTGATCAGTAACAACATGAAGTTATGGGAAAGAGTAGTGGAAGCCAGGCTGAGAGAAGAGGTGACCATCTGTGAGCACCAGTATGGTTTAATACCAAGGAAGAGCATTACAAACACATTATTTGCTTAGAGAATGTTGATGGAGAAGTATAGTGAAGGACGGAAGGAACTGCATTGTGTATTTGTGAATTTAGAGAAAGCGTACGACAGGGTGCCAAGAGAGGAGTTGTGGTATTCTATGTGGATGTCTGGTGTGTCAGAGAAGTATGTGAGGGTGGTGCAGGACATGTATGAGGACAGTGTGACAGCAGTGAAGTGTGCAGTAGGAACGACAGGCTGGTTTAAGGTGGAGGTTGGACTGCATCAAGGATCGGCTCTGATCCTTTCCTGTTTGCAGTGGTGATGGACAGGTTGACGGACGAGGTCAGACAGGAGTCTCCCTGGACTATGATGTTTGCGGATGATATTGTGATTTGTGGTGAGAGTAGTGAGCAGGTTGAAAAGAGCCTGGAGAGGTGGAGATATGCGCTGGAGAAAAAGGGAATTAAAGTCAGTAGAAGTAAGACAGAGTACATGTGTGTGAATGAGAGGGAGGGCAGTGGAGTGGTGCGGTTGCAGGAAAAAGAGGTGGAGAAGGTGAAGGTGTTTACTCCTGAGGTACCTGGGGTCAACAGCGCAAAGTAATAGAGAGTGTGTTATAAAAGTGAAGAAAAGAGTGCAGGCAGGGTGGAGTGGGTGGAGAAGAGTGGCAGGAGTAATTTGTGATAGAAGAGTATCTGCAAGAATGAAAGGGAAAGTTTATAGGACTGTGGTGAGACCTGCGATGTTGTATGGTTTAGAGACAGTGGCATTGAGTAAATGACAGGAAGTGGAGCTGGAGGTAGCAGAGCTGAAGATGTTTAGGTTTTTGTTAGGAATGACAGGGAGGTGAGATTAGGATGGTCTGGACATGTTCAGAGGAGGGACATGGGGTATATATCGGTAGAAGAATGCTGAGAATGGAGCCGCCAGGAAGGAGGAAAAGTGGAAGACCAAGGAGGAGGTTTATGGATGTGGTGAGGAAAGATATGCAGGTAGTTGGGTTCAAAGAGGCAGATGTAGAGGACAGGGGGGTATGGAGACGGAAGATCCGCTGTGGCGACCCCTAATGGGTGAAGCCGAAAGAAGAAGAAGAAGAGGAAGAAATTGCAAATATAATAATTTACATTACCTAATATAATCAAAAGTTTTACAGAATCCTGAAAAATTCCTGGACATAAGGGACAAGTCAATATTGGATGCCTGTGATGTTCGGGATCTCAAGCAGCACTGCATTTAAAACAGTCATGAATCTGTAATGGAAATCACTGAATGAGCTAATTAACACCTCCAGAAATCGTCTGTGAACACAGTTTCACAAATGCAGGTTAAAAATCTCTCATGCAAAGAAAAAAGTATACGTGAACATGATCCAGAAACACTGCCATCGTCTCTGAGGAAAAAGTTTAATTAAAATGTACTGAGGCAAAGTGTGGTCAGGCAAACAGAATACAGAATTTTTTTTTTATTGGAAACCATGGATACCATGTCCTCCGGACTTAAGAGGAGAGGGACCATCTGGCTTGTTATCAACACTCAGCTCTAAAAGCCGCATATTCAATGGTATGGAAGTGCATTAGTGCCTGCATAATGAGAAATGTGCACATTTGGAAAGGCAGGTTTTAGAGCAACAAATGCTTTCATGAAGAAAACTTCCCTTATTCAGAGAAGGTCTTGCATCTATTACAATAAAATGACTTTGTAGAAGAAAAGACCTGGCCTGCCTGTAGTCTACACCCTGTAACCTTTTTAAAACATTTGGAACATCATGAATGAAAAATACAACAAGGAACTGTTGAGCAGCTACAATCCTTTTCTTTTCTTTTAAATAGAATATAGATTTATGAGATTGGCAAATCATTGTATTTTGTTATTTACATTTTGCGCAGCATCACAACTTCTTTTGATTTAGGGGTTGTATTATTCGATAGCAAACGTAAACCAAATATAACATTTTACTTTTAATATTCTATAATTTTATTATTATTATTACTTAACTTTTTTATTTGTTAGTCTGCTTGTTTTTATATTCACTATATATTGGACTATATTTGAGGTGTGCTGATGTACCACAATTGTTTCCGATTTTTCTTTATCACATACTACTAACATGTTTATGTCAGATGGTTTTATACAGTTATAGGATTGACGGCTTGACAGTCAAATAACTCGATTGTTTTTGAGAATGCATGTAATATAAATATAACCCCAACTTTTAAGAGGAAAATAAATATTACATTATAGTGAATATCGTTACAGAACATTTATATGGTACATTTTTCCCCCTCTACTTTCTCTACTGTTCTTCTTCTCGCTGCTCACTGTGCAATTCAAACCTGACCCCTTTAATATCATTTTATCATTCCTCAGACTTTGCTCACAAATAATATTCATCATAATATTCATCATAATTTAAACACCCACCACCTGAAAAAAACACATTTGAACTGCTAGCAGTGCCAGGTAGGTTTTTCAGAACAATTTATTATTTACTCTATAATAAAAAACTCCAGACTTTGATATGCCCAATATAACCTGAAGTCATTTCCAATTCAGTACTTTACAGCCACTTATCCTCAGCTGGAATTAAAAACAAGTGCATTCAGAGACTCTTGTCTTTGCACCAAATGCTAAACTACAGCCAGGAGGAATCACAGACAGTGACAAATTATCACACAGTAATGTGTCAGTGTGTCGGTGCTAATTACACACCATGTGGCTGCATTTTCCCAAAAAATTATAAACCTCCATGACATTATGAATAACAGAATTGACTTATTAGAATGATGTAATTAGAGACTCTGTATAATTAGAACAATATCCGTGTGGATTTCAGAAGTGAAAGAAGTGATAAAATTACCCACTTAACCCCTAAAGATGAAGAAAAAGAAAGTTCCAGATCCTGCTTGGTTCTCTTCACTGCCTCTTCACACTTTTCATGCCACTACCTTGTGCTTTGAGAAACTGATCTGGTTTGTGTTTGTGTGCTTCTTTGGCATGTGTGTGTGTGTGAGTGTGTGTGTGTGTGTGTGTGTGTGTGTGTGTGTGTGTGTGTGTGTGTGTGTGTGTGTGTGTGTGTGTGTTATCAGGCCCTGTAGGGAGTGGCTGCCTGTGGAGACATAGCTGAGGCTGCTCTTTAGACGATGTGATTTGGATGCCATTTTAAAGCCCTCAGAGTTCAGCTAAGCTTTTAATTGGGCTTAATGAGCTAAGGGAAAACTGATATGGTGGTCAGGCTCGTTAATAAGCCGTCACCGTAGGGGTGAGCACGCTCTTCATCGTTAGGATGACACAAGCAGAAAAATATATCACTATTACAGAACATAAAATATAGCAGCTGCCGTCTGACTTCGGCAATGTAATAATCACAAAGTGGGATTTGCGTGATATATCGAGTCTAGTCGAGAGCCGTGACTGCTGCAATCTCTTCGGGGTCTGTGTGATATACAAACACAGACTTCAGAAGGCGAGAAGTGTGGCGTTTGCAATTCTAAGGCGCCGCGGCCATGGTGTTTGCACACTTGCACATAAGCAGTTCTCACAGCAGGCCTTCACCCAAAAGTGCTATCCCTGCTAATAATAAACACGTTTTAGTTGGCAGGTGGTGCATTATGCAAATGAGGCCTGTTCCCTGAGGTACAGTATTTTCTGCTAGCTTTCATTTAGTGTATTTTTTTTTTTGCCAGCTTTCATTTGTTGGTAATTTTTTTGGGTGTAGTATTCCTTTTTGGATTGCGGCATCTTGTACATAACATGAAATGTTTATTTTGTTTTAGTGGTTCCTTTGGGGTTCTCCACATTTAGGTCAAATAAAAAGATAAAGTGTTGCATAATTCTGGGGGCTGTGAAAAACACACAGAGATTTGCGCTACTTTAAGATGTTCCAGCATTAATTTGTTCACTCAGCAAATGTATTTATTTACCAAAGCATCTTGAAACTTGCTCATTTGCTCATAGACTATATAAAATGTGTTAAAATTGTTTTTCAATAAAGTGAATTTTCTCGAGTTTGCAACTTCCAAGTGAAAAGAAACAAACACATCAAAACTCGTACATGGCCAGGACGAGTATTACTTTCATGTAAAAGTAAACAAAAATAAGTCTCTAATAATAGAGTGGGGAAAGGGATGCAGTCAAAAACATCACACAGTAGAATTCCATCCTAACATTATAAACAGGTCACAGTCAGCAGGAGACTCCATTTCTCAGCAGCCACCACAACCTCCCAATTTGGCCAAAATTGATGGCAGCTCACAATCAACACACACTTCTTCTGTCTCAGTGACTTGTTCCTGGACTCATCATGTTTTCCAGTTGCAATACTGTTTGCCCCTGGTTTTTGTTTTTGCCCCTCTGGACTCAGTACATACATCTCTAACCTTTTGTTCAGTTTGGTTGTTTTCTAGCTCAGAATTTGGTCTGTTTTATTTGCACTTGCATTCGCCTCCATGAGCTTTGATTTACATGACAATAATCCTTTAACAAGTGATCTCTTATACACCATGTATTTTGTTGTTTCAAATTTAAAATGGCCAAAACCAAAAATGCATTTTTTGAACAAAAATGTTCAGCATTATCACAATGAAGTATAGGAAATGTGTTAGCTAATCTACTCTTGTTTATTAATAGCTAAGTGGGTTATATTGATCGTTTTTATTTAAAAATATTTTCCATTTAGGTTGATGGAATGTGAGACCACTGCATCAATGCATCATTGAAGCAAACAGTTGCTCAGGCTGCTGAGTGGTGAAACAGAAAAGCTTCGCCATATTATCTGGAATTGACCATTTTACTGTTATCTGTAGCTGGGAGTCAAAAAAGAACAAAAGTGGTTATGCTCTAAGATAAGGAAATTAGCTAAACAAGGGCATCTGTACGTCCATCATGTATTTGGAAGAGGGTTAATAACGCTTTCCTCCAAGTGTGAGAAGGTCAGCAGACGTTGACTTAAGCACAAGTGTCATTTATACAAGACTTATATGTTGATTGGCTCATCTTTTTATCTTATTGGTGAAAAATACTTGTGAAGTTCCACTGATTTGTAAAAAAAAAATAAAATAATAATAATAATAATAAAAAAATTGCAAATCTTTCATTTAAATATGTATTGTTTGTTCTCATATATTTTATGTCTTTACATTAATTTATGATAATCTATTTAAATTTCAATGTATTATAGTTTTCTACACTTTTGCAATTTCATTCTTGTCTCTATGAACAACCAGTGTTTGCTATGACTTGTCCATGAAATTCCTGTTCATGCTCATACACTCGGCCAAATAAACTGACCCCTCGTTCATTGATCTGTTTTAAATTCCTTAAAGTTCAAGGTGAAATCTTTTTCCAGTAAAAACCTTTAGAGACCTGCTTTAAAGTCACACTAAAGTTTGTAAAATATTTGTCTATCATGAGTCTATAAGCAGCAATCCTTTCAGCAGAAAGCAATCTGAATGGACAGACCGGTGACATACTGTGTAGCTGCATTCTCCTAAGATTCAGCCTCACTGGAAAAACTAAACTAATATTGAATATATGCTAGGAAAGTAATGTTGTATCATAAAATGAAAATCGAATCATGTTCTAATATGCAAATGAATACCATACAGTGCAAGTTTACCAGAGAGAAGATCAGAGTTTGTTAAATTAGCACTTTTTTCAAGTTTGCTTTTAGAATGTAAGCGTTATATCTATATTAAGTTTGTAATCTTGCGTACCAGTGTAGATTTATTTATTGCTAGAGACTCAAAGCACTTTTGTACGTTGCTCTGGATTAGGGCATCTGCTAAATGCCACAAATGTAAAATGTAAAATGTAAATTAGTTGCTATTGTTGCTATTGCTTATTCATAGCATCTGGGTCTGATAGAGTTGTTTTGGATTTGATAGTTTGTTTAACAACATAGTGTACAGAAATCTGTCAGAAATCGGCTTTACTGAAATCTGCATGCGATATGTATATATAATATAACACATAAAAAAAACTGTATAATATCCACATTTGCACTGGTTTAAGTGCAAAGTTTTGTCTGTGTATTATGTATGCAAGTGTTTGCATTTGTGTATCACCTGTCCAGGCCTAGCAACCTGCTGCGTGCTGCCTCAAGGCGCTCTGAGTATTTTTCTGACAGGTTGATGAAGGCCCTGATGATGGATTCTTTGGCCTCAGGGTAAGGGCACTGTGCGGTCAAGATCTCCTTTGGTATCTGCTCCAGAACACCAACATACTCCTCTGCTGTTGCAGCATGCAATCGCTCCTACAAAAGTGCAGAAACCACATTTTTAAGCAGTGAGAAAAATCTGATTCATAAAAATAGCTGGAGTGATTTATTATAATTCAAGCTTTATTACTGGAAAAACCCAGTGCAGCAATATACAATGCAATATATTTCTCACTATACTGTATGTAGTAAAATGTCAATATGTTTCTGTCCTTTTTTTTTTTTTACAATGTATATTACACAAACATCTTAAATATAATCAGTTTTAATATATCCATTAGTACACATTCTGTGTGCTTTCTGTCAGCTCCAGTTTTTTAATTGTCAAATTTGAGTGTTAACATATTAGCCCGTATACATGCTATAATATTTAAACTATGAGACCACTGTTGACTGAGGATTGACAAACATCGTTTGTTTGCATAGGTTTTCAAACCCCCCCACTTTAATATTTGGTTAAGCCACATTTTTGCTGCAACAACAGATTAGAGTCTTTTGGGTGTATAAATATCAGCTTTACACACAGTGACAAAATGATTTTGGCCCATTACTCTGAGCAGATTTGGGAAGTTTTGCAAAGTTTTGGTTCACTGCAATTTTCAAATAGTGCTACAGATTCTAAACATGATGTAAATCAGGATTCTGACTAGTCCACTGTACGATATTTTTCTTTTCTTGAGTCACTCCAAAGTTGCGCTTAGGATCATTAAAGGTGAATTTCTTCCCAAGCTTCAATTTTTAGGTGGACACATGCCATCTTTATGCAGTGTTCTTAATAAGGTTGTGTGCTGCACTCTGTGGCTTCTTTGTCAAGTACTACGCTCTGAGCGACAGCCTTTTCTTGGCAGTTCCTGGATGCTGTGCTGCAGCCTCCATTTCCTAGGTTTTCAATCCAACTGCGCTCACTGGGATACCCACACATTTGAATATTATTTTGTAGCCTTTACCTAATCTATCCATTTTTTATTACTTTATCCCTAATGTCTCTATAATGCTCTTTCAGTTAAAATAGAAAACACATTTCTGGATAAAGCTCTCTCATAAAGATGGCTTAGATAAGTCCCAGAATGTGCAAAACTTTACCAGGAATACTGTAAAGAGTATAAAACACTTTAAACTTTTTTCACAGTGTTACTGGGCTATGTATTTTATAATATAAAGTTAATTATTGTTAAAAATATGTACCACTGTGATGTAGAATTCTTAAATATGATTGAGCTGAAGATCGATTCATTTTCTAAAACTGAAGCTTGTGCTTATATATTATAATTAACTGAATAGCAGTTTATTCACATGTATCATTTTCACATAATACATTTTTAATTATTAAAGGATTCAAAATGTGGAACATAAATAAAACTGAGATTTGTTTTAACATTTATATAAGGAGTATGTAGTGCCAGCAAATGTAACACTTCATATTCAGTGACGGATGGTGCAGTTTCTTAGTAAACGGCTGTTAGTGAGGGGGAAAGTAGTTACACATTATTGTAACATACACAAGTGATACCTTGTTCATAGGCCGTCCATATTTTCAAACAGAACTATTAAAAGATTTAAAAAGAAATGTGATGATTCCTTGTAAAATAAAATTGGCAACTTTTTGGCAAATTGATGTTCTATCTATCTATCTATCTATCTATCTATCTATCTATCTATCTATCTGTCTGTCTGTCTGTCTGTCTGTCTGTCTGTCTGTCTGTCTGTCTGTCTGTAAATCATTTAACACTATGGGCTATAAATCCCTCAGTAACTAGGGCAGGATTGTTTTCTTTCTTTCATCGAATTAATGTAGTTGAAAATAGAATCAGCATCAGCCTGCTAAAATATGCAGTGCTGAACAGTGCCAGAGTGATAAATACCTCCAGTCCAGCAGTGCTTAGCTCTTGCTCAAGAGCAACACACTCATCCTGCAGTCTGTCCATCACAGCCTGCTGCTGTTCCTTCACAGATACCACCTGGGGGTAGACAAAGAGGTATGAATAAAAAAGGAAGGAGGAGAAACATTTTTGTAAGCAAAGGCACAGACAGAGGTCATGAGCAACAAACCACATTTCCCAAGGAATCATTATATGGTATGAAGTATAAGTACCAGAAGATAATGAATTGAATGATTGTGATCATTTGCAAAGAGTCACTGACCCAGAAGTTTTTAAAAGTCTGCCTGTCATTTCTCTCAGACATTCAATTACTTTAAATATACATTTAACAAACAAATTTAGACTGTAATAGCTTTCGCCTACATTTACTTTTCCTCCTCCGTTTCGATTAACTTCTCTCTTCTTTCTGTTGTTACTTATATACATCATTAATAAGCAAGATGAATCACACAAGAAGAAAAAATCAAGAATATAAAACAATCAAATGGGTCTAGCATAATTTTTGCTTCCATTATTTGTTCTTTGTGTTTGTTCTATTTCTTCATAAAGCAATAGTTAATTTAATTTTATAAGAAAAAGGAGCTGTGTCTAAAATTGCACACCCAATAATTATAGTATAACACACTAACTGTTTGAAAAAGGGGTTTGGATTTTGGCTTTAAACACCACTTTGCAAGATTTTCCAGTTAAGGTTTCAGGAGCCGTCACTAGTAGTTTGCTTTCAAACCTTTGTGGTTTCAAGCTAAATGTAAGCCTTTACATAGCAACAGTCGAGATGAAAGCATTAAGATGTATGCATTCCTTCTCAAAACACTGAACTGTATAATCAATTAACAAATTAATATGTCTAAATGCTAGCAGCCATTCTCCACTGATCATCGATGGATCCTCAGTGGAGATCGTCAAGAGCACCAAATTTCTTGGTGTTAATCTGGCGGATAACCCCACCTGGTCACTCAACACCAGCGCCATCACTAAGAAAGCCCAGAAGCGTCTTTACTTCCTGAGAAGGCTGAGGAAAGCTCATCTCCCTCCCCCCCGTCCTGACCACATTCTACAAAATGACCATTGACAGCATCCTGAGCAGCTGCATCACTGCCTGGTTTGGGAACTGCACCGTCTGGGGCCGCAAAACCCTACAGAGGATAGTAAGGACAGCTGAGAAGATCATCTGAGTCTCTCTCCCCTCTATGACGGACGTGTATACCACACACTGCATCCGCAAAGCAAACAGCATTGTGGAAAACCCCACACACCCCCACACACACACTCTTCACCCTCGTGCCATCAGGAAAGCGGTTCTGAAGCATTCAGGCCATCACATCCAGACTGTGAAACAGCTTTTTTTCGCAAGCTATCAGACTCCGTAACACAGAACTAAATTAAAACTCACAAACAAACACATACAAATACACACACACACACACACACACACACATACACACACACACACACACTCACTCAACTGTGTGTAACTGAACTGTACAACCTGAACTCAACACACACTCGTTGCTCATCTCAATCCATTCCACCACCATTTATTTATTATTTATACTTAACCATATTATACCGTTAACATGCTGTTTTTTACATTTACTCTTGTTCATAGTCTTTTATAGTCCTCTTTGCACAGTACTGTATATTTAAAGTCAAGTCAAGTTTATTTCTATGGCGCTTTTTTTTTTTTACAACAGACATTGTCTCGAAGCAGCTTTACAGAAATCAACAGTCAAGGTGAATGGTGCGTATTTATCCCTGATGAGCAGCCGTGGCGACTGTGGCAAGGAAAAACTCCCTTAGATGTTATGAGAAAGAAACCTTGAGAGGAACCAGACTCAAAAGGGGAACCCGTCCTCATTTGGGTGACATCAAGAGTGTGATTATAGTCTTTCAACAATACAGAACACTGGAGAGTGAGAACTAACATGAGCACTGGAGTGTAAGATTATGAGTAATGTTCTTCTTACACTCTTATACAGTCATTGTGGTTATAAAACTAGGAGCTACTGAGCAACTCATAAAATAGCTTAACATTTCCGATCATCGCAGATCCAACACCAGCTTCTCCATGCCAGAGCCTTTAAACAGTCCAGGAGGTCCAATGTCAAAACTCCACACATGTAGTGGGATCCAATTGGCACTGGTACATCTCTGGGTGGTATAGAAAGTTTGCAAGTTCACCATCTGTTTCTTTAAAGATCCATAATCTTCATGAGGTGGGACATGATTAAAGCTGGCCAAACCTCAGGATGCCTCGGGATGGGGAGGGAAAGTGAAGCAGTGGAGAGACATTAGCGTAGCTGCTGTTCATGATATAACATCACAAGTTGATAATGGAGCACAAGTTTATGATATGTGACATATGTTATGTGTAGGCTTTGCTAAAAAGATACGTTTTTTATTCTGCACTTAAAAGTATACAATAGGTTTACCGATCTTGTGTTATGTGCATTGTCCCACACTGTCTTGTGTTGTCTGTCTGCAGTGTTTTTTGTCTGCACTGTTTGCACTAGGTTGCAATTTATGTAGCTTTATGCTGTGTGTTGTAGCTCTGTGTTGTTTAATGTAGCACCAGGGTTCTGGAGGAAAGTTAACACATTTTTAGTGTGAACTGTGTACCACTGTGTATAGTAAAAATGAAAATAAAAGCCTCTTGACTTGACTGGAACAAATTGCTACTTTGTTTGCTGTGTTGTTATGAGCAGCCATTTTGATTACTAATGTGTTTATTAATTCGTCATTTTAATGTTCTAAACTCAAAGATGTCCACGAAACATAGGTATACTACATTTTAAAAACGCTATGAAAGTGAAGGTTTGGGTTGGTACTTTAAATGTTGGTACTATGACTGGTAAAGGAGAGAAATAGCTAATATGATGGAGCAGAGAAAGGTAGATATGTTGTGTGTAAAGCCAACAAAGATTGGTGATTGGGGCAGACTTCAGTGCTGATGTTGGTAAAGAGAACATAGTTTCCTTACAGGATCTCAAGCTGCATCAAAACGCATTGGGAATGCTTCCGTGTTGCTCACACTTTGAATCACATGTGCAATCCGGCCAACAGCTACATGTGTAGTAGAAGTAAGCACGGTCCTAAGGAAAGAGGCCATAGAAGTGGTTCCTTCTTTATTTAGAGATTCCGTCTTCTTCCGAAAAAGAATGGCCCAGTTCTATATCTATGCTCCTGGAACCACTCGCTTATGAGGCTCATGTTCATGATGCTTACTTCTAAGGAGGTCATGTCTCAGGTCATGATAGATCTATTTGGATCGAAGCTATCTTAATGACAGTCAAGAGAGAGAGAGAGGTCAGTCACTCAATGTAAAGCAGCTCCAGAAGCTGCTGGGACTTGTGGAAGCAGCATCCAAAGTGATTCCACTCAGTGGAGTGGTTATGTTCCAGGAGTTCTGAAAAAACTTCGCCGGGAAGAAGCCCGTCTCCTCCTGGTGGCATCTCAATGGCTGGGAAGACTATGGTTAACGGACCTGGTGTCCCTCCTCGAGGAACCTCCTTGAAAAATTCCTCCCAGTAGGGATCTCCTCTCCCAGGCGGGGGGAACGCTGGTTCACCCCCACCCAGAGTATGGAGGCTGTGGCTGTGGCCCGTAGGGTTCACAATTCTTGGCAGCTGGTCCCTCTACTGAGGTAACAGAGACTATCCTCCTATCCAGAGCTCTACAAGGAGGTTGTATGCCGCTAAAAGCTTATTTAAATAAGAAGGAGGAGTACAGGGTGGCGTATAGGAGTGAAGGAAGGTGCACACAAGTGGACTATGTTCTATGTAGAAGATGCAACCTAAAGGAGATTGGTGACTGTACGGTATTGGCAGGGGACAGTGTAGCTAGACAGCATCAATTTGTGGTCCGTAGAATGGTTTTGGAGGTAAAGAACAAGAGGAGGAAAGTGAAGTCTGAAAAAGAACAAGATGGTGAAAACTGAAAGAGGAAGACTGTAGTGTGAGATTCAGGGAAGAGGTCAGACAGGGGCTCAGTGGAGAAGAGGTGCTGGATGATTGGGCAACTACTGCAGACGTGATAAGGGACACAGCTAGAAAGGTACTTGTTGTGACTTCTGAAAATAGAAAGGAATACAAAGAGTTGTGGAATGAGGAAGTGCAGAAAAGCATAAACAGAATTGGGATCGACAGAGTGATAAGAAAAGTAGGCAAGAGTACAAGGAGTTGTAGATAACTAAAGGAAATGTGTATGAAGAGCTGTATGAGAACTTGGACACTAAGGAAGAAGAAAAGGATTTGTACCGATTGGCCAGGCAGAGGGACCGAGCTGTGAAGGATGTGCTGCAAGTTAGAGAAATAAAAGATGCAAATGGAAATGTGTTGACTAATAAGAAGAATGTGTTGAGAAGATGGAGGGAGTATTTTAAGCAACTGATGAATAAAGAAAATGAAAGAAAAAGAGAGAGAGAGAGAGAGAGAGAGAGAGAGAGAGAGAGAGAGAGAGAGAGAAGGTTGAATGATGTGGAAATGGTAAAGCATTAAGTGCATTGGATAAGTAAAGAAGAAGTGAGAGCAGCAATTAAGATGATGAAGAGTGGAAAGAGTTGGAACAGATGACAACATAATAGTAAAAAGTATGAAAATGTTTATTGAAGTTGGCAATGGAGTTCAAGGTGAGAAGGTGGAAGGTGAGAGAATGCCTGAGTAATGGAGAAGGAGTGTGCTGGTAACGGTTGTCAAGAATAAGAGAAATGTGCAGACCTGCAGTAACTACAGGGGAATAAAGTTGACCAGTCACACCATAAAGCTATGGGAAAGAGTAGTGGAAGCCAGGCTGAGAAACAAGGTGACCATCTGTGAGCACCAGTATCGTTCCATGTCGAGAAAGAGCACTACAGATGCAATATTTGCTTAGAGAATGTTGATAGAGACATATAAAGAAGGTCAGAAGGAGTTGCATTGTGTGTTTGTGGATTTAGAGAAAACATACTACAGGGTGCTGAAAAAGGAGTTGTAGTATTGTATGAGGAAGTCAGGTGTGTCAGAGAAGTATGTGAGGATGGTGCAGGACATGTATAAGGACAGTGAGACAGCAGTGAAATGTGTAGTAGGAACGACAGACTGGTTTAAGGTGGAGGTTGGACTGCATCGAGGATCGGCACTGAGCCCTTTCCTGTTTGCAGTGGTGATGGACAGGTTGACAAACGAGGTCAGACAGAAGTATCTATGGACTATGATGTTGCGGATGATATTGTTATTTGTGGTGAGAGTAGGGAGCAGGTTTAGAAGAACCTGGAGAGTTGGAGGTATGTGCTGGAGAGAAGGGGAATAAAAGTCAGAAGGAGTAAGACAGAGTACATGTGTGAATGAGAGGGAGGGCAGTGGAGTGGTGTGGTTGCAGGGAGAAGAGGTGGAGAAGGTGGAAGGCCAAGGAGGAGGTTTATAATTGTGGTGAAGAAAGACATGCAGGTAGTTGGTTTGAAAGAGGCAGATGTAGAGGACAAAGTATTATGTAGATGGATGATCTGTTGTGGTGACCCCTAATGGGAGCAGCCGAAAGAAGAAGAAGAAGTTCTTGCATTCCGTCATTGTTCATTGTTCCAGCACATATATTTTCACTGCACCTTCTTAACATTTTTAGTGCATCATAGTGAATGAATTTTATTTTTTTGCTTCTTATTGTCAAGAAACTTCCAATACAAGGTTTTAAAAGCATGAGGTCAAATTATAAAAAGCTTTACTTCTTAACATTCAAGCTCTGCTTCACCAAGAGAAGTAATAAAACTAGTTGACTGTGCCCCATTTAATAATAAGTCATTACAAGACAGAGCGTTCTCTCTCTCTCTCTTTATAAATTATATAAACTTAATTATGATTATGGTCATAGTGTTTGCCAATGCAGTGGCATAAACCGTTCAAGTGACACTGAATGGCATTAGAAAAAAGCATTCTAGATGCATATCTGTCTTGACATTATCATCATGCAGAACATTGTAGTCTATGTGGACAAATATAATGTAAATAGCTATAGGGCTATTAACAGGGGGTGAGGATGCTAAGCTAAGATTGTTAATAGTATTACTTAAATGTTATTAGCTATGATTTTATGTAAACTGGCCTTGGCCTAAAGAGCTCTTTCTGGCATATTCCTCAGAGAAATGATTTAATCTTACTATAGAAATGACTATGTTGCTCCATATTTTGGACAATTTCTTTCTGGGTCTGCGCTTACCTTAAGGTGAAATTTACCAATGGAGGAAGCACTTACATTCTGCTTGAAATCTAATATAGAAAATAAAGCCTACATCCTCCTGTCCAGGCAAGCTTTCTCCCACTTTAAGATTTATCTTAAAAAAAAATCTATGAAGGTTTGAAACGAAATAGATCCGCTTAAAAATCCATAATACAGGAAGAGAGAGAGAGAGAGAGAGAGAGAGAGAGAGAGAGAGAGAGAGAGAGAGAGAGAGAGAGAGAGAGAGAGAGTGAGAGTGGGTTTTATATTTGTATATAGCAGTGAATGAGAAGAATGAGAAAGCCTGATGATTAGATGACTCATATCTCATGCCTTGGAAAGTCTGCCCTCACAAACAGCATGTATGTATCACTGAAGCCATTAACATACTGAATATGAACCCTGTCCCCTTTTCCCATCATTACTGCACTAGAGGTGAGGAATTTAATAATCATACACAGGCAAATAGCATTAGATCCTTTCATTCAGAGCTTCAGTTATGTGGGAGAAGGGTGTGATAAAAAATGTTCGCAGTGAGATGATAAGGCCTGCAAACAGGCATTTTGTTTTTAGGTGGAACATCGCAGAGCAACTGTTTTCCATTTACTGTGTAAAAATGCTAATCAAACCCAAGAGATTTGAAAAGCTGATTAAAAGGAAAAATAAAAATACTTAAATGCAAAAGATCCCAAAATGTAACCTAATTAAATTTTATAACCGATGGAGACAAACTGACTATGAGCAGTAAGATTAATAATTAATAATTAACAATAAATTGCAAATCATTTGTGACTTTAACAAGAACGGTTTCTGAAAAGGCTCAAAAAGGTTGTTAACAGTAAGGTGTTTAAATTATTGGGAAGCAGAGACATGCTCCACGAGTGTTGTAAGAAGGTTAGAAACAGGACCGCCATTCAGAGCTTCAGTTATGTAATGTGGGAGAAGGGTGTGATAAAAAATTTTCACAGTGAGGTGACAAGGCGTGCAAACTGGCGTTTTTTTTTTTGCAGTGGAACATCGCAGAGCAACTGGGTTTTTTTTGCTTTTTGTTTTTTCATTTACTCTGTGTGTGTTCCAAAATTCAATATAATTACTTACATTCAGGACAAAACCAATAGATTCACATGAATCTAATATTCTTCAAAAACAATAAAAAAAACTGACTATCAAAGACTGTAGTGTTTGGAGTGTGTGAACATACTGTAAAAATTCTCAATTTATGTCAAGGCTATCTATTTATATTCCTACAAGTGAAGGTATTTCTAAGAGACACATACACAAAGCACATTCTTCAATCTCCCATCAAAACCAGAGGAGCGTGACTGATACAGAGAGTCTACTATGTTCTATGTGTCTGTTCAGCTACTTTCGCTTTCTTCTATCATTGCTTCTTGTTTTAGGAATGAAGTCTATTAGTTTGATGCCAGAAACCCGTTTTAATTCAGTAACACACTGTACAGTCAATTGGAATTTTCTCATCATAGAGCCAGGGATGGGGAAACTACATCTCATTAGCAATATCTTCATAAAGCCTTTTTTTTTTTAACAATATGAAGAAGCAATATCTTCATAAAACCTTAATTCTTCCCATTTGATTATTACCATTTCGAATTGAAAGTTTGCAACTAGGCTACCAACTAGGACAATGATGTATTTTAAAAAATGCAGTGACCGTTTCACATCTAGCATGTGCTTGTTCTATATGTCAAGCCAGATTTTTGTTTCATCTGCTGCTCATGCTACAATACAGAGCAATAATACCGAACATATTCTGTTGCATCATATAGCACGTGTTTTAAGATTAAAATATTTATTTGGCTTTCCTTTTGCTTTGGTTACTTTGATTATTTTGTTAAGCTTCTAAAAAGTCACAACATCTATTTCTTTACAGAGTTGCAATATTTCTCGCCAAGCTCTTGTACTGATGATGGAAGAGTCAGTTGTCTTCTCCAGCACATTTCTTAAATCTGGGAAGGGTTATAAAGCCAGATTTAAACAATTTAAACTTTCGACAATTAGATTAGAGTTAGATTATTCACAAGTGGAAAACATTCAAGACATTTGCCGCCAGGATTGGACATCCCAGATCATTTACCCCATGATCAGACCATGCAAAGAGAGAAATTGAGAAATTGTTTGGAGAAATTCTAGTGGTTAAGACACAGCGCTCCCATCGCTGCGACCCGGGTTCGATTCCCGGGTCAGGGGACCATCCCCAGCCACTCTCAGTGCCGGTCCCAAGCCCGGATAAATTGGGGAGGGTTGCGTTAGGAAGGGCATCCAGCGTAAAACATGTGCCAAATCAAACGTGCGGAGGATCCGCTGTGGCGACCCCTAACGGGAGAAGCCGAAAGAAACTAACTGTTTGGAGAAATTTGCAAAAAAATAAATAAAAGTTACATTTCAGACGCTACAGCCTTAAAATCTGAAAGTTCATGACAGTACAATTAGAAATAAATTCTGAACAAACATGGGTTGTTTGAAAGGGCATCTTCTCTCTAAAAACAACATGTCAGCATGGCTTATGTTGCAAAGTTGTATCTCAAAAATACCACAAGACAATGTCCTATTTAACAACGTTCTTTGGGCAGACAAGACCAAAGTGGAGATGGTTCATTATGACATAACAACTGTCAAGCACAGCGGTGGTGAAGTGAAGATTTGGGCTTGTTTTGCAGCCACAGGTTCTGGCCACCTTGCAATCACTGAGTCATTCAAATAGAGCATAAATGAATCTGAGGAACAACTAGACCTGTCTGATAAGATCAAAATTATATTTTGGGGTTATATTTTGGGGTGTAAATCACCACAAGCTCAGACAACATCTGGGAAACCAATCCATGCAGAGATTTATATATCAGCATGAGAATTCAACCCGGAATCTGACAGGAAGCCAATGTAAGGATTCTTAAAATGGAGCAATATGATCTCTAGTGTTTGCTTTAGTCACGATTTCAGTCTGATCTTTGCACATACTGCTATATATTTAGTTTTGGCTTATTCAACCTAACAAGAAATGTGGCATGGTAATCAATATCAGAGAAAATAAAGGTATTAATCTTTTTTTCTGCCACAGTAAAGCATAACAGTGGACAAAGTTTTGCAATGTTTCAGAGAAGAAAAAAAGGGTATTGTGACAATCTTCTGCACATGTGAATAGTATATCAGCATGAGAATTCAACCCGGAATCTGACAGGAAGCCAATGTAAGGATTCTTAAAATGGAGCAATATGATCTCTAGTGTTTGCTCTAGTCACGATTTCAGTCTGATCTTTGCACATACTGCTATATATTTAGTTTTGGCTTATTCAACCTAACAAGAAATGTGGCATGGTAATCAATATCAGAGAAAATAAAGGTATTAATCTTTTTTTCTGCCACAGTAAAGCATAACAGTGGACAAAGTTTTGCAATGTTTCAGAGAAGAAAAAAAGGGTATTGTGACAATCTTCTGCACATGTGAATAGAAGATCAAGCTTCCATTAAATATTACAATATCAAATATCAACTCCAAAACTGAGGGGAATAGGATGGGGAAAAAGAAAAGAAGCAAATAAATAAAGTATAAAAACTATATAAAATAAAATATAAGAATATAAGATATAAAACGGCCACATTTTAAGCCTTTTTGAATGAATATAGATCCGTGTAAAAATGATAATCTAAACCAAGAGATTAGCTGGCCATAAAAATACTAAAAAGCAAAAGGTCCTAAGATGTAACCTAATTGAAGGTGTTTAAATAACTAGGAGCAGAGACACACTCCATGAATGTTGCATTTACGACATTTTGGCAGATGCCCTTACCCAGAGCAAATTACAGCTGAGCCGGGCGGATTAAGGGCCTCACTCAAGGGCCCAGCAGTGGCAGCTTGGTGGTGGTGGGATTTGAACTCAAGACCTTCCCAACCAAAGTCCAATGCCTTAACCACTGGGCTACAATCTTTTCAAGAAAGTTACAAGTTGCAAGAAAGTTAGAAACAGGACAGAAATCACACAAACTGTCCAAATCCATATTCAAATTTTTGAATATAGCTTTTTTGTTAACATAAAAAAGAGTCATTTCATTTTATGCGTAACTAAATAGAATATACAAAGATACAGATACAGAGATATTTCATCACACAGTCATAAAATACTTACATATAACACCAGACAGAAGCCTGCTCAGCAAACTGAGCATGCTCAACCAAACCTTAGAAATAAACCCCAGAATGATCATAACACATAAAGACAAATCTGAAACACTGGACAGAAGCAACTGCACAACAGTGTAAATGGAAATGATATCTGTCTCTAAACTGAGAACATACAGTATATTGGCATAATAATTGAGCACAGTGACAGACCCTAAATGAAAAAGTCAGAACAATGTATAATTACAATGCATATAACCTTCACCCAAAATGAAGTGAAAACACCTTTGAACAACATACCTTAATGATACACAAATCAGGGAATTTTTTTGCCCTGTTTAACAACCCATGAAAAAGACTGCTAAATGCTAAATGAGAAAAAAATGCTACACCTGCTAAGAGAACCTTGGCTGGATGATTTCTAAAGCTCAGGCAGCCAAGTTTCTAATAGAATTTCCTTTCATTGCTGGCTTTACAACACATTAAGTTAAACACATTTACATTTATGGCACTTGGCATTTGTCAGAGGGTTTATCCAAAGAAACTTACAATGATACATCTGAGCAGTTCAGGGCTAAAGGCCTTGCTCAAGGGCCCAGGTTGTGACAGCTTGGCACTGTGGTTATTTGAACTGACAACCTTCCAATCAGGACATATCCACCACTATAACAATAATATTTGACATATTATTCTGTGTACATCCTGCTTTTCATGTAACACCAACACCAAGAAAAATGTCTTGTTCATTTCTAAATCCTCTGCAATGATTTATGATTCATGCAAGTCTCAACACAGCCTGGTGCAAAAGGGTTAAAAGACCTTCTCAGGATTATAACAGCAGCATGATGGTGCTACTCATTTTCCAGTTCACAGCCACTGACCAGGGAAACGCTCTCAGACTCAACTCGACTGATGTATGTCCATCTGCTAGCTGCTTTCTGTTACCAATGTTTTAATAGTGCAATAATAACCACTTTTAATTACATTTTTTATACTTTAGTACCCGGTGCCAACCTGAACATGGTTGTGTAAGAAAGGTGTTTCATCAAGTCATTTTCTTTATTACTATAGACACGATGCAGCAAGAATTTTTGTTTCTTAATCTCTCCTACTACTTGCTGATGTGTTTGTGTCAAAAGGTGTTTTGATATGCATACAAACTTGTGTGGTATGGGAATATTTTGAAATTAATTTGACAAATACCCGGGTGAATGCTGCTGCCCTCTGTTTCCGTTATGAAAAACGAATCAATACCAGGGTTGTGTCATGTCAGTAGCAGCAAATCTTATGTTTTATTCCTCATATAGCAAAGACATTTTTATTACAAAAGATTAAAATTTTAATTTATACTTATGTTAAAAGTTTTGTAGAGTCCACAGAAGACAATTGGTGTTGCTAACGAGGTAACACCAAAAGGACATAAAACGTCTCTAGGTTACGTTTGTAACCATAGTTCCCTGAGGGAACGAGACACTGCGTCACAACGCTTTGGGAACATGACTGTGTTGTCTACGCTTTGAAATAATGTGTGTAACAGTAAAAATTGGACACATCACTGGTGGAGTGATGTCACAACCAGGAAGTATAAAATGCACATGGAGTAAACCCGGCTTCTGTAAAAGAGAAGGAAGCGCTACAGGAACGCCTGCAGTGTGGCATAGAACTAGGGTTACATACATAAGCTAGAGCAGTCCTTTTCAGGAACTTCAGCTAAGTCGCAATGCTTTGGGAACGAGTTTCCAATCACGCCAGACTGACCAGTCCCTGCCTAGTGTGTATGGGCACAGCTAGGTCAAAGGTGCCAGGAGTGGCACTGATGTAGAACCAGGTGAAGGTCAGCGGGGTGGTCCAGCCTGCAGAGTTGCAGATATCTTAGAGGGGTACTCCAGAGGACCAAGGCTTAGAGGCTGCCACACACTGGGTCAAGTAACCTCGGACCCTGAATGAAGCAGGGAGAGGACTCATAAAAATATGCGATGGCATCAATCAACCATGTGCTCAAGGTTTGCTTATTGCAGGGAGGCCTCTCTTTGGAGGGCCGTAGTAGACGAGCAGTTGGTTAGACTTCCTCTAGGGACCTGCCCTGTGTGCTCGCACTGGACATAGCTGGTTAGTTTCATCTGGTCTGGGGCCTAAAACGGAGGAGGGTACTCAGAGGTCGCTGGACAACTGAGGGCACAGGCCTGGGGACAGGAGACAAAAGAAGACAGGAGAAGACAGACTCAGGAAGATAAAAGACTTGGGAAGACAGGAGATGCCAGGAGACTAGGAAAGACAGGAGAAACCAGGAGGCTAGGGAAAACAGGAGACTAGGGAATACAGAGGAAGCCAGGAGACTCGGGAAAACAGGATACTAGAGAAAACTCAAGAAAAAAAGCAGACAAATAAATCTAACAAAATAGAAAGACACTCACCAAACAGAACAACAAACAAACCCACACATATCCAGATTCAAATGCAAATATAATGAACCAACAAAGACCAAGGCAAAAGGGGTAATTTAAATACACAAACCTAACAAGGACCAGATGGGAAATATTAAACTGTTTGGGGCTAGAGAGTAGGGGATAAGGGCCCAGTGGCGGGATCTGATGGCCAAAGCAAAAACAAATTATGGGGTGCCACAACGTTAAGTTCTAGGACCCCTGCTTTCTACAATATACAAGTTACCCTTAGAAAATATTATTAGAAGGCATGGGATTGGCTTCCACTGTTATGCCTATGATACCAAAGTATATAGTAAAACATATCAATTGGCTTGATTAAAATTCATCCATATTACAAAAACAGGCTTCTTCCACCTTAAAAATATTGCTAAGCTCAGAAACATGTTGTCTATAACTGATGCAGAGAACCTCATCCATGCGTTCATGACCTCCAGACTGGACTATTGTAATGCATTACTAGGTGGATGTCCTGCATCATTAATAAACACGCTACAGTTATTTCAGAATGCAGGAGCCAGAGTTCTCTCAAGGTCGAGAAAATATGACCATATAATCCCAATTTTATCATCCCTACACTGGCTACCTGTTAAGTTTTAAATGACAAACTACTGCTACTTACCTACAAAGCCTTAAATAATTTGACTCCCACGTATCTATCCCGTCTTCTAACAGACCACAATCTGTCAAGTTCTTTAAGATCTCAAAACTCTGGATTTCTAGTAGTTCCTAGAATAGCAAAATCCACTAAAGGCAGTATAACATTCTCACATTATCTCCTAAACTTTGGAATAGTCTTCCTGACAGTGTTCGGGGCTCAGACACAACCTCCCAGTTTAAGGGCAGATTAAAGACGTATCTTTTTAGCGAGTCCTACACATAACACACATCAAATCATAACCTTCTGCTCCAGAACATCTGATCACATGCACATTATCAACTTGTGTTTGTTAAAATTATGAACATCAGCTACGCTAATTCCTCTCCACTGCTTCTCTTTCTCTACACATCCTGAGGCATCCTGATGTTGCGCCAGCTCCAGTTGTGTCCTACCTCATGAAGATTATAAACCTTCAAAAGAATTAGATGCCAAACCTGAAAACATCCCGAACCATCTAGAGAAGTACCAGTGCCATTTGGGTCCCACTGCATGTAGAGTTTGGACTCTGGCATGTAGGAGTTGGTGTTGGATCTATGATCAGATTGCTATTTTAAGTTGCTCAGTATCTCCGGGTTCCATAACATCAACAGACTGTATAAGACTGTAGAAAGGATATTACTCATAATCTTACACACTGGTGCTCATTGTAGTTCTCACTCTCCGGTGTTTTGTATTGTTTAAAGACCTATAATCACACTCTTGATATCACCCAAATGAGGATGGGTTTTCCTTTTAAGTCTGGTTCCTCTTAAGGTTTCTTCCTCATATCATCTACATCTACTTTGGGCTCTATTTATTTATGCTTATTATTTCTTTATACTATTCTGTAATTTATGTGAATTATTCAGTAACTAAAAAGGTATAGAGTTATATGAGTGGGGAATCTCTGAGTGTTGATTTATAATATTTGGATCCTCGGGGACCAAAATGACATGTATCTGCACAATATCTATTTATTTAATAGTGGTCTTTTTTTTTTTTATCACAGCGACGATGCTTAGAATGCATCAAATGTCTTATATGGCTTGCATTTAGTAATTTCATGCTTCAGCAACTTTGAAACAGACATGCCTGGCAATTAACCATCAAATGTTAAACATTGCGTGATGCATGTGTTTAAAAGATAGACAGAGAGAAAGAGAGAGAAAGAGAGGGAGAGTATAAGGTGTTTTAAAGGTATTAATTTATATACCTGCTGAAGGACTTGCACCCAGTCTGCATGCTGATTGGCTACTGGAGGCTGTGACATCAGTCTGCAGAGCAGGTCTTCCCTTAGCTGACACAGTGGATCTACTGTAGCCAAGCGAAATGAGTCACGCTCATGCTCCAAATTCAGATCTACACACAAACACACAAAATCAATGACTTGTTTGTATTTGTATTGAATGACATTTGTAACATTCTGTGTAAATTCTAGATATTGTTGTGTATGATGTTCACCAGAGGTCCGTATTTTCAGAAATACTCAAACCAGGTTGTCTTAGCCAACATCCATGATATGATCGCTCACATATGTTCGATGAAAACATTAAATAAAGCTCTTGATTCCCAAGATATAATGCATTGTGCAGCTAAGAAATGCATAAATCAACCGAGGTTATAGGTATTAATATAACTCTTTTGTTTGAATATTTAAATAAAACACCCCATTACCTGAGGCTATTATATAGTAAAATCTGTAGTATCTTATCAATTCAATTCAATTCATTTTTATTTCTATAGCGCTTTTAACAATAAACATTGTCTCAAAGCAGCTTTACACAGATAATGTGGTGATAAAAATGAATAAGACACTTATAAAGTATGTCTTATTCATTTTTATCACCACATTGGCCGTTGGCGACTCATCAGTTTTTCAGGTTATGATAATCAATCCTCCTGCCTTTTTAATGTCATTACCACTCCAGCCAAGCTAATATTTTCAGTCAAAATTGTCCCGGCTGCACAAGTAGATATAATAGTAGTTATAACCTAAAACTTTGAATAAATCGAACACTATTTTACAAATAAATATACAGTTTTTCATTTTTCATGAAATGTGTTCACATATTACTTACAAAAGAACATTCACTACTGTGCATAAAATGATCGCCTACAGTCCCTATCTCTACCCTTGACATTAAACAGTTCACTTAACCGGGCAACATTGGCACATTTATGTGATTTATTCTACTCTGACATTAGTCTGCTTGATGGCATTATTGTGCTCCAGGACATTTATGATAAAGCATCAAAACATGAAGTGTAAAGCTAAATAACACTGTTTTTGAGTGTCATTATATAATAAAATTGTAAATATATTCAACTGATAAAAATTCTTTACCAAAATTTAGCAGTTCAGTGAAGAAATCATTCTCCTCTTCTTCCAGCCTGCTTCTGATCAGGAAGTTCCTCATATCTGCCTCCGCTTGCTCCCTTTAACAATGAGAACAGGATGCAGCACATCAGACATTGAGACTTTTACTCTAGTCATGGTTGTTCAGTCTTACTCTATTGTTTTTTCTCTCTATAAGTTTTTTAACTCTACGCGTTTTTTGCATCTAAGAACCAAAGATTATCCACCAAACCGCTGAGGAACCCCTAAAGAACGTTTTTTTTTAAGGTGTACTGATTGATGTATTGGTTGAAAGCACTTAGTTAATAGTTCCTGTTAACCCTACAGAGGGGGAAATAATTATTTGATCACCTTTATTTATTAACCAATAGGGTACTGGTGGAAGTTGGGATAATGTTGGCCAAAGGAGGAGAAGGAGAGGGGGAGGAAGTCTACAGAGACGGCAGGGAAAGAAGAAGTGTAGGAAAGTAGAGTTAAGGGTCGGTAAAGGGAGAGAGGTAGCTGATATGATGGAGAGGAGAAAGGTAGATATGTTGTGTTTTCAGGAGACCAAGTGGAAATAGCGTAAGGCCAGGAACATTTGAGGTGGGTTTAAACTGTTCTATTATGGTGTGGATGAAAGGAAAATGGTGTAGGGGTAATATTAAAGGAAGCTAAGAAAAGGCATATAAGGAGCTGTATGTAAAGTTGGACACTAAAGAAGGAGAAAAGGATTTGTACCGATTGGCCAGGCAGAGCGGCCAAGCTGGGAAGTTAGAGCAATAAAAGATACAGATGGAAATGTGTTAACTAGTGAGGGGAGTGTGTTGAGAAGGTGGAGGGAGTATTTTGAGCACCTGATGAATGGGGAAAATTAAAGAGAGAGAAGGTTGGATGATGTGGAGATGGTGATGCAGGAAGTGAATAGTATTAGTAAAAAGGAAGTGCAAGTAGCTATTAAGAGGATGAAGAGTGGAATGTCTGTTGGACCACATGGCATACCAATAGAAGAATTAAAATGTTTAAGAGATGGCAGTTGAGTTTGTATCCAGAATGTTCAACAAGTTTTTGAAAGGGGAGAGGATGCCTGAGGAATGGAGAAGGAGTGTGCTGGTACAGATCTTTAAGAATAAGGGAGATATGCAGACCTGCAGTACCTGCAGGGAGGTGGTAGTTTAGTGGTTAAGGCATTGGGCTTTGGATCAGAAGATCACAAGTTTAAATCCCATCACCACCAAGCTGCCACTGCTGGGCCCTTGAGCAAAGCCCTAAGACCCTCCCCTGCTCAGTTGTAAGTCGCTCTGGATAAGGGCATCTGCCAAATACCGCAAATGTAAATTTAAATGCAGTAACTACAGGAAAATAAAGTTGATCAATCACACCATGAAGTTATGGGAAAGAGTGGTGGAAGCCAGGCTGTGAGAAGAGGTGATCATCTGTGAGCAACAGCAGTATCTGCAAGAGTCAAAGGGAAAGTTTATAGGACTGTTGTGAGACCTGCTATGTTGTATGGTTTAGTCAAAGCGGCATTGACCAAAAGACAGAAGGTGGAGCTGGAGGTAGCAGAGTTAAAGATGCTGAGATTTATTATTGGGAGTGACGGCGATAGACAGGATTAGAAATTAGTTTATTAGTGGGACTATGCATGTATGGCATTTTGGGAAGAAAGTGGCCCGATTGAGATGGTTTGGACATGTGCAGAAGAGAGATATATAGATATAGATGGAACCACCAGGAAGGAGGAAAAGAGAAAGGCCAAGGAGACATATTATGGATGTGGTGAGGGAAGACATACAGGTAGTTGGTTTGAAAGAGACAGAGTAGTATGGAGACGGATAATCCACTGTTGCAACACTTAATAGAAGAAGAAGACATTCTTCGAAGCATTCTCTGAATCATTCAGATGTTATTTGGCAAACTTCAGATGGGTCAGTTCATGTGCATTCTTGAGCAAAGAGTGTTACCAATGGTTTTCTTGATCTTGATCCCAGCTTCTTAGAGATCATTAACATGCTCCTCCCATGCAATTCTGGGCTGATCCCCCACCTTTCTCAGAATTATATTTACTTCAATATGTAAGATTTTGCATGGAGCTCTAGAGTGAGGGTGACTGACATTTTTTATTCCTTCCAGTCTGGAATTATCGCACCAACAGTGGACTCTTTCTCCCCAGACTGATCATCTTGTAGCCCATTCCAGCCTTGTACAGGTCTACAGTAATGTCCCTGACGTCTTTTGACAGCTCTTGCCAATGGTGGTGAAGAGGTTTGAATGGAAGAGGTTGATTCTGTGAGCGGGAGTCTTTTATGCACCTCACAAGTTGATATTAGGAGTTCTTTCTTAAAGGGACAGGACTAATTTGGGTCTGTGGGAGTCAGAATTCGAGCTGGTTGGTAGAGGATCAAATACTTATTTCACTTAGTCAAATACAAATTGATTTATAATTTTATTTTTATTTTTTTTTTATGGTTTACATTTTTTATATTTTGTCTCACTCTGTTAGAAGAAACCTACTATAATAATTCTAGACTGTTCATTTCTTTGTAAAGGGAATCAGCAGGTGATTAAATAGTTATTTCCCCCACTGTACATGACAGTTAAAACATGCTTGATGCGATTAGGCTAATGAATAAAGGAAGTTTATAGACCCTTGTTTAGCTTTGTACATTCTCAAAGTCTGACTCAAACCATGTTGCCTCGTTCTCAACCAGATGTGTTTGTTTTATGACTCACTGCTATCTATAAATATAGATAACGGGCGTTACAGATGTGAAGACAGAATCCAAGTCGCTTTCTTTCATGGTTGGTTGAAGGTAAAACTATATGTGATTTAGATGGTAATGCATTTTATATATATTAACAATAACAATAACAAATAACAATACTGAATTATTCGGCTGTTTTGTATGGGAATGTTAATGAAAAGATACTATGCCGTTGCATGATGTTTGATAGCCTTGTGCTTTTCAGTACAAAACTAAAAAAGACACGTTGAACATGAAACATGTCTTGATTGGACTGTTACTATGATAATAAGAAGAAATATGTCCTTTTTTTTGGGAAAAATGTTGCTTCTTTTGAAGAAAATGCTGCCGTCACACAAGCGCAGTGGCAATGAGAATTTACACCTTAAAAAAAAAAAATGACTACCAAACTTTCCACTGGTCCCTGCTGCAGGATGGTGCTAATGAATTGGATGGCGAGATCTGTGGGTGGCTTTTTTTTTGTTTGTGCGTGTGCGCGCCTGTGTGTGCTATTTGCTCGTTACTGAATCCCACATGCATGCCCCCTATTAACCTTGCCTGACTCACACACACTCATTACCCCAGAGCTAAGGCTGCCCTTCTCAAATCATACACCTTTATAAACCTGCAGGGGGCTTTCTTCTATTTCCCCATATCTTTTGCTCTCTCTCTCTCTCTCTCTCTCTCTCTCTCTCTCTCTCTCTCTCTCTCTCTCTCTCTCTCTCTTTTTCTCTCTCTCGCTGTCTTATTTCCACACACATATCCTCCTAAACACAATGTCACATGCCTGTGTGGGAAATATACCAAAAATACAGTGCACACAAAATTTCTATGAATTTATGTGCCACGGTTACAGTAATGTAAATGGCTCCTGCCAAAGCTTCTTCATTTTAGCTTCTTATAATCTTATCTTCTTCCCTCTTTCCTGAATTTACTTTACTCTTTCAGGCTTTATCTCCTCTCTCTCTCTCTCTCTCTCTCTCTCTCTCTCTCTCGCCAGTACGATTCTGTCTCCATCTTTGCTCATCTCATCCCAGCTTTTCCTCTCCTCCGGCAAGAAAAATGCAATCAGGAGCCTCGCCTCATCTATCTTTGCTCGTTTTGCCTGAGTGGCCAGGCAGCTGTAGAGCCAAAGGAGAATAAAGTATCTGACTGGCTAGTAAAGTATCTGACAGCCTCGGGCCTTTTAAAGGAAACTTTACCATTGTAACTTCCTCTTGTTGTTTATAGTGTTGTGAGAACTACAACACCCTTCATCCATTGCTGACATGTTTGTCTCACAAATTATTTTACAACCCAGACACCCAAAGAGATTTTCATCCAGAGAACCTAGAACAGTAGAAATCCTGATGAACATATCCAAACCTGGCTCCCAAAACACAAGCACAGTTCTGCATATTTCTATAACATCCTTTTAAATAGAAACTGTGGCAGATTGTCCACATGAGTAGATAAAGCTGAGTCTCAAATATACAGTATATAAACTTTCATCAAAGTATTTAACATAAAGTTGTCCTTTACTAAAACATATCATTTAAATTATGTTAAAATACAAAATTAAAGACTGCAGTTTCACAGATATCAGTGTATGCTTCATTGATTTGCTCGCCTTCCTTTAAGATGAATGAAAGCACATTGTGGTAGAAATCACACTACTTCATGCCTTGGAAATGGAACAGGCACAAATTCACCAATACATTATTCTTTCATACCAATTAAAAAAATAAATGTCATACATTTCCACAAACAAAAGCCAAATGGATGTGCAGGCAGTGTGTCTGTGAGGTACAGAACTATTTCTGTTGTAAGATATATTGAAAAGATTGCGATAGATAAGAAGAGGTTTATGGAGGGTACAATGACTGGACATCAAAAATGGTCATACAACATTTTTTTTATCTGACCTTGTTATCCACTCAAAGCAAATTTTCCACATTTTTTAGACTAGTTTAAAATATTTGTTTTTTTTATACATTTTGGCCTAGTTAATAATATCACTCCTATCTGCTTCTACCTCTCCTGTTTGTTTTTTGCTCCATAATACAGATTCCATTTGCATATACGACAGATGCAATACATTACTTCACCCGCTGACTTTAAATATAGGAAGGAACTAGTGCTGTATTCATTGCTCTTTTCATTACAATGTCTGTAAATCTGACAATACAATACATGTCAGTCAGATATGCTACAAACATAAATTGTGAACTTTCTGAGTCACATGACTCATTAAAGGATGGAGAAAAACTCCACAATCTCAGGCCAATACTTTTATCTCAGTCCAATAAAAATGTTCAATATCAAAATCTCATTCCAATTCCAACATTCCACTCCAATTCCAATATCTTAGTCCAATTCCAACATGTCAGTCCAATTTCAACATCTGAGTCTAATACCATGGTCTCAGCATAACACCAAATCTCAGTTAAATCTCAACATCTCAGTTTAATAGCAACGTCTCAGATTATAACCAACAACTCAATTTTATCTCACTCTTACACCAAATTCTCAGTCCAAAACAAATATCTTAGTCCAAACTTCACAACCCAGTCTAATTCCAAAGTCTCAGTCCAATTCCAACACCTCAGTCTAGTACCAAAATATAACTCCAAAACCAATATCTCAGTCCAATTCCAACACCTCAGTCTAGTACCAAAATATAACTCCAAAACCAATATTTCAGTCCAATTCCAACACCTCAGTCTAATACCAAAGTGTCAGTCCAAAACTAATATTTCAGTCCAAAACCAATATCTCAAGTCAATTCCAACATCTCAGTCTAGTACAAAGTCTCGGTCCAACACCAGCACCTCAGTCTCAGTTAATAACTAAAATATCTTCCTAATACCAATGTCTCTTTCCAAAACCAGCATCTCAGTCCAAAACCAACATCTTAGTCTAATACCAATGTTTCAGTCCAAAACTAAAATCTTAGTCTAGTTCCAAAGTCCAATTCCTGTATCTGAGTCCAATACCAGATTATCACAGTCTGTTCATGCTTATTTAGCTTATAAAAATAAAAATAAAAACACATTAATATATAATATATAAAATATTCAGTATTTTGTCATCCATAACCACTTTTCCCAGTCAGAAATACACAGTCTCCTAATCCAACCCTATACCCTGATGCTCTGAAGTATGGTTAACATGTTTGAATAGCAGGTCATGTTGCCCTCTCACAGCTCTTTTGCATCTGAGTCATTTCCATGTTTTCCCTGTGTGGGTTTCCTTCAAATCTGTTTTCCTCCCACTTCCCAAAAGCATGCTGGTAGATGATCTGATTATGCCAAATTGCCCCTACTTGTGAATGAGTAGGTGAATGTGTGTGGTGCAGTGTGATGGACTGACATCCCATTAAGAGTGTATTCCCACCTCACACTCAGTGTTCCTGTGATTAGTCACCTGATCATGATAAATCAGTTACTGACGATGAATGGATAAAAAAATAATAATAAAATGTTAACACAATCCAGAAAATTATTAAAAGAACATTTTACTTCATAATATTATTAAAAAATACACCATTGCACATACAATTACTTAAACAATTATTTTTAGTACCTTTATTTAAAAAATAAAGTTAACACAGCTATTAGGGTTGCACAAGCAAGTGCACTCTCAGTGCCGGTCCCAAGCTCGGATAAATGGGGAGGGTTGTGTTAGGAATGGCATCCAGGATAGAACATGTGCCAAATCAATTATGGTTATCACGAATCAGAAATTCATACTGGATCATTCGAGGCCCGTGTTACCAACAACCACCATAGTTATTGTATCTACAGAGACAGCAGAGGAAGCAGAGAAAGCAGAGAAATAAAAAGTGTAAGGCAGTGCAGGTTAGGGATACTTTAAATGTTGGTACTATGACTGGTAAAGGGAAAGAGGTAGCTGATATAATGGAGAGGAGAAATGTAGACATGTTGTGTGTTCAGTAAGGCCAGGAACATTGGGAGTGGGTTTAAACTGTTCTACCATGGTGTGGATGGAGAGAGAAATGGTGTAGGGGTGATTCTAAACAAAGAATACAGTAAGAGTGTAGTGGAGGTGAAGAGAGTTTCTGATAGGGTGATGAACATGAAGCTGGAAGTTGAAGGTGTGATGATAAATGTAATCAGTGCCTATGCTCCAGAAGTGAGTTGTGAGATGGAGGAGAATGAAAAGTTCTTAGATAGAATGAATTCTTAGTTAGATGAAATGGTGGAGCGTGTACCTCGAAAAGAAAGATTAGGGATTAGGGAAGACTTTAATGAGCATGTTGGTGAAGGGAACAGAGGTGATGAGGAGGTGGTAGATATTGCTGGCAGTGATTACTTATTTTAAGAAGAAGAAGGAGCACATGGTGACGTATAAGAGTGGAGAAGGGTGCACACAGGTGAACCATGTTCTATGTATTAGATGCAACCTGAAGGAGATTGGAGACTGTAAGGTGTTGACAGGGGACAGTGTAACTAGACAGCATTGGTATGGTGGTCTGTAGGATGGCTTTAAAGGTGATAAATAAAAGAGAGAGAAGTGTGGATGATGTGAAGATGGTGGAGCAGGAGATAGATTAGTATGAAGAAAGGGAAAGCAGCGATTAAGAGGATGAAGGGTGAAAAGTCAGTTGGACCAGATGACATACCGGTAGAAGCATGGAGATGTTTAGGAGAGATGGCAGTGAAGTTTTTAACCAGATTGTTTGACAAGATTTTTGAATGTGGGAAGATGCCTGTGAAATGGAGAAGGAGTGTGCTGGTACTGTTCTTTAAGCATAAGGGAGATGTGCAGACCTGCAGTAACTACAGGGGAATAAAGTTGATCAGTCACACAATAAAGTTATGAGAAAGAGTAGTGGAAGCCAGACTGAGAACAGCCTGGAGAGCTAGAGGTACATGCTGGAGAGAAGGGGAATGATTCGGAAGAAGTAAGACAGAGTATATGTGTGTGAATGGGAGGGAGGGCAGTGGAGTGGTGCGGTTGCAGGGAGAAGAGGAGGTAAAGGTGGATGAGTTCAAGTACCTGGGGGTCAACATTGCAAAGTAATAGAGAGTGTTAGAGAAGTGAAGAAAAGAGTGCAGGCAATGTGAATTGGGTGGAGAAGAGTGACAGGAGTGATTTGTAAATGAGGAGTGTCTGCAATAGTGGAAGGAAATGTTTATAGGACTGTGGTGAGACCTGCGATGTTGTATGGTTTAGAGACAGTTGCATTAACTAAAAGACAGGAGGTGGAGCTGGAGGTGGCAGAGCTGAAGATGTTTAGATTTTATTTGGAGAGATGAGGATGGACAGGATTACAGATTAGTTTATATGAGGGACAGGGCATGTTGGATCGTCTGCTAAATTCAGCAAATGTAAATGTAAATGTAGGACATTTTGGAGACAAGATGGGGGAGGCCCAATTGAGATGGTTTGAACATGTGCAGAGGAGGGACATAGAGTATATCTGGAGAAAAATGCTGAGGATGGAGCCACCAGAAAGGAGTAAAAGAGGAAGACCAAGGAGACAGTTTATGGATGTGGTGAGAAAAGACATGCAGGCAGTTGTTTTAAAAGAGGCAGATTTAGAGGACAGGGGGTATATGGAAACAGATGATCCCTGTGGGGACCCCTAATGGAAGAACCCCCCAAAAAAAGAAAAGAAAAGTATATAATTTTTGTAATTCACTTTGAATATCATTTAATCATCATTGTCTTATGTCTTCTTGTTTTTTTAATGCTATATCTATTGATATATACTTTCTGTTTCAATTTCACTATCAGTATAAAGCTCTAATGCAATGACATGCCATCCCAGCTGGTTTTCATTTTCATTTCATAGTTTTCTTTTTGTTTTACCCCAAACACTCCTCTAGGCAATGTGAGTTCCCTTTCAGGAACTCTAATCTTTCCAAAGAAGGATGGGGAGCTGCGCCCAATTTTAGATCTACGTCAGCTTCACCGTTCTCTATTAAGACTCAGGTTCAAGTCGAAGACTGGTTTGTCATGATCGATCGGAAGGACACTTATTTACCTGTATCCATCCTTCTGTTACACATGAAGTTCCTTAGGTTTGCTTTTGAGACAAAGTTGATATTAGCTTGATCAGAGCACCTGGTGACCTGGCATCGAGATTATGTTCTTGCCCATATAAAGGAATTAGGGGTAAGACTAAACGCCAAGAAAAGCTTACGTTCTCCTAGTACAAAGAACCACCTATCTAGGCGTAGTGTGGGATTTGACCGTTATGCGTGCGCAACTGTGTCCTGCACGAGTCAAGTCTATCCTCACGGCAGTCAGGAGAGTGAGAGAGGGCCAGCTTTAAAGACTACTGGGTCTGATGGCAGCTGCATTCAATTTGGTGCCACTTGGCCTTCAATACATGCAACCCCTACAGTGGTGGCTCAGAAAAAAAAGGAGAACCCACTCAGCACAATCTAGGTCACGTGGCGAGCCTTACAGCCCTTAGACATGTGGAGAGATCCCAGGTTCCTGTTACAGGGCCCATGGTCCTCTCGTTCGTCTCATGACCAGTCATGCTCCTGGCATTCTTTCCTCCTGCTTTTCAGGCCCCTGACCAGGAGAAGCTGAACTGGGTGTGAACAGTGCAAGAAGTGGACACATATGTCTACAAAACTGCTCTGTGGAGAAAGTCGGACCAGCTGTTTGTCTGCTATGGTCCATATAAAAAGGAGTTTCCTGCCAATAAGCAGACCCTTAGTAGATTCTCTTTTTTTCTTTGTTTAATTTTTCTCCCCATCTCATTTCCTCATGCCGGACAGTCATATAAAGCATTTTACTGCGTGTGGCAGCGGGGTGGGAAAAATCACAAACCTGTGATCAATATTACAAACCTGCTTACATTTAAATAGAGATCTGGACATTAGACCTAGTATTAAATATTCAAGGTGTTAAACATGTACTCTTTTTATTTTAAATATTACAGAATTCCAAACCCATTACCAATTTAATTTTAAATAAAAGAAACAATAATACCCAGACTCAATGTGTGCTTGAACTTTTGGGCTTCACTGTATATATTTGATTCACTTTAAAAGCATCTTGTTTGAGTAAAGGAATAAAAACTGGGCTCCCTGTTGAACTGTTGGATTTTGGATGCTGTATGAAAGTGCATTGAAATAATATGATATTAAAGTGTATGGTTCGGTTCTTTACCTGGCTCGGCTCAGCTTGCGGTTCTCGGAGGTCCACACCTGTTTGTGCTGGCGTAGTAGACAGCTGTCTCTTCTCTCATGAATGACACGCACACTTTTCTGTACCTGACACCGAGCACACACACAAAGAATACATGAGTAACTCTAGCATCATGACCAAACACAAATAATACACTTACAAGTGGTGGCTCAGTGGTTAAAGCTGGTTTGTGGGCTACTGACCAGAAGGTCAGGGCAGCATTGCCTCAACATTGCCAAGCTGCCAGTGTTGGGCCTTTGAGCAAGGCCCTAAACCCGATCTACTCCATGGGCTGAATCGGGGCTAAGGTTTTCCTTGGACCCTAACTTTCCAACAAGCTGTACAACTGTACAAAATATAGGACCAAATTTTACCTTCAAATAAAGCTAAATTTGCCATGAGTGTTGGTAGCTTATGGCCTAGATTTGATCAAAATGTTACATTGACCCGCTCTGAGCGGGGGATGTGCAGCCATAGACATAGAAGAAGAAGAAGAAGAAGAAGAGCAAATGGTACATAATTGTACTTTTAACAAGATTAAGGTACGGGCAAATGAGGCAGGAAATCACAGATCACAAAAGCATAATTTTAATAAATTGTGTGTAATAGTAATAAAAGCTACTGGCAAATTTCCATCCAATTTTTGGTCAGTATGACATATATAAGTTTAATTAATAACTTAGCTGTTATTTATATTTATAATTATATTTAAAATGTTCTTTCAGATGTACAAACAAGAAGGTACAAAAATATACCAATGTTTATAGATACATTACTTTACCCTGCTAAGGTACAGTTCTACTGATAAAGCATTTCTACTCTTTTATATACATTCCTGTACCTTGATTTTCTGTGTGAAGGTAAAAAAGCATTGGGACACTTGACTTTTCCAAACATATGTGGTTCTTTCTCAAATTGTCACCACAAAGTCAGAGGGACACAATTGAATAGAATATCTTTGGATGTACTAGCATTAGATTTTCCACTTGGAGAGTGAAACTAGGAGACCCAAACCTGTGCAAAAAGCAGGCTCAATTGATTATTGGAACACTGACTACACCCCACTCCATTCTCACCCAACATCAGTTCTTGACATTACTAACACTCTTGTAGCTGATTGAGCACACATCTACTCAAGCACACTTTAGCAAATGAGGGCTAAATGGCATGTATAGAAAAAACACTTACTGATCTTATGATGAGGGGTTAATTAACTTTTGTCCATATAGCGTTATGTACTGTTAGTGGACAAAGTGATCACCTTAATTTCTTAAACCTCGGATCAGGTGTAAAAAATATATTATAACCTCTAATAATCTGCCATATTGCACAAAGTACAAAGCCTTCATTTGACTGCAGGATGTACTAGTGTGTAAATATTAAACTGGCTATACAAACATGTACAGGATAAACGACAAATACCTAAATGACACATTGAATATTTACCATCTCTGCTTTCCTTTTGTGTGTGTTTTTTTTTTCTTCATTAGAATCTGTGCACTTGTTGTTTTTGTGGTTATTTGGTCTGACATTTATTTAGTCTGACATTCTATCAACCGCCTCAAAACCCAGTGTTTCCTATTCGCAGTTCAGCACAGTTCACATTTTCTTTCTGCTCCTACGCATCTGATTTTCTCATGAATGAATGTTTGGCTTAATTTATTTCAATATAACATCTCTGTTGTCTGTAGGCGAATAAATCCTTGGGAACAAATTATTAGGGCTGTGGTACTTCAGATTGCTTATTTTCTTGGTCTTGGACTACAAACCATTGGTCTAAGTTTTGCGATTAACTTGGGTGAAATTGTATTCAGTCTTGTCTTGGTCTCAACAGCTCAACACATACTTTTCCTGTTATAGTACCGAATGTAAATTCTATCTCCACATGTGGAGATAAATGGCACCTGTAAATACAGTAAGTTTTAACATATTTAATCTTATTATGTTTACAACAATATAGCACAAGTAATGCACAGTTGGATTTGCTAAAACTTATTCTATATTTTATGCATTGAATTATCCTGCTGTGTGTTTAAACCAAAACATGCATTAATTTGCAAATCTTTTTGCAAACATTTGGTGTTCTACACTTTTGGGTAAATAGCACATGTATGCTCCCTAACCACCCCACAGTGTGTTTGCTTTATTAACAATAATATACCAGAATCATGCTGCAGTTCCTGCTAGAACTACAGACAATGCTTAATATCACATAATATGATGCAAGTGCAAATAGAGGTTAAGTGAAGTACAAATAGAAAAGACGCCACAGCAAACGGATCATGAAACGCATACTAAAAAAAAACATGAAACGGAAACATAAAACTGAACATGAACAAAAGCACCAACAATAGCTATGAGTGACAAAGGATGCTGGTTATATACACAAGTGCTAATTAAAGTGAATGTGAATCAGATACACAAACACAGAGTAACAACGAGGCAGAGTGACATCCTCAACTAAGCAGGATGGTACAGAGAAGTCCGAGGTGGAGCCTGAATGCGTAGTGACGTCGAAGGCATAGCTAGCATACAGAGGGGTGTTCATAAGAAGGCCAGGATTAATGCTAATGCCCTTTGCATTGTTGAGATGTATAATGATGTCCTCAGCAGGATACAAATCAAGGTTAAGTGTCTAAACTATGCACAAAAACATAGGAAAAATATGGCCGGTGCTTTGGACTGATGAGGTAAAATTTGAAATATTTGGCTGTAGCAGGAGGCAAGTGTAGCAAGTTTGGGGCTGAATTTCTGCAAATGGAGTTTTCGTCAGGATTATTGGTGTCCTTAATGCTAATAAATACAGGCAGATACTTATCCAACGCAATCAAGGAGGTGATTGATTGGATTTATTCTGCAGGAGGACAACGATCCCAAACATGATCTCAACATCATCAAGTCTGACTGGAATTACATTAAGCGACAGAAGGATTTAAGGCAGCCTACAAGATGTTTAGAAGAACCTGCCTGCCGAGTTCCTTTAAAAACTCTTTGCAAGTGTACCTAGAAGAACTGATGCTGTTTTGCAGGTAGAAGGGTGGTACCATCCAATATTGATTTAATTTAGATTTCTGTTTATTTACTTTTGATTTGTGTTAATAGACAAAAATAAATTATTAACATTTCTATTTTTGAAAGCTTTATAATTTTACAGAATTTTTTCCACACCTAAAACCATGAACTTTACTGTATACTACCAAATCTTTAACCAATGTTTAATGCAGAGATAAATATTTGTTTAAAAGAGAAATTAAGTTTGAACCAATCTAATCCAGGTCAAAATTGCTGGATCAGTAAAAATCCTGTAATCAGAGTAAAGCAAGAGTAATAATGATTACATAAACATTAATGCACCTGTACCGTGACTGTCAATACACATTGTAGTTCCTTGCTGAATATTTAATGATTATTCAAATAGATTGAATAAATACATAATGCAAAGTAATGCTGTTTTGATCATTACAATGTAGACAAGTATATATAATGAACTCTATTAGCCATGCATGACGAGCAATAATTTAACAGTTAAAAGAAAGCAACGAGGAATTTGCTGGCCACAAGAGTCAAGTCTTACTGGTCAGCTGAGCTAAATGAACTGACTTACTGTAAAGAGCCAGATTTCCATCACAACTCTCGGCTCCACAGGTTCCCTCGACCCCTAAGCTAAACTATGCGGAGTGATTATTTTAACTGACCTCTATCTGAGGAATCGCTATAAAAAAACAGTTATCTTCATCAAGGGCACCTAAATGTCACCACAAGGTCAAACATGGCACATAATGAGATGGTAAATATACACAAACACACACACACACATACACAAACACGTCATGATGTTGGCGTCATCATAGCCTGCAGCTGCCCTCTGATCCAGTAAAGGATCCAACCGTGCAAGAGTTCGTGACCTCGCACTCTATCAGCAGGGAGAGAGGAACAGTCACAGGAAGGAAGATTTGATTTATCACACTGGAAGTATTCTAAAAATAGATGCGCCTCGTTATGGCAAAAAATTTTCACAAAGACATACACAGGCTACAAAAGTACAACTTTTTTAAAGAGTGAACTTTAAAGCTTTCTTCAAAAAGGTGTCAGAAATAAAAACATAAATAATGCATGCACACTCACAAACCCACATGCACACACTTCCAAAAGCAAACACAAACAAGGAATCACAAATTAATCTGGGGGTGATTTTGCACGTTGAACAACACTACTGAATGGAGGCTTGAATGTCTGTTTTGTTTGTAGAGTGTGTGGGCATGTTTGATATCTTTGCAGGGACATTTGGTGGATCAGCATAAGGAAATGTGTTCTTTTTCCCCAAAAAGATTTTGTGTCTTTTTTTTCCCCTTTTTATGTCAGGGTTAAATTTAGATGAAACGTAGCATTAATTAGCTACGTTAGCAAAAATGATAAAGACAAATGTGCTAGTGGGGCTTTTCAATGCCACACATTGTAGTTTGGTAACCAACTGAGCTTTCTGAGGTGACAAGGAGACAGATAATTGTGCATTTTCTTCTCCAGAGATCTTCTGATTGCAGCATGTGGGAGCAGCCTGGGTCAAAACGAGGACAGCGATGATGAGGCAGGCCTCCAGTAATGGCTGACAAATGCACTACGCTTCATTTATATAAGCTATGGATGTTTGGTTCCTTCACTCAAGTGCATTAAAACACACTAATATGACTAAATTGAATGTTGCCACGCATACACTGTGGACGCAAAAATAATGAAGCAGACAATGCACAAGATACTAGTATCTTTCCCTTTCCCTCTCTTTTCCCTCTCTTTCTCTCTTTTTCAGTTCTCATTTTCCCTTGAGCAACATCTGTCAGTTTGTGGAATGTGCTTGCAACTTTACTGAGCAGTGTCCATGCAGTATTATCGCAAAGGGAATAAATCAGTTAAGGCTGAGGAAACACTCTAAACAAAATCAACAGATTGTGAAATCCACCATGAATGACTTTCATATTAAGTTTTTATTCAAGTTTTATTTCTTTTTATGTGATCTTCAATTCAACTTCTTCCTTCAGTATCTAAAGACAGTGATGCAGTCCTTTTGTCTAGTCTTTAGTCCAACTCTCTCAGTTTCTCATTGGTGCATCCTGCTCAAACAGATCAGCTTCTAAAGATTTTAAATTTATACTAACACTGCCGGGAACGTCATCATGCTGCTCATCGCAATGATCACTAACATTGCAAGCCTATACATAGGCAATGTTGCAACTGCATCATATATTTGTTGTCTATACTGTTTCTCATTATGTAACACTGAACAGGGGGGCATGGCGTTTTCCCTGTGTTTTCAGGTGTACTCCAGGGACTCTGTTTTCATGCATTGCAGACTGAATAGAGTTTCCAAACTGCCCATCCAAGGGGTCTCCTAACTTGTGCCCCCAAGTTCCCTGGAATTTACTTCTAGAAAGGATCTAGCACTTTTGTTTTTAAAAACAAACTGCAGTAAAAGCTGACTTTTATGTTTGAGATGAGTGAAATATCATGTCATTGTATCTGCATTTGCAATAATTATGTCCCCCAGTGATGTCTTAATGACAGACAAATCCTACCTTTTCCAAGGAATAACGAAAACACCACAAATACTGCAGCCCCAGAATTGCTAGGCACAGCGGAAACATTTCAATGGAAAAATATTGAAAGTGTTTCAGGATGGAGGTTTCCTTTAATACTGATTAGGGAACCTACTGGTGCTATAATTTACTTAGCAGCAATCAATAGTCTTCCTCTTTAATTCGGGTGATTAGCAAACACAGGCCTCTGTATCAATGTCAAGCATTTTCGATCGGGCCTGGCAATGGCTTTCATATGCTGAAAGCAATATGTAAATTAGGAAGGTGTGCAGTATATATGAATAAGTGGAGTAAAATAAGCAAACGATCAATAGCGACATCCTATCACACACTGACGGTGTGTATTCACCTCTGTGCAAAATATTTTATTCATGATTCCTATTCAATCTGTGTAATCAGTGCTAATTTTACTCTTATATTCCTTAGCACTTTTTATGAGCCTAATTGCCATAAATTTGATATCTTGAATTTAATTCATGATGAATCACCAGTTTGTGTCAGTGTTCTCAATCAGCATGTTATTGTTCTATAGTAGGAGTTTAAAATCTGTTATTTACTGTTATTTAACACTACAGCTTTAAACACTCTATACTGTAATTGCATTATGTTCAGAATGTCATTTTGTAAAAAAAAAAAAACAAAACAAAACAAAACAAAACAAAAAAAAGGGGGATATGTGTTTGGATATAATTAAACAAAACCACACCGTTATTATAATCGACAAGATATTATTTTGGGTAATGGATCATTTTCTGTACAGCGGTGACACTGACACAATAAAGTCAATGCTGATGTCTTTCTCAGGCCCAGCAATGTTGCTGTAATTTTTAAACATTTTAAACTAAGTCCCTATTGTGACCTGTGATCAGAAGCTAATCCTGGAAAAGGACCAGGAAGGGCTAATATACCCAGTGCATAGGGAAAGATAAGTACAACAACAGGGAAGGTGTGTCACTAAAAAGTGTCTTGAGAATGAGCCATCAATAATCCATATCCGTATATACATATAGGTTTGGGGCTGCATTGAAACCTCCACCGTGCTTTGCTGTTGCCTACAGACACTCTTATTGCACCGCTCTCCAGCCCTTTGGTAACACATTGCCTTTTGCTACAGACAAATATTTCATATTTTGATGCACCAGCCCAAAGGACCTGCTGCAATTTTTCTGCACCTCAGTTCCTATGATCTTTTTCTAACTTCGCTCTGTGTTTCACCAAAGGAATCGCTTTGGGCGTGACCAACTACGGAAGCTCTTATGACACCACGTATGTCTTGACAGACAGGTCGACCTGAGATCAGGCTCCGCCCCACCTTTATCCCTCAGGTCGACCCCTTCTAACATCATTTGTGCTTTCTTCCTGTGAGGGACTACACTAGCCCTCTCGGCACATCCAGTTCTCGGCTGTTTTCGCTTAACTGTTCATCGTGCGGGCCGTCATTGGATTTCGCCACCGAACACAAGTTCAGTCGTACGGGATCGTGCTGAGCGACGTCACGGAATAGTGTCCGCGTCGAGGCGAGCTATTCCTATTCCAACCCGCTGGGTATTAAGTTACACGGTAGGGACGGAGTAGCGTCAAGCTATTACAGGCTTAGCGCATCAAGGCGAAGCCTTCGGAAGGTTAACTACCCTGCGAACATTGGCAGACTATTGTGTTGTGACGAGTCTAGTATTCTCCGTACACAGCCATGTCGACAGTCATCCCCCCCACCAAAGGGAATGAGTCGAAGATCAGGGAGGTTGCATACTGCCCGTGTCCATCATCATGTGGAGCAACCACGTGCATGGGCTCGAAGCACGCTCAAACGTCGCGCGTGGACCTGCAAGCATGCGCTCGATGCCGGTGAAACATTTGGAGAGACGGCTGAGAGTAGCGCTGGCCAACCAACAGGCCGTCGAACATCAGACGTGAGCTACCACGAGCTGGGCAGACCTGATGGAGGCCGAATCGCCAGTCATGCTGCCTCCGTTTGACAACCTCCTCTGGGAGGATGAGGAACGGCCGTGTGACGAGGACGCAGATGCAAACTCAGACCTCCTCGACTTGGATATGGAGGACGAGGATGAGGACGACAGCGGTCCCTTCCCGGCCCAACAGCCGAGACCCCAAAGCTCGGGGGATGCAACCTCACAGGCTGAGGGTAACCTGCACGAGGTGTGCAAGCAAAACGTGGCTAAGCTTGAACTGGCTTGGCCCGCGGCCCAGGACGCTGAGAGACCTTTACGATGGGAAAAGGCTGCCGTCCGCTTAATCCGCTGCCAGACAGCTCCTGCCCACCGTGCCAGCTTGCATGAAGGAGATGTCTCGCTACTGGTCTAGCCCTTCAAGAGCAAGCTGCCCACAAAAGGTTGCTCCAAGCTGGAGATTCAAGGATGGAAGAGCTGGGGTTGGCCGGACCCCCAGCTGTGGAGCCTTCGGTGGCTTATCACCTTTATCTGAATCAGCGTTCTATCTCTGCCTCCTCTCAAATTGCGCTGCCTTGAAAAATCGAGAGATTGACGGCGTCCATCCATCAGAGGATGTATAAATACGCAGCACAGTCAGTGTGCTCGCTAAACGCGGTGACTTTGCTGTCCGCGTACCAGGGGAGATTTTAGAGGAGATGGGACGACAGCTTGACACGGGAGTACCTAACCCGGTACTTTGGGACGAGATCTGTGTGGTAAACAACCTAATCCTGTGCTCTTCACGAGGCGCAGCTCAAGGCTGCGGCCGCTTGATGGGCTTGGCTGTGTCAGGTGAGAGAGGCTTGGGTGACACACAGAAAGCGGAAGTCATGGATGCTGCCTACGACCCCACTAAAGGTCTGTTCGGTCCAGCTCTAAAAAAGATGAGAGGAACCAGCACTCTCAGGAAACAGGAGGATAAAGCATTCAAAGTGTGCTTCGTAAGCTGTCTCAAAACCCGCCCCCTCAGCCAGCGCGTAGGGGTTTTGCCGCAGCCGTGGCTGCGAAAGGGAGACCGATGAGCGTGAGGAGTGCAAGATCGGCTTCCGGCGGACAGCAAGCTGGTCAACGTCCGAGATCAGATGGCTCGGGACCGTGGGGGAAGCATTAATTTGTGGCTGTGACGGCTAGAAACCGTCCGCCCCACCCCGAGGAGCGGAAGAAGAAGCATGCCTGACACGCAAATCCTCCTTTCTCGGCTGTCAATTCTAAGCTCAGTTCTAAGTTCTGTAAGGGCTTCCTACCAAGTTTCTCCTCGGGTTCGAGGAATAAGGGAAAATGTTCAGTGTCACCAAGCACTCACATTTGTTCACGTCAGTTCGATGATTGCGCAATAAAGAATTTATCATCGCATTCAAGCTGCGGGCTGAGGGCAATGTGTTCAAGAATAAAAAACTCAATAAATGTGGCACTTTTGCATCCAGGCGATCAGCCAATGGCGATAGTGTGCGAAGATTACAAGAATTCAGCGTGCACCCCCCCTAGTTTTAGTGCTGGAGGGCGCACTAACTCCACGGTCGTGACGTCATAGAGTCAGAGTTGTGTACGCGGGGGTTCCATTTCTGCGTTGTAACGCTGTTCATCCGTGGGTGTTAAGCACGATTTCACGGGATACAGGCTTCAATTCGCAATGAAACCACCCAGATTCAACGGTGTCCTAATGGCCGAGATCAACTCTCTTTTGAGCAAAAGGGCAATCAGAGTTGTTCCGGAGGCAGAAAGCCGTCAGGGTTTTTACTCCCGGTACTTTGTGATCTCGAAGAGAGAAAGCACATCTCTTCATCCGATCTTGTACTTGCGTGTGTTAAACAAGCACCTGAGAAAATATTAATTCAGAATGTTGACATACAAAGCACTCTGTCGGTCGATCCATCCAAACGATTGGTTTGTGACGATCGATCTATCGGACGCGTATTTTCACATAGACGTTTACCCATCACACAAAAAATATTTGAGGTTTGCACACAGAGGCACTGCCTATGAGTTTCAAACCATTCCGTTTGGACTGTCTCCCACTGGGTTGCAAAATAAACAGGGAATAGAGCCGCTTGTGTCCCGCCCAGTACGAGGAATATCTAGGACTCAACATAGATTCCCTCTCCTATCAAGTCACGCTGACAGCAAGGAGAATCGCATCTCTCATACAGTGTTGCTCAGTGATTTCTGTGGTGCGTCTGGGACTTCTCATTATGAGAGATTTTCAGAGATGGGTCGCGCGGTTGCGTTTATGTCCCCGACGTCATGTCAGTTGGCCGGTCAAAATAATGCATGCGTGCGTCTTAGCGCTCCGCCAATGGGGATGCCCTGCGACTCCTCGGTCGGGGATTCCCTTGGGGGCGGTGTCGTCGAGGGTTACTATGACGACGGACGTCTTTGGCGGGCTGGGGCGCGACCCTCATGGGCAGAGCTGTAAACGGCGTTTGGCCTCCACAGCTGATCCCGAGACATTTAAACTACTTGTAGTTGTTGGCAGTGCTTTTAGCGCTGAAACATTCTGCCCTTCATAAAGGGCCAACATGTGTTGGTGAAAACAAACAATTCCACAGTGTTCGCGTACATCAACCGGCAGGGGGGGTGTGCTCCCTCCAGCTGCATCAGTTAGCGAGGAAACTGATAATGTGGTGCGACACGAGGCTTTTGTCATAAAGCGTGCGAGTAGACGAGGCCCTAGCACTCTGGATAGTGTGTATAACCAATTGGGGTAAACCTGCCACACTCAAGTTTCACCTCTCACGTTCCAGGAGACTCATGTTCCAGGCATATGGAACAAGGGTGCAGATCTGTTGTCCAGGGGAAACCCCCTGTACGGGGAATGGAAACTGCACACCAAGATGGTGGAGCAGATATGGCAGAGATACAGCCAGGCCGCCGTAGATCTCTACGCCTCGTGAGAAAATGCTTAGTGTCCTCTGTACTTTTCTCTAAGGGACAAAGATGCACCGTTGGGTGTGGATGCGTTAGCCCACCCGTGGCCAAAATTTCTTCTCTACGCTTTCCCTCCACTAAGCTTGATTTCCCCCACCCTGGCCAGGGTCAGAGAACTCAGCTTGTCACTGATTCTGATAGCTCCACGTTGGCCGTCCAGACACTGGATCGCAGAAATAGTTCAGCTACTCTCAGATCAACCGTGGCCACTCCCTCCATGGAGGGACCTTCTGTCCCAGGCGGGCGGGGAGATTTATCTTCCGCACCCGGACAGGATTGCTCTCTGGGCCTGGCCCGTAAGAGGTGGAACTTGAGTGTGGTGGGTTTACCCCAATTGGTTAAGCACACTATCCAGAGTGCTAGGGCCTTGTCTACTCGCACGCTTTATGCCACTAAATGGCGAGTTTTTAAAGAGTGGTGTGACCGTGGTCACATTGTCTCTTTCCAGTGTTCTGTGGGAGACATTTTTTGATTTATCCACGATTTCCTGGATAAGGGGAAAGCTTTTTCTACTTTGAAGGTGTATCTGGCGGATATTTCTGCATGTCATGTCGGGTTTAGTGTCCCGCTAAATTGTGGAGGATATATCTATAGCGTATGAATGCTTTGGTTCTCAGGCACCTGCAGGTCTGAGGGCCCACTCTACAAGAGGGATGGCGACATCATGGGCCCTACTTTAGGGGGTTTTTGTTCTAGAAATTTGTGCGGCGGCCGGGTTGGGCTACGCCACACACCTTTGTGCGGTTTTATAGACTAGATGTGTCTGAGTTATCCTTGGCACATGCAGTGCTGAGTGCCAGACGTTCTGAGCCCATGATTGGGTGTAGCTGGATCATGTGCAATAAGGGAGTGGTCTATATCTCCCATGGTGAAACACCTAGCGAAGTTATTAAAACAACGATGGGTTACTTAACGTAATCCCGGGTTCTTTGATAACGGAGTGAGGTGTTTCACCAGCACTTCTCTCCTTGCACGGGGACGGGAAGAAATCTCGCTGCAATGATGTTAGAAGGGGTTGACCTGAGGGATAAAGGTGGGGCGGAGCCTGATCTCAGGTCGACCTATCTGTCAAGACAGACGTGGTGTCATAAGAGCTTCCGTAGTAGGTCACGCCCAAAGCGATTCCCATGGTGAAACACCTCACTCTGTTTTTAAAGAACCCGGGATTAAGTTAAGTAACATGCATAGTTAAGTCTTGTTTCCACATCAGAGGTTTTGCCTGTTGCCAAGCAATTCCTCCATATTGACCACTAATGGCAGAATTCTCCAGACAGTAAATGGGTATACCTAGGTCCCACTGGTTTCTGACAGTTCTTTGCTGACGGCACTGTGGACATCTAATGTTGAAAGGCAATAAGCACGGTGTGTCTTTCATCCTGTGCATTAAGTTTCCTTGGCTTACAAGTGCATCTACAGTCCTCAACATTGCTTATATACTTGTACTTTTTTTTAATAGCATGAACAGAACATCTTGGAACCTCAGTCTGCTTTAAAGTCTTTGGCTGGGAGATGATGCAGTATAACTATATTGTGTCTTGTTGCTGTGCTCAGTCTTGCCACGGTGTATGTCTTGTGACATGACACAGTGTACAAAGTGTGCACCTGTAAGAACTGATGCTGGTTTGTACCTTAATACTAGTCACACCAAACATTGATTAGATTTAGGTTTTTCTTTTACTTGCTCACTTTGCATTTTGTAAAATATATATTTTTGAAAGCATTACTTTCTCAAATTTCTTCACATCTGCCTACAACCTTATAAATATTTGAAGAAAAAAAATTAAGAATAATAAATACAGTGGAATCCGCTTATCTCGACCTCGGTTACCTCGACAACCCTATTAAGTCGACGTTTTTGAAGTGGAACCGCCAAATTCTCGCTTTTTCTAAGCATTTTTTATTGGTTATGTCTTTTTTTATGTGGCCGAACCCTAATATCTCGAGCACAAGGGGGGAAAAAATTTGCCATTTAACGCTGGTTATCTCGGTGCAGCCGCAGAGGAACTCGCGGAAGTGGCAGAAAAATCAAGTCTTACAGCTGCTACAGGTGTTGTGTTGTATACTGGTGAATCTCTGCTGTTAGTTAGTGCACATATGCCTTTTGTGGTTAAATGTTATGCGATGAACGGGAGGCGAAAGCCGCGGTTGGCGGCGCGGAACGTGTGATGATCAGCAAAATCATAGAATGAACCGGGATCGGGGGAGAATCCGTGGTGCGCTTTAGGAAGAAAAGCGCAGCCGTTGAGAGAGTGCCGGTGGGAAGACACGTACCGGGATACGCATGTGCAATAACAATGACCACCGTGGACCAACATATACCAACAATAACGGACAGTGAGAGTGTGGAAGTTTAAATAGGAGCTGGTGATGATGATAAACGAGCACCATATGTGCGCGATTGAAGCGGAGCTTCAGAGAAAGCGGCCGAGAAAGCACCTGCCATGCCAAAGGGGGCACCGAACGGGGCGTAGCAGGTGGATTCCTGACAGATAAACATGTACTGTATGTATTTTTATAGCATGCCTTTCTCAAACAAATCGCAGCAACGCTGGATTGAAGCGGAGCTTCAGAGAAAGCGGCCGAGAAAGCACCTGCCATGCCAAAGGGGGCACCGAACGGGGCGTAGCAGGTGGATTCCTGACAGATAAACATGTACTGTATGTATTTTTATAGCATGCCTTTCTCAAACAAATCGCGGCAACGCTGTTGTGTAAAAAAAACCCTCCAAAAACACGTGCATGCACATTCTCATTTATTAACGCACATCATGTACATAAAGAAATCTCAAGCACGTTAATATATTGCCACCATTTTGATTTTCTTTTATCTCGATCATCGGTTACCTTGATGCTTATTGGCGACCCCCTAGGACATCGACATAACCGGGTTCCACTGTATTTTAGTCAAGTGATCGGCGCTTGCCAATGGAGTCAGAGTCAAGAGCAAGCATGACAGAAGGGCAAGACCAAGACAAGATCAACACTACACACTGCTGTCAAGACTGAGATTTGATGTTCATATGTGGTAATGTACACAGTCATAATTTTCAAGCAGGACTTGTCCGGTTCATGCAAGACAAATATGACACAGCTTTGCACAGTAAAGGCAAGTTATGCCTGTTAAAAAAAAGGGTTAATTGCTTGTGAGTGATGATTATCATTGATACATGTCAGGAAATAGTGCAAACACACACACAAACCCACACTCTGAAGACTGTGCTTGGACAATCGGTTAAAGTGCTGAATTAAGAATCTTATTAACACTCTGAGACAATTAAAGAAAACCACATCTTGTACATCCTTCTTTCCCTTTGTATAATCCTAGCAGTAGGGCATACACACAAATGTTGATTCAAATAGTATCTATCTGTAGAGCTACAGCTTTACACACACACACACACACACACACACACACACACACACACACACACACATACATATGCGCAGGCGTCTTATCAGGCCACTGCAGGGAGCTGCATTTGAAATGACTGTGAGCGACGCATAATGAGCCACCGAAACAGTGCTGCTTCAGTTCGCCAGCTAAATCACAGCAGTTCCACGAGCCCAATCCTCACCACCCCCGGGTTAACTCCTCAAAATGATGGAAAGCTTAGCTTTCTGTCTGATCTAGAATTTTTTTTCGGCCCCCAAATCTTAGGAGTTACGTAAGACCAGCTGTTATTATGTAATCGGCATTATGTCTTTCTTTGATGCCGGGTTTCTATGCAAGTCTGAATATGTGCATGAGTGTGTACAGGTGAAAACGCATCATGTAAACAGTTTGTGAAAAGTTGGGCTTCGATTACATCATTCACTCTGATTCTGGGAGAAAGTTTTATTGGAAGTCAGTTTCACGTAGCTGTGCAAAACACAGCCGTGATATAATGCTGTGAATACCAGAACAGTGTTTCAACTAATTGTCTAATTTCCACGCTTTTCCTTTTTAAAGTGCCCCTCCACTGCATAGTTTATTCGGCTCTCAAACTAAATTAGTCTGAAGGACATTACTCAATTAGCATGAATCATATTACTTTTTACCATCCATCTCCATGAGTGCATTTTTATCTTGGGCTAATGGAGCTGATCGCATCCTATTAAAAATTCTGTCAAGCCAATGCATGCACACAAAACACCTTTTATTACAGGCTAAATAAACAAACTCATAAACAATACACTGAATCTCGCATGTTGCACCCAAAGTAGTCTTTTAGGGAAGCTTCTCTGACAAATAAACCGACAATTCTGAAAAATCTCTGGTCACCATGTTTTCAGCCTTATTTTTTTCTACCCTGTGTATAGATTTGTGTGCATCAGAACAGCCGAGGACAGTAACCCCCTGCCGATATCTCCCAACATAGTTCTAGTCAGGTGCTTATTTCCTGTTTTATTTCTACTTTGTAGTTTGGTCACTATATAAACAAATGGTTTTGTTGTGGATTCTTGCAATTCCATAGACATGTGCTATTTTTATGTGTCTAGATTAAAATTTTATAAAAATGTGTTTGATCATTATTTGGATTTTACAAGTAATGTCAGTACCATGTTTAAACATTGCCAACTATTTAAAATTGTGTTTCAATAAATGAAGTTACACATATTTACTTTCGGCTTCTCCCGTTAGGGGTCGCCAAAGCGGATCCTCCGCACGTTTGATTTGGCACATGTTTTACGCTGGATGCCCTTCCTAACGCAACCCTCTCTAATTTATCCGGCCTTGGGACCGGCATTAAGGCCCTAATGGTTGGTTGTTGGTTCTCAATAAATTAACAATTAACTAATCAAATCTTTGGCTGGGAGAGGTCTTGCTGCTGAAGTATAACTACATTGTTTCTTGTTGCTGTGCTCTGTCTTACCCTGGTGTGGTGACCTGTGACCTGAAACAGTCTTCCCCAACTTTGGAAGAGTCTGAAGCACAGTTTGGCTGTTCCTTAGCCAGGTTTAATCCTCCTGCACAGTTTATTTTACAGTTGATGATGTGTTTTGCACATATAGAATTGATGATCATTAGCACCTGCTCTAACTGAGGGAAGGAGGTTGTTCCCCAAAATCTGGCAATACATGGCCCCGGTCATCCTCTCCTTAATACAGTGCAGTCGCCCTGTCCCATGTGCAGGAAAACACCCCCAAAGCATGATGCTACCACCCCCATGCTTCACAGTAGGGATGGTGTTCTTGGGATGGTACTCATCATTCTTCTTCCTCCAAAAACGTTTAGCGGAAATATGACCCAAAAGTTCTATTTTGGTCTCATCTGACCACATGACTTTCTCCCATGACTCCTCTGGATCATCCAAATGGTCATTGGCAAACTTGAGATGTGCCTGGACATGTGCTGGTTTAAGCAGGGGAACCTTCCATGCCTTGCATGATTTCAATCCATGACGTCCTAGTGTATTACCAACAGTAACCTTGGAAACGGTGGTCCCAGCTCTTTTCAGGTCATTGACCAGCTCCTCCTGTGTAGTTCTGGGCTGATTTCTCACCTTCCTTAGGATCATTGAGACCCCACGAGGTGAGATCTTGCATGGAGCCCCAGTCCGAGGGAGATTGACAGTCATGTTGAACTCCTTCAATTTCTAATGATTGCTCCAACAGTGGACCTTTTTTCACCAAGCTGCTTGGCAATTTCCCTTTAGCCCTTTCCAGCCTTGTGGAGGTGTACAATTTTGTCTCTAGTGTCTTTGGACAGCTCTTTGGTCTTGGCCATGTTAGTAGTTGGATACTTACTGATTGTATGGGGTGAACAGGTGTCTTTATGCAGCTAACGACCTCAAACAGGTGCATCTAATTTAGGATAATAAATGTAGTGGAGGTGGACATTTTAAAGGCAGACTAACAGGTCTTTGAGGGTCAGAATTCTAGCTGATAGACAGGTGTTCAAATACCTATTTGCAGCTGTATCATACAAATAAATAGTTAAAAAAAAATCATACATTGTGATTTCTGGATTTTTTTTTTTTTTAGATTATGTCTCTCACAATGGACATGCACAGTGGATGACAATTTCAGACCCCTCCATGATTTCTAAGTGGGAGAACTTGCAAAATAGCAGGGTGTTCAAATACTTATTTTCCTCACTGTATATATATTTTTTTTGTATATATATATATTTAAAAATCTACAACTGAATATTACCAGGATATGGGTATAATAGTTCATAACTGGTACTAAAACTACACAAAAGGATAAATAACTAATTTTTATCGCATTGATTTAGTGTTGGAAAGATTTGTTAAGACCTTCTGTTTTATCTGTTATATCTAAAGACCTTTATTGTTAGAGTGCAGGTGTTTAAACTGCAGTCTATAAAACATACTTTACCTGACTGCTGACAGAATTCAATTGCACCAATCATTCTCTTCATTGCACTTTGATTACCACTATAAGCAAGTCGTGAATGAACTCTTTTCTGTTCCTTTTTCAGCACTGAAAATGTGTTGAAATGTTCCTGGTAATCACACATTTGCTGTAGTGGTGCTGGATAGGAATCAGACTGATAAAATGATAGAGTATTCCCTTAATTTTTTTTTTTTTTTAAAGGACCAAATAGATCAAGGGATCACTGAGAATGTAAGGCATTTAACAATTGTGTTTTTTATCATTTTTCAAGGCTCAATCATTAAATGGAGATGGAGATAAGTGACACTTGAGTGATTGCTGAATAAGGCATAGTAGTGTTGAGAATAACAGTCGAATTACTCATTACTCTGTTCTTACCTTGTGTTCAATCTTCTCTGAGTCCAGCTTCTTGGCATCCACCATAGCCTGAAGCTTGTCATACTGAACAGGCTTGCATTTGATTCCCAATTCATTCTTTACTCTCTGCGTCAAGTTCTCTGAATAGGAGAGCACAAAGACAACCATCACACATCATACACATGGACATGGACTACACAGCAAACCACTTTGTCAGTCTTTATTGACAATGTGTATCCTCCTTCTGTACCACCACTGTTGAATGGTGCTTGAGTTTAGGCACACAACCATTAGGGGGTTTGTAGGTTGGTAGTTTTATCTGTGGGTTATATATTAGAAGGTTGGGGATTTAGGCCCAACCCTGCAAAGCTGCCACTGTTGGACCCTTGAGCAAGGCCCTTAAACATGTTTGCTGTAGGGGCACTGGATAGTGGCTTTAACCCCAGTCACTAATATGCTGGAAGATGAGAAAACTTATCAACAATTGTCCTTGCTTGATCAATAAAATATATTTATGTTCTGCAAATAATTACAGTGCCTTTTATTTTTTTTATTTTATTTTTTTCAGTGCTGGAACTGACTTCATGAGATTATACTTTCAGATAAATGCCCTTTAAAATCATGGTTGTTTCATATTCTTTCTATTTCTTTAATAATAGCTTAAATGGTGCCGTTCCAAATTTCTTTTTCAAATATCAATTAAAGTCCCTGAGTTATACTTTTTGTACCTTGGTTTTCATGATGACATTTGACATTGGGATCTTCCCAAAACAGATTTAAGTATATTTTGAATTATCATGTGATACTTCAACTGCTACTCTATTAACACCATTATATAATAACATAAAAAAAAACTCAGATATTTCACAGAACTTCAGTTTGTTGGGTTTATAATTTTATACAAAAATTCGAGATGTGGAAATGTCAAGGGAAAGTGAATACTTTTACAAAGCACAGTAAATGGGAATGTGCCTTGTTTTCCATAAAAAGACCTGAATATTTCGCTGTGTTGATATTTAATAGTGTAGAGAGGGAAAAGTCTTATTTTAAGCACAAAACAGTAAAATCTGTACGGATGTATAAAGATAATGAAAATGATATGGATATAATAGAGAAGATGGAAAACCTAGGAGAATAAAGGAGATTAATAAACAGTCACAGCTGTATGACTTTCAGTGAACTCCAGTATAAAAAAAAAAAGAGCTATGTCACAAAGGCACTCTATCACACAGTAGTCGCTCATACAGGTCTGCACTTCAGTCAGTGTTACCGCTGGCAACGGCACAATAATCTCCCCATTTTCAAATTGCTCTGTGCTGCAGACTGCAGGTCACATTCACTCGAGACGCTGCTTCAGGAGCACCTGCACTCCAGTCTCCAATCTTCCTGAGTGAAAAGGGGAAAGTAAGCTCAAGTCCATTGGTTCACCTTACCTACGTTCTCGGCACGGTGAGTCGACAAAAAGGCACGCAGGTCCCTCCCACTCATCTCTCGCTGAAACGAGACAGAGAATTCATAACTGTCATACATGGTGTTAGGAAGTTTTCTCTCTAGCTCGAAGAACCATATAAGGATTCTCACTATCTGATGTGCTCTGATCAGTGGATTGTACTCGCCCCAGCACGTCAGTAAAAACACAATACAGGATTCAGAACACTCTACTTTACTGGATATAGAATTGATTGTATATGAGGTGATTCTTGCTGTCTTTTGCTAGCTGCTGTTCAGTAGGTTGTGTGATGCAGAATGCATGCAGTGGCTGCATGTTCTGGCCTTTCATACTCTTGGTGGAGGAAGATGTGCTGTGATGTCACAGATAGCTCGTCATTGCTTGGTAAACTGTATATCTGGCTCTAGTGGTAAAGCATGGAATTACAACTAAATAGGAATCCTTTCTAACACATGGGTATATGCATATGACAGGCAAATTAAACCGTTATCATGAGCAGTCAAAGGTTGTAGGAGGAGGAAGGTCAGAGTACCCTCACAAATCCCTTTCCATTTCGGCAGCTGCGGTAATCAGCTTATTGTGAGGGATTAAAAGTAACACGGAGAAAGTTAACCGAGAGTCAGTTATCCACCGATTACACACAAGCAGCAGTTTTTCAACTCCAGCATGCTAGAAAATAAATGTGTGACAGATTTTTTTTCTCATTTCAAACAGCAAATAAATTGGTGTTTCTTGATTGATACAAAAAGTGACACAGAAAATATGCAGAGAGAAAAACACTATTTTCTAGTTTTTTTTTGTTTGCTGTTCATAACTTACTGCATTTCTGTTGAATTCACATATGATAGTAGTGAACATAGGGATCTCATTTTCCTCATTAGGCACACTGCTGAGATGCACATTGTCTTAGCAATCAGATGACAAAAAACACAGACATTAGGTGTTTTCCAAACATTTAAGATCATTTTGCTTTGTATAAGAGCCTTCAGTGTAAACAGTTGGGTTTGAATACATTTGTTTGCTGTATTTGATTATAGCTGATAGGAACGTATAAGCCTTTGTGTTATCTCTCTTAATCTTTATATTGCACTGAGTTAATGATATCATTCGGCTTCGCAAGTGTCTGTCTGTGTGTGTCTGTGTGTATGTGTGTGTTGTGTGTGCTGTATGGTGTTAAGACCTAATAAGGTTCTTTCACAGTGAGTGATAACATGCATATGGCAGAGATAATTGGCAATTCAGTAAAAGTGTGTGGGATTGTTAGTATTATTATTACAGGGCCAAGCACCCAAGGTGAAAGAATAACAGTAGGCAACCTGTTGTTATTCCAATTTTATTTTTGTAGTCTTGTCTTCTGCTTCTTATTCTTACAGTCCCACTCTTTCTGCCACTTGTGGCACACAGTTTGGGACTGTAAGGACATTCTGACCAAATGTAAACTTGTATAATGCAGCCATTTGGTCAAATCTGGAAATTTGTTTATTGTTTATGGGATGCATGCTATGACGTCAAGTTTCTAATGTGATTTTTCACATTTTTGGATTTATTATTGAATTTATTATTATCTTCATAGGAAGGCTCACAAAATGTATTAAACATTATTTAGAATACTCCAAACTATTTACCCATCATGGGCAGATTCATCTTACAGAGAAGCTACCAAACAGGAAGTGGGGCTGTATCTCAGCAATGACTTTGTGCAGCATCACCTACAGTACTGGTTTACATCCAACTGCCATTATTGCATCTCTTTCTTCGAATTCTCTCAAATAGTTACCAAAATTTACTACATTGTTTTGACATCCTGTTGCTCATGTGTTAAAGGTAGTATAAGCTTTTTTCTGATAGTCAGAGAATTCCACATATGTCTGTGGTCAAAACATTCACAATGACTAAAATTACAATCACTCTTGAATTGCTCTTTTTTCTTATGTCTTTATGGCCCTGTTTTCCTGTAACTTACATTATATAGAAAAAAGTATTGGGACACTTGACCTTTCCTGCCATATGTGGCTCTTTTCCAAACTGTTACCACAAAGCAATAGGCACTCAATTCCACAGGATGTCTTTAGATTAAGTTTAATACAATTTTGCATTAACTTGAACTTGGAAACCCAAACCTGTTCCAGCATGGCAATTCCCCTGTGCACAAAGCCAGCTGCATGAATATATGGTTTATATGGGATGAGAGGAAGATCTTGAGCAGGTTGCCATAGAGCCCTGATCTCAATCCCACTGACAACCTTTGGGATGAATGTGAACACTGACTGCACCCCAGATCTCCTCACCTTACCTACATCACTACCTGACTTACACCCTACACACAAATGTCACACAAGCACACTCCAAAAATCTAGTGAAACATTTTCCCAGAAAGAAGGGAATTCTAAAAGCAAATTCTGGACTAAATATGGAATGCAACGTACAAAAAGCTCATACCATAATTATGACCAGGTGTCCGGAAACTTTTGAATAAATGTGTATGAGGAAATAGTTGGTGCATGACTTTAAATGTGGAGCTTACAGAGTTTGGATATTCGGGTCCCAAAATCACAGCTTACAACTATATTTCTTTAGTATTATTATTATTGTTATTATTATTATTATTATTATTATTATTATTATTATGCTTTGCCCCTTTATAATAATGACTATTAAATGGATTGCTATTAGATTCCATGCAACTTTTACAGTGTTGAAAAATGTTATTTTAAAGAAATTGGCAAAAAAAAAAAAGTCACACAAAAGTCTAAAATTGTGTCCGACTGCCTTTTACTTCAATTACGGCAAACATTTGCTGTGGCAGTTTTTATAACCTTATGCAATATCACAACATTTATTTCCATTTACAGTTATTTTCTAGCCATTATCTTGTACTGATAATTGGAGAGCCAGACTCCTGTGTAAAATCTTCTCTAGCACTTTCTAAAGATACGAAATGGGGTTAGGTCTAGTCTCTGTGGTGACTAATCCATGTGGGAAGATGATGCCTTATGCACCCTGAACCATTCTATAACAATTTAGTCCTAAACCTGTCATTGTAATCTTGGAATATGCCTGTGCCATCAGGGAAGAAAAAAAAAACACTGAAAGAAATAAATGGTCATTTGATATATTTTCAGGTTTAGCTAACCTCATTTTTTGAATGCATAATGTTGCTGAATCTAGACATGACCAGGCAGCAACCCCAGATCATAACATTGCCCCCACAGGCTTGTACTATAGTTACTAGGCATAATAACTGAATTGCTCTCTTCTTACCCTAATGCTCACGTCACTCTAAAACAGAATAAATCTGGACTCACCAGAACACATGATCTTTTTTCCATTGCTGCTTTTTTTATTAGCCTCAATGATTAGTGTTTTTCTTAAGGCTATTACAGTTGCTTTTATAAAAAAAAGGTTTAATTAACCTCTGATCACAATCATTCAAGCTTTTTTTTCCTGATCACATTTCTAACTCAAAGCTGATGGTTGACCATTTTAATTCCAAGTTATAATAACGTGCTGAACAGTTCTTAACCCAATTTTAGTAATTTCAGCAATCTCCTTAGTTGTATTCACATTACATCACTTTGTCTCGTTACAACAGGTTTACTGGCGGAGCTATTTTGTGTTTTGTGTATTTGTCTTGTGTGGTCTTTGCACTGTTTGCACCAGGTTGCATACATGCACTTTATGTTGCGAGGACACTTACTAGTCCTTACCCCTGTGCTTTCTGTTTCTGTGATTGTTGTTGTATATAGCATCAGGGTTCAGGAGGAACGTTGTTTTTTTCACTATGTACTGCGTCAACTATATGTGGTTGAAATGACAATCAAAGCTTCTCGACTCTTGACTTGACTTGTTTTCATTGCTTCGACTCGTCTGAATAAGAGCATCACCTTTTCCGTGACCACAGGATATGTCTTCTGACATGGTTGTTTAAGAAATCAGAAGATTGAATGCTTCAGTCAATACTTGTTGCAGTAATTATCTAATGGAAAGCTCTTAGCCATTTGCTTAGTTAAATCCAGGTGATGACTTTTTCTGGCCAGGCGGTGTGTGTGCTGATGCTATTAGGTGAATCGTTGTCTTTTTATGTGACATTAGGTTCAATAAACGTTCTTCCATTTGCATGATTTGAGCAGCTCTGTGACCAACAATCCACACACAAAAGCACTAAATGTTATGGTGCAATAATGTATAAATAGATGGATTATTCAATATAAAGCAAGCGCTTATTTTTATTCTTGTAAAATTGTACATTTGTGTACAATTTAGTATTAGGCCCCACAAATCCAATTAAACCTTTAACAACCAGCAGCAGCAATACAATAAACAGACTGCATAATTAATAATTCATTTATCTACACTTTAACACTATAGACCTTTAACATTTATTGCTTCTAAGCAAGCAAACAATTAGAATTCTGAAAGTGTAAAACAATATCACAAAATGCATGAACCTTTTTGAATATTTAATGCACAGTATCTGTATTATTAATTGGATTAATTTTGTATTATTTGGAGAAGTAAGGCTGAAGTCATTTCAATGATAGTTGTTTATGCTCCAGGTCCGTTTGTTTAGACTACACCAGGGGTGTCCAATTTTTTCCACAAAGGGACGGCGTGGGTGCAGATTTTTTATTCGAACCAAGCAAGTCCACATCTGATAGTCCTCTGGAAATGAAGATCTAAACAGGTGGAATCTGGTGTGGCTTGCTAGCTTTACTCCTTAAAGGTGTAAATACACTGTACATCTGATTTGAACTTCAACGATTAGTAAAAGAAATCCAGAAGAGTGGTACTTAAAACCATTTTGTTTGGTTCCTTACACTCACTGTAACAATAACTTTCTTTCGGCTTCTCCTGTTAGGGGTCGCCTCAGCGGATTCTCCGCATGTTTTTATTTGGCACATGCTTCTACACTGTATTCCCTTTTTAACGCAACCCTTTCCCATTTATCCAGGCTTAGGACCGGCACTAAGAATGGCTGGGGTTGGTTCCCTGCCCGGGGATCGAACCCGGGCTGCTGCGGTTAGAGCACCACATCCTAACTACGAGACCACCAGGGACCCACACTCACTGTAACAATAAAACTTTAAATGTTATTGCCTGAATAACACATGGCGGTTGGTACTGCACCACGCGGAAACGTCGCATTAATTTCTGAGGACATGAACAACGGCATTCCGGTCACTTACGCCAGTATTGCACCACTAAAGATGTCATTTGTTTTATATTTTTTCACACTTCCTCCTTCACACAAGGAGTCGTGTTCAATATTAGCTAAAAGGTGCCCATGCATCAACACTATGAAGAGCTATTCGTAGAGCTATTCCACAATCCAGGTACCTTTCAACATACTACCATTCGAGACACACTCATTCTAATCTGTTAAGAGTGGATAGTACCAGTATTCATTTTCATCTATGCCCATTTCATGGTCATGAAGATCCTCCACCCTACCCACATAATATCCCACGGAAGGCTCGAAAGTGACCTTTAGTGTCCATGAAGCGAGTGAGGCATATGGGATGCACATAAACACAAATGAGCCTTTCAGACCAGAAGGCCATTTTCCACACTGGTTCTTTCTACAACTTAATGGCAAGAGGTTTTTTAAAATCATGTTCTACTCATTTTCCAGGTAAGAAAAAGGAATACAAAAATGGCTACTGCCTCTTTATAAATACGGATGTTACAATAGATAACTTTTGTATAATAACTGTATGTAGGGCAGTGGCGGTTCAGGGTGAAGGCTCTCGATTACTGATCAGAAGGTTGGAGGTTTAAATCCCAGCACTGTCAAACTGTAACTGTTGGGCCCTTGAGCAGGGCATACACAATGTCCATGTGGGTTTCCTTAATGTTCTCTGGTTTCCTTCCACCTCCCTGAAACATGCATATATGTGGATTGGCTGGATTTATTTATCCATTTGGGGTAAATTCAAATCTACCTGTCAAAAGTTATGGTTTTTGAGATACATGTGCATGTTCTTTGACTTTACATGCAACAACCCAGGATATGTAACGGGGGTGGGGTAGGGGTCAAGCCCAAGCACAGCCAAGCTGCTACTGTAGGTTCTTGAGCAAGGCCCTAACGCTCTTGTACTCCATGGTGTACTGTATTATGGCTAATTAGATCTAACAATCTGACACATACGAAGAAAAGCATTTCACTCTGCTGTAATGTATTTATAATAATATATAAAGGCTCTTACTTACTTATATACCTTAAGCAGGTTTGCTCTTCTAGCTTCATTCGCTGAAGAAGGTAGTCCGTGTACAAGACGTAACCAAGGAGACCGTTGGTCGCCTCCGATTGGCCTATTTAACACTAATACACGCGCACGTCTTGACCAATCGAAATGCAGTTTGTGCGTGTTCGGGCCAATCACAGCGGGACCTGGGTGTCGGGAGCGAGGTGACGTCATGGAGGAGGCGTGGAGCTCCGGAGTGGAAACGGGGCAGAGAGAGAGAGAGAGAGAGAGAGAGAGAGAGAGAGAGAGAAAAAGAAGTGTTTCTCTCTTCCAGTAGGAAGGTGTAGTGGTATGGAGCGCAGTTCGTCCTCTCTTTCTGTACGGACAGAACCAGCGTCGGAGCGGAACTTTGAAACGAGCGACGGATTTCCATGCTTTTTTCCTTATTTTCCCCATATGGGGACCTGCTGTGGCTCCGAGGGACTACATTGAAACTGTCCTCCGAAAGGTATGGAGTAGTTTATTTGAAGTGAATTAAGAAAAAAACAAAAAAGAGTTGGGGGGAAAAACCACTTCGTACGCGGGTCGGTATGCGTGTTTATAATGTAACTTAATCCCTCGGTTTTTTGTGTAGTAACTGTTAATGTAGGACTTTTTTTTAGTTAGTTAGTTGTTGTAATGAAGCGCGCGCGTGCTGCAGTTCTCCCATTTGAATTTTTTAAGGCAGGCTCGCGGAGCAGAGGGCGCGCGCGCGCGAGCTCGACGACCAGCCAGGTGCGACGCCGCGCGCTCTGGAATTCGAAGCGCGCGAGCTTGGTTTAAAAAAAAGAAAAAGAAAAAACCCAAAACAAACAAGAGGGGGAGGGGCGTGGAGAAGGGGGCGGGGTTCAATACTCTACAGTATAAATAAACAAACATGTATAGCGTTTGCCTGATTTGACCCCCTCTTTCTATTTGCTGATCAGTTCATTGTTTAACACCTGAGCTGAGCTAATCACTTCTATTAGGGTCCATTAGGAGGAATTAAAGCAAAGTGGGATTTAACAGAATCGTGGATGGAAAACATTGCTTTTGTTAATTTTCACAAAAAATAAAAAATAAAAAAAGGAAAGTGCTGCCAGTGAATGAGTGGAAGTTCAATTTAATGTTGTTGGGTGGTGGATACTTGTGTCAAGTTTCACATTTAGTTGTCTGATTGTGTTGGTTTCCTTTATGTTCTCACCGGTTTCCTCCAACCTTCCCGAAAACATGCCTATACTTAATTTTTTTGTATATCGTCATTTTTAGTGCATAGAGGTAAATGTCAGTCTGCATTACCTGTCAAAAGTTTGGTCTCACCTCGAGTTTTATCATTTTTAGATGTGCATGTTCCTTTTGCTTATATGCAACAAACTAGGCAACTCAACAGTATGAGGATTTTCTTCCAACAAACAAATATATAAATGTACAAATGTTACACTTTATATATAAAAAAAACTCCTTTAGCGTGAATAACAGCTTTACGTGTTCTTTCTGCCCCTGATCCGTTCATTCCAGAGCAGTTTAATAGGATTTAGGTGTGGTGACTGGGCAGGACAATCCTTGATAGATAGCACTCCAGGCAGTTGTTTGTTTTCTAAATAACATTTACAGAGCTTGGAGGTATGCTCTTGCTGGATGTTGAAGTTGGTTCCAATTAGCTGCAGTCTAGGCGGATTTGTCTTAAAGTATGGAACGGAAGCCATGTTGGTTCAGTTTTCCTTTCACCCAGAATAGGTCTCCGATTTTCCCAGCTCTAAAACAACCCCAAAATATTAAGCGTCCACCTCCATGATTGTCTGTGGATGTAAGGCAGTCTGCTAACATCTGCCCTCCGGTGATACTTTGATACAGATACTCAGTCCTGATCAGATCGATGTATGAATGAAAACAGGACCATCTGTCTGATTATTGAAAAAAATCAGAATATAAAAAACATTTCATGATTTAAAATACGTAACAGTGGACTTTAGTCACATGTGGAAATATCAGCATGAGGAATGGGGATGACTTAAATGATCAACAAGCCTATGACCAAAAAAAAGGACTATTCTGTCAAAGTGAGAGGGGAAATACTCCGTCTTCTCCGTCAATCGCAGCCACACTAACCGATTAGATAAACACGTGAAGAGGGCGGGTAGTTTTTTTCCCCGAGTGTGTTACACTGCCTTGCGATGCAGCATGAGCAGCAGTTCTTTCAGAACGTTAATGAGATTTAGGTGAGTTTGAAAATTGATTTAAGACTTTCCTTTGTTGGAAACCTCACTGACGGTGAAGACTCTTTCTATAATGCCAAATAAATCTTTTTACAGACGACTTCAGCAAGCAAACATCGAGGTTTTTGTTTGTTGAATAGCACGTATTAACGTGTTTATCATTCATTTTAGATTATGTGGAGCGTGCCTCATTCAGGTTTGAGAATTCAACGGTGCCGTTATGTAAGCTGTCAGTGTCCGACCTGCCGCGGATCGTCGCAGAGTTTAACGAGAGCGAGTGCGACAAGAATAGTCAGAGCCGCTGTTTGAAGGCGCGGGATTGGAGAACAGTGGGTTTCTACATTCCCACTCGAATGCTGATAGGCGTAATAGCCGAACTGCTGTGCAGCAAAATGCTGAGGAAGAGGAAAGAACAAAAACCACTTTACGAATCTCTGACTTGTTCGTGAGAGCTGTAAAGGGGTTGGCTTGCAGAGGATTATTCCTGTGGCTGCGTGGGTTATAGCAGTGTTTCCCCCCCAAAAAAAATCTGCTCCGTTACTCAGCCCTGCACATTTTCTTCCTAACACACCCTCTGGCTAATGAGGCAGTGAGGTGAGCTAAAACAGGGAAAACTCCACCACATTAGGGTGGTGTGTACTATAAACTGGTTTAAATGGCTTTTAATAATATGTCATGCAGGTAGTAGTTATCTTCTTTCCGTCTCTTTTCTCAGGGCAGTGGTTAAATGAGCACATGCTTTTCCACCTAATCTCTCTCTACCACATACGGAGCGATGTGCGCAGCTTCCATGTTTAAAATCCAACACCTATGAGTCAGAAAAAAGGGGAGATGGAAGGCACACGTAGGTCCGGATGCTTGGGTGATAGTTTTTTTGCCTGACATCATTGTGACCCTAGAGTTCTTTGACATGGTTTATTTGACATTGTACATGCATCGAGACACTCAGACACTGTTCCCTCGTCACTCGACGCTTTTAGTCATAGTCACTTAGGCCTAGGAAAGCACTGTGGGGGTTGAGGTGAGGTGACGCCGCCATGTTTGTCTACAAGCTGCCAAGTTAACTGTGATAAGTGCTGTATAATTACCACTTCTCACCTGTGCAATGTATATTCAGTGTTCAAGATTTAACAGGCAAATATGTCTGTGCTACTCGATCTAAAGTAAATAGAGACTCTTTTGTTAATGCTGTAAGCAGGTGTTTTCTTTATTTGTTGTTATTTATTTTTCCCATAGTCAGAGATTTGAAATGCCTAGTTAAACTTGGATAAAGAGATTACCATAAATAAACATGAACGCAAGCAGCAAACGAAAATCTGCGAAAACGATTAAAGCCGATTCCGTGCTTTTGCTATGAATTTTTATTTCGCTTATTAAACAACGTTTGGAATGTGGTGTGGCACGACACCGTTTGAGAGGGGGTCCCTTTTCACTGTTGCACTGGCGAGGGCACAGCCGTATGTGTTACTAAGGCATGACGGCGAAGGTGGACAGGATAGACATTAAAAGTTCTGAAGCTGTAGAACGTGATGACAGGAGAACTTGTGCCAAAAAAGAGGCGCTGTGTCTGTTGTTTGGAGGTTCTTTTGTTTTAACAAAATCAGCCGTCGACCAAACAACTGTTCATCGAAGGCGAGTCAGATGTTGAGTCAGATGTCACTTGAAGACGTGGTCGTTAGGTCGTTGGTTTAAAATTTTCGTTTTAGATTTACTTGAATACTGTGTAGTTTACCTCGGCTTCAACTTGAAGGAATAGTATTAATAATGCAAGTTGCACATCTTTTCGATTTATTTGTTTAAATATTTTGTATGCAAGATGCCTTTGCCTGCTGTTCAGTTGTTAAAAAGTTTAACCTTTGCAGTTATGGGGGAAGGGGATTGTATTTGCCAACTCGTTTACAAAATATGTGTTTTTTTGTTTTTAAATTGTTTGGGAAATTTGCACAATAAAAAGGTTTTGTCATGCATTCTGATTCCTTCACTTCATTATTTTTAAACACCATCATTTTGTGGGGCCTTGCAAACCCGTAATAATGGTGTGAAACGTTTCTACAATATTCACTCATCATGACAGTAAAATAGGGCATTCGAAGTCAATACTGCAGTATTTCCTCTCTCAATCAGTAGAAAATGGGGCTAATACCTGGTCAAACCTAAACAAAAATATAATCACATACCGTGAAACCGATATTGTTAAGAAAAATACCACAATATAGATTTTTGGTCGTATCGTCCAGGACTAAGCCGATTCCTCTTAAGAGAAAAACTATATTTACTCCAAACTCACTTGTAAGAGAAATTAAATGGTATTTGTTGCTATTCCTGGTCAAATGTGAACAGATGGAATTGTTTGAAACTGGTTGGGAAAAAAACCCCTAAATTCTTAGTTTTCGCTTTGAAAGTTTTGAAGCTGAATTTCAGTTGTTGGTCTTCCAAACAAAGTCCTTCACCCTTAACTGCCCTGCTGCACGCCTGTGTCCCACCCTGTCCGGCTGAAGAAGTGTAAATGTCATTTACAGCGTCATACGTGCCACCGTGCTATTTTCAGGTTTGCACAACATCAATCTGCAGAAAAAAGGAGGGCTTGTGTGTGTGTAGGTTGTATTTTAACTGGTGTCTGAAGCAATATCTTGTATATTGTGCTCACGCAGATTATTTTTAGCAATACTATAGCAATACTGTTTGATGAAAGTGTTTTCATAGAGTCAGTATGTATATATTTTAATATATTGTTTGTGTGCTTTTTTTATTTAATGATCTGTGTGTGTGTGTGTGTGTGTGTGTGTGTGTGTGTGTGTGTTTTAGAAGCAAAAATGTGTAGTGGTGTTCCTCTGGGGCTGTGTAGTAATTAACATGTCTCATTAATTATAATGAAAAAGGCTTCATTACTTCACAGTACTCTGCGGTTTGATATCAGTATTTCTTCCTGTTTTTCTTTCCCTTTCCGAGAGCGCAGGAGTGTTTAGACGCACAGCGTTTCAGCTCCCAGCACGTTTTCTGTTATCTAATCTTCCATTGTGTTCATTTATCTCAATACGAACTCTGAAATGTTCTGCCTGTGCTGACTGTGTGCTTTTTTGGATGGATTTTATAAGATGCATTGTGACCTGTACAGTGCCTTGGACAAAGCGTCTGGTCACGTGACCGCTCTGAAAGCCTGCAAGCAAATATGTATGTATTTTAAGAATATTTCCAAACCAGCATATCGATGGAGTGTGGTTGGGATGGGTGATATGACAAAAGATATCTACATCATCATCCTCAAAGATGCTTTATTAATATGTGATCATATAATATGTATTTTTTAGAATAGTTCTCTAGTACATGGCTTGAACATAACATCTTGTAGTATTTAACTAAATAGAATAATATGTTTTTTCTCAGTATTTAAATGTAATATTTCTGGAATAGATTGGTTTGTTTTTTGTTTTAGACATCTGTTCTGCAGAAAACCGTACACGTACAGTATCATTAAAACCAGAGAATATCCTTTCCAAACATTACTCAGGGGAAATCCAATGTGAGGTTTTTAAATATTTTTGCATTAATTCTTTTACAGTCCATTAAGTGGCTCAATAATAAGAATTATTAGAAATTTTTTAATGGAACAATTAAAGTAAGAGGTTAAAGTAATCTAAGAATCTCTCGTTGTGAATATTCCTTACTGGCGGCATCATGTGGCTGTCTTGATGTGTTTTCTCAAACAGTGCAGCTTAGCTTGCAGCGAGGCAGTTCTGGGCAAATGCCCACAGATTGAGATTGAGTCTTCGACCACTGTACTTTTTTTTTCAAATGTATGATTATTAATGTAGAACTGATTTAAATATCTGATTTTTCCAGCAGCCCTATGTGCTTCTTCCCCACAGTGTTACCACAGAGTTATCTTTGGATGCAGTAGAATGAGATTTTCCTTTCACTTGAACTAGGAGACCCAATTCTGTTCCACCACAAAGCTGTGCCCCTGAGCACAAAGCCAGCTACATGGAAATTAGGGCTTCAACTAACGATTATTTTGACAACTGATTAATTGGACGATTATTTGTTTTTCGATTTATCCAAACTGTATTGTTTTTAATGGTATTGCAGATGGCAAAATGACAACTATGCTTGAAAAATCTATATAAAATATAATGCAACATTGTTTTGACTTTTTGTTCAGTTGTGCAGATATAAACATGTAGAATATATAATTAATTACATTTTGTAAAATAATTAAATGATATGTGCATAAACTAAATATACAAACACCCAAAACAAGCATCTCAACGTAGTAAAGCCGCAGTAAATCACGTTCCAAAACAGATATGATACTGTTGTGGGAGACACGTGCTAAAAAAGAGAATGAAACCGAGAAACGCAGAAAGTTATCTTGATTAAAAAAAGGAAAAAAATGTGCATTGGTGTACAAATGCATAAACATTCACTGAAAAGCACAACAGTGAGTAAAAATGTGATCGTTTACTGCCGCTGTTGTTTGGCGCTTTCGGATTTATTGTTTGTTTGCAACGTTTTAAATGGATCCATCACGGAGCGAGATGATCGGGCAACCCGATGTTTGCGAGCCACGAGGTTATACAATAGCACTTCACCATTTTCACGTGATGAGGATTGTACAGTTTTTACTCACAGTGCTGATGTTTCTCCTACATCCCTGACTTAGGATGCTGCAGGTTGACCCTGAACTCTACCTCATTTCCCAAGCGGCCGTGTTCTCTTACCGTCACACTAAACCAAAACTCGAGCAGCCCAACCAATCGATAACGGCATTCGTGGACAATAAATTTCATTATTGAATTATTGATTTTATTGACTAGTTGTTGCAGCCCTAATGAAAATATGATTTACTTGGTTTGGAGAGGAAGATCTTAAGTAGTCAGCTGTAGAGCTCTGACCTCAATCCTATTGACCACCTTTGAGATGAATGTGAATGCTGACTGCACCCCAGGTCTCCTCACCTCACCTACATCAGCATCTGACTTTACTAACGTTCTTGTTGATGAATGACCACACGTCTCCACAAGCACAATCCAAAATCTTGTGGACCATGTTCCCAGAAGAGCGGCGCTTAGTAATAACAGCAAAAAAAGAACTCAACCTGCAAACTCAAATTAGCACGAAGGAATCTTGTGGTCAGGTGTCCATAAACCTTTGTCCATATATTAACTAATAGCCCAAGGAATATGTCTCGCACTGACTTCCTAATCTAGTGGAAGTGTTGTGTGGTGTTGTGTTGTTCGGAGCCTGGTTTTTACCTGATGGATGATCTTGTATACAGGTGCTGAAGCTGCAGTGACACAAGCGGCCTTGCTCCATCTCTTATTTATACCCAGAAGATTTGAACACAACATTCACTAGATGGCAGGTCAGAGCCAAAACAGTTACACAGAGCAAACCATTACGCTGCTGTCTTAATAATTGTCACTAGCTTGTCCCTCCCACCGAAAACCCTGAGCTTGCATTGTGTAAGTATCTTAAAAATTTGATCTGGTACACAAAACAACTTTTGGTGGCTTCAGGATGAGAAATTTAGCAGAAATTGTGACTTGTGGAATAGACAGATTTTGGATGGTGCATTTCTCTCACGGCCCTATTTATGAATCAGTGGTCCTGACCCTCTTTAGTTAGGGAACCCCTGAGTCATGTGTAGGTCTGAAGAGACAATGCTGCTTTGAAATCCCTGAAATTCAGCTTTATTTAAGCTGTTTTGCCTTTGATTATAGTAAAAACATGACCCCAGAGTGTTTCAGTTAAACCCAAAAACCATGATATTGGATTGTTGTTTTTTTTTTGTAATGTGACCGAGTGGCCTTCGTTAATACTGTTGATGTTATTCCACCATCAAGCTTTCAGTAACTGGCCAGACGCCACGCATCAATACACAACACTATCCGCTTTTCTTGGCAAATGTCCCACTATAGACAACCTCAGCAAAGTCGGTAAATATGGCATGCTTTTCGTGGGATGTGCTCTGATACGTGATCTCACTCCTGTTTATGTTTACGTTTAAGGATGTATTATTTTTTTTTAACCGCTCTGTTTACCACTCAGCTTCGTACATTACGGCATGCCCTGTTGTTTATGCGCTTCACAATGAAACTCGCAAATACATCGTTCACTGTCGCTTTAGACTGTTAAGGACGTGTGCAAACTAGAAATCATTGCTTATTTCTTCCCTGTGTTTTGGAAACTTTATTTTTTTTTTTATTAAATTTGGTTTTAATACATCACTTTTGTCTCAGGCCCATCAGATTTTTTTTTTGTCAATGCAGTGTGGCCTACTGTGTGTGTGTGGTATGAGTTCTCCTCGTGGTACACATCATGCCCTCTGCTTACATTGTAGGAATGTGACTAGCAGCAAAGGGCAGCCAAAAAAAGGACAGAGACGTCTTTATAGGATTTTAGTTTCACAATATTTCTCCCCATTTTCTGTGTCCGTAAACTTTTTTTGTAAGCGGAACATTGGAGCCTCATCCATGGTGCAAATAAGAAATTTTTTTTCTCTTGTTTTCAAGAACTGCCAAGACCAAATTATTTTTATACTAATTATAAATAATAGCTGTACTACTCAACTCCACTCTTTTTTTTAATGCATTTAATGCATCAATTTAGTGCAGTGTGTCACATCTTTGTCATGCTATTGTTAGTCATATTTTTTTTTTCTCCGCCCCAAAAACAGAACTGTGTGTGTGTGTGCGCGTGCATATAAAAGCGAAAATCCTTTTATTGAAGATGGGATTTGAGCGTAAAAGAAGTGCGACCCGCACTCGTGCTCGTCTCTTTTGTTGTTCCGGATCGCTGTGATTGTTCAGCCGTGTGCTGAGGCCAGCTTAGCTCTAACAGGAACTGACAAGAGTTGAATAGTTCAGCAGTTCTTTGCATCCTCCACCTTTCATCCTCTAGTTTCTGGGCAACATTTGCAACATTATAACGAAAAACAGCAAGGAAGAGCCACATATTCACTGTGTAGCGTTGTCTTTAGATGGCGCAGATTTGATCAGACAGATTATTAAAGGAGCCTTACAGTTATTGTTGTTTAAGATTTATAAGGTCATATGTATTCATTCATGGTCAATAGTTCAGCAGATCTACAAGAAATGCGTCCCTAAAATCTGCTTTGAGTTTTTATATTTTTTTTAATCAATTTTGGGACGATCAATAACAGTATCGGCAATCATTAATAAACATCATTTGGTATAAAATTTGTCAGTTTGGTTGCTGACTTGTTTATTCAAAAACATGATCAGTGGTTAGCATAAACAGAAAACAACACTATGCAAGGAAATACACTGTATGGATAAAAGTATTGGGACACCTGACTTTTCCAGCCGTATGTGGTTCTTCCCCAAACTGTTCCCACAAATTTGGAGATGCACACAATTGTATAGAAATTTCCCTTCACTTGACCAAGGAGGCCCAGCTCCATGAAGACAGGGTTTAGATGGGATGGAGTTGAAGATCTTGAGAGCTCTGACCTCAACCCTATTTAAACACCTTCAGGATAAATTGGAACACTGACTGCACCTCAGGCCCCCTCACCTACACCAGTACCTGACTTTACTAACGCTCTTGTGAACGAACGTGCACAAATCTCCACAAGCACATTCCAACATCTAGTGAAACATCTTCCCCAGAAGAGTGGAGCTTATTATACTAGCAAATGGAAACAAAATGTGGAGTGGTGTGTTCAAAGTAGCACCTAGGAATTTTATGGTCGGGGGTCTACAAACGTTTGTGTGTATATATAGTGTATCTCTGCTATACTATCACAGAGCACATGCATCATTTATATGATTCTATTTCAGTTTCATAGCAAGTTACAGCGAATAACTTGTGTCTATTTAAAGTACAGACTTGAATGTTATTGGTGACTCGCAGCTACACCACATTTGTGTCCAGGTTCTGTTTGTTTGGGGTGTGGTGGGGGTGGGGGGGTGTGGCGGTGAAACCATATTGCACCGACAGTTAAGCATTTACGATTTGTTGCTTATGGCCTTTTGGCTTTTGTGGCCTGAAACGTCTCATACTTGAGGAACATGCTTAAGGTTTTTCTTTTTTTCTTTTTTCTTTTCTTGAGGGTAACCACAAGTAGTGGAGTGCACAAATTCTTTCTGGTGTATGCAATATATTCCCTTAGTGACATTTCTGGGAAACCTTTCTGCCATAAATAAGCATTTTTAAGAAATAAGTACCGAGACAAAGACAATCACCTGTGTGAGCTTTACAGTTTCTCCAGCAATAGATTTTTATAAAGGTTAATCATGCAGCCTCTGAAACAAATGTTTAGAGAGAAGAAATGGTCCGTAATCAGCAAATTAAAATGTCACTATGGTCCAGCTATTGTCGATTATTCATTCAGGAAACCTTTTTACATTTTCCCAAGTCTACTGCACGGCTAAAATGCTCACCACTGCCACATCACAATGTTTTTTGCCAGTGCGGGCTCGTGTGCATAATTTTTTTTTTCTTCCCATTTGTTCAGTAGGAACTAGGAAATACACTGTATGGCCATGACAGCCTTCTCCAAACTGTTGCCACAAAGCAACCAGTTGTACAGTATATCTTTGTATGCATTATAAAGACTTATGCCTGAAAGATCTCCAATGGCCTGCACAGAGTACTGACCTCAGCTCCACTGAACACTTATGGAATGAACTGGAACACTGATTGCATCCCAGACGTCTAACATAAAAGATGGTGGCCCAGTGGCTTAGGCTTTAGAATATTAATTAGAAGATCATAAAGCTTGAAGAAAAGCGGGTTTGGTTTATCGGTTTGGTATTTCCTGCTGTATCTTTATATTTTGACAGGCCCCCTTATCTCATCTGATTGGGTGAGGGTTAAGTTTTATTATTAATTTGCAGACCTTTTTTTGGTGGTGATTAAAGAGTAAAAGAGGCAAAGAACAGCCATGTTTACATCATTGGCAAACAAAAATCTCATGGGACTGATGTTCAATGTTTTAGTCATGTATATTTTATTACACAATCATATACATTCAGGGAGTTAAGAAATTCTGATTTCACACACAACTATCTATTACCTTGTACAGATGTTTTTTATTTTATTTATTTATTTTCTTTTACTTTCCCTGTCTAGGATTTATGACTGACTTGAACATACGCGGTGTGTATCGGCAGCCCCACGTCGCCGCTGTCTGCGTTTGCACATGCATGCTTTTTAGAGGAGCTTTAGAAAGAAGTTTGGGCAGAGGGTGTGGAGCTGAAAGAACGACGGCGCAGCTAACAGCATGTGTCCATTTACAAGTTTAGAGCACCCCATCCTATTTATTTGAAAGAGGAGAACAGTCAGAATCACACTGTGCATGACTGTCGCCATGCAACAGAATGCGGCGCATGGCGAGCTGTCTGAGCTGTGTGCCCGGGCGCGAGCAGGCAAATTCGCTAACGTTAATCGAAGACCCATTGACATTACAAAAATACAAACTAAACGCAATTTTGAGCCTCTGGGACTTTTCCCCCTGTCAGACACAGGATTCAAATCTACTAGTGCTTCAGTTTCAATTGTTTTTTTATTTCAAATGTAAAACTCGTGATTGTGCTGCAGCTTCTGCAATAAGCAGAGACTTTGTTTCTTTCATCAGCCGGCAGGATGTAGCCGAGAAGCACAAAACCTTGTCAGTGTTTTTTTGGCGATTATTCACAAAAGAGTTTTGTTCACCACTGAGACATCCTGCAGCACTGGTGAAGCACAGCACACTGGCACAAACTCGACCGCTAGTTAGAACCGCAGCGGATGTAAAAAAAAAAAAAAGTGCTTTATGCTTTATTCAATGTATGTCTGGCAACATGGCTTGCCAGCGTCTGGGTTAGATCTCTGCTTAATGCGCCAGGGGACAGCAAGTAATGACGGTTCCTCTTCAGTTCAGGCACGACGAGCGAGTGGGTTTTCATACACCAGTAAGTATCAGATTTATAGCTGGGAAAATCTAATTGTTCTACTGGTTCTGCATTACAGAACATTCAATCCCAGTTTTCAGGGGATGCACTATGACGTGAAATGTGGTTGCTGTTTAATTTTCTCCACGGCTTGAAGATTTAGGTAGGACCGCCCTGACCGAATCTCTCAATCCCTTCTCAGTAACTCCCTGATGAAATTCTGCAACGGACCACCAGTGGTGTCACTCAGCCTCCCAGGAAAAGCATGAAATTCCTACAGGGTTTCCCTGCGCTATCGATTGGCTCGAAACCACACAAGTCAAAATATGCTGATCTCTCCGCTTCCTTTTCCTCCTCCTCACCTGTGTGTCAAATCACAGCGCAAAATCGCTTCACGTCGAAAACGTTGCACCCGTGCCGTTTGCTTTATGCCGCTGCTCCTACCTCAAACAGACTGTTGCGTCTCGCTGTGGCAGTTAGTCAGCTTTAATAAGCGTAGCTCCAGTTTTGGGAGAATCTGTCCATTCTCCTAGAGGAGCAGAAAAAAGGGAGATGTCAACAGTGCAAAAAAAAAAAAGAGTTGCAGAGTTTAAACAGCCATTCATAATGTATGTCTGAACTCTGTGTTGAACCTGAACATCCCTCCCCCTCCCCTCTCCACTTGTCTAGTAAAAGTGTGATGGAAAACACAGTTTCATGCAGTGTTTAGACGAGCTGTGCTTACATTCGGAGTGCATTCACCACTGCATAGACTGTCCTCGGTGCTGTCCACATACTAATACTGCAATGTGCAGTTGAATTGTAATGTGTGAAATGAGCTCAAATATTTCACTTGGAGTAGATTTCCAGTTTAAACGCAGTTTCTAGAAAACCTCCCGGAGCCTTTCAACTTTTCTCTTGTTCAGTTCTGTTCCTTTATGCCTTCAGGGCACTAGCCAGAGTTCACAAACTTCTCGCAGGCCTGCTCTATCTAGGACAGATTGTTCTTTTCTGCATTGCTGTCATCTCTTGCTTCCTTTTTATTCCATTTGAACCTTTTTTTTCTCGCCCGTAAGATGAGGGTGTCATGGCATGTCCGTCATCTTGCTTTTCCTCTGCCCTCATCATTCTGTCTTTAGCCATTGAGGCAGGAGGCGTCAGAGCCACCACGTGCTTGGACTACAAAATCGAGCGCATTACAGCCAAGCAACTTGAGCAGAGTACCAGCATCATCACATGCAGAAGAGTTTCCTCATGTGGGTGCGAATACGCAGATCATACACACACACTCCCTCGACGAGAGCGTCACATGTGGCGTCTGCTCATGCAGTAGAGCTGAGGTTTTGGTAAGCTCCTTGGATGAATTCATTTTCCTTCCCAATTAAGGACGTCCATATGGTTGCCAGTACTGTGTTTTCTCCCACTGCTTCCTCTAACAAACATTCTGTACCACCAGCATCAACTCAACATAGAATTCTTCTTCTTGTTTACACTCGCTTACTCACAGCCGTTTCAGTTTGCCACGGTTTACTGTTGCTCAACTTTGCTTTCATGTGTGAGTTCTTGAAGAAAAAGGATTGAAGTAGGGAAATAATCGAGGAGAGTGTTGTTGGTATTTTTTTTGTTTTTTTTGCTGCATAGCCATCCCCAATACTAAATCTGGAACAGGATGTTTAACAACACTCATAAGTGTGAGGGTCAGATAACCCCAAACCTTTTTGCCCATATCATTCATTAGGATGAATCGATTAAGTGGGATAACCTACTTGTAGTGAAGGAGAAATAGGTGGATAGATATAACCTGATGAATAACCTTCATAATATGATGGATAAACGAATGACCTGCATACAATGATTTATCAATCGCTGGCTTAATAAACAATAGACAGTAATGAATAAATAAATATCTGCCTCCACAGAGACACATTCTGCTACATATTTGTGTAGACTGCGTATTTAATTTCTGTTTGTGGGTACATGCATGTGTACATACATACAAATTTTCATGCATGATTAATAAATCTGTGGCTGGTGATAAGAAAGAGAAATACCTGTAGCCAGGCTTGTGAATAATTAAGTCTTATTCTTCCCTGTTGCTTTTGTATTGTGTCACCAAATTTCCCCTTAGTAAAGACTCTGCTGTACTCCACTCCACTACTCCTCCTACTCAATCATACTCTACTATATTCTACTGTTCTGTAATCCACTCTACTGTACTCTATTCCACACCTATTCTATTCTATGCTATTCTATTCTATTCCACTCTAATCTACTCTAACATACTCTACTATATTCTACTGTTCTGTAATCCACTTTACTGTACTCTACTCCACACTTATTCTATTCTATTCTATACTATACTATTCCACTCTAATCTACTCTATTATACTCTACTATATTCTACTGTTCTGTAATCCACTCTACTGTACTCTACTCCACACTTATTCTATTCTATTCTATACTATACTATTCCACTCTAATCTACTCTATTATACTATACTATATTCTGCTGTTCTGTAATCCACTTTACTCTAATCCACACTTATTCTATTCTATTCCACTCTAATCTAGAATAATACTATATTATTTTCTATTTCATTGTATCGTATTCTATTCCACTCTACTATATTCTGTTCCATTCCACTCTACTCTTCGATGTTCTATATCACTCTATTCTACTTTACTATTTTCTATTCCACTCCCCTCTATTCTATTCTACTCTATTCTATTCTGCTCTATTCTATTCCTTTCTATTTTATTGTATTCTACTCTACTATTTTCTATTCCACTCTACCCTACTCTATTACACTCTACTCCATTCCATTTCATTCTTCTCTATTAAATTCCTCTGTTCTCTATTCTATTTCATTGAATTTGACTTTATTCCATTCCACTCTAGTCTATTCTATTCTACTTTCTTCTCGTCTATCCTCTTTATACTTTCCTCTTGTTGACTATACAAATTTTTACTTTAATCTTCTCTACTTAAGAATAGGAAGTTGTACATATACTAACCTATATATAATTTTTGTATTTACTGCATTTCAAGTTTCTACAGATTGAAATGTAATGTATTATGTACTTTAAATGGCCATCTGTTACCCATTTAGCTACATTAAAGTTAGTGTTTGCTTACTGCTCAGCTAGGTATTGATTAACGGATATTACATCTATTTTAGTGCATCATGCAGCGTGCTGCCACCCCACTGATATTTGTATTATCAGCATTGGAACAGAGGGTCTGATTGAGTCACTCTCCTCAAATACAGGCTCCATAGAGCTGGTCTAAAAGCAGCCGTGAGCCTCACGGACGCAATAAAATGCGCAGGTGACCTTTTGTTTTCCGACCCCTAGCTTAAGCATTGTGCTAATGGAGCCACAGGTAGCAAAGTGGTTTGGATAGTTGCCATTTTCATCAAAAGCTAATTTCCTCTTTTTTTCCGCTCGACCTCTTGTACCTCGGTCCAGTGCTGAGCAGGATTCCGCAGTTTGTTTACGTTTCATTTGTTTTCATATCCAAAGTAGGTTTGTTGCTCTAACTCTGGTCGTACAGGTATCGGATGCTTACATCGCACCCTTTTACTTGATTTAATCAGCTTCCCTTGTTCTTCACCGGAGCTGTGCAAGATTAACATTGACTTTTAGGATTTTATCAGTTTTGCCTGTGCCTGTATGTGATTAAGTATCCTGTCTGAATCAGTACAGTTTATATGAACAGTTGATTTTACTTACAGTTCCCACTTCAGATGAAATGATCCATCAAATTTAGTCCACTTTTTATATTATATATAAAATATGATCAGACTGATGTAGGTACGTTATCTCTGGTCAGATTGGGCTTTTCACATGTACAATAAGCCACGTCATATCCCCACAAAATACAAATAAAAAAGGTTCTGTTTTCTCATCACTGTTTAGTTCCAAACAATTGAAACGTTGATATGTAAGTGTGAAATCTGTATCCTCTAGAAAGTTATGCAAATTATACTTTAGCTTCCTGATAGCCAGACAATGCAAATGTCTATATATTTGCACATCAAACTTTATTATTTCAAGCAGGGGTTTATCAGATTTTGTCAGCCTGGGACCTTTTTAACTGAAAAATTATTTCCGCAAACCCTCTCTGAATTTCATTCAAACGTTCAAATATTAGACGACTTATTATGGTTCTATTACGGTTTTATATTCCAGCTTGCTCATCAGGGACAAACTTACACTTATAAAGTACGTCTCATTCATTTTTATCACCACATTATCTGTGTAAAGCTGCTTTGAGACAATGTTTATTGTTAAAAGCGCTATAGAAATAAAAATGAATTGTATTGAATTAAACTGTGTGCAAAAATATCTTAGCGATTTAATAGCCTGAAGAACTTATACCCCCACCCCCAGGCTGCAAAGTAGTAATGCATCCCCACAGCACCGCACTACCACCACCATGTTTATGTTGTATTTGGTTATGTTGGGGGTCATCAGGGTGTTTTTCTTTTTTGGAGCCAAATTTAAAACAAGCTATTAAGTTTCTCTTAGTTACTAGTGGTTTTTCTGTGTTCTTCTGTGGATACCATTTTTGCTCAGTCTCTAATAAAGGAATGTTATACTCACCATTTTTGAGGTGAGCGAGGCCTGCACTTCTTTAGATGTTCGAGTTTCTCACATGTGGCAAGTCGTTCATGTGCTCTTGGAGGACTTTTGGTGGGATGAGTGCTTCTGGAAAGATTCACCACTGTTCCAAATGTTCTCCATTTGAGTATAAAGGTTCCCACCGTTGGATCCCAGAGTCATAAAATAATTTATTTGCTGCAGCCCCTCTCCAAACTGATATTTCATTTACTTATTTTCTCCTCTCCTCTGGAATTTCTGTTGACCATGACATATTATTATGGTGTATTTTGTGCTTACTCAGCTTGCCTTAGTTTATATAAAATTTTGTTTGGAGAATGGGAGAGAAGAAATCATGAAGGGGTAAGTACAGTGCAGCACTGCAACTGTGAGGTCTTTAGCTAAGCCGCACAGGCGTACATTGAGAGCCGTGTGACTTAAAAGTATGGGAAAAAGTGCAAGAAAGGCCTTTTAAGCTTCGCATGAACCCATGCTAATGGCAGCATTCATGTTTGTTGTCGTCTCAGGCATGAGTGTGAAGAGTGAGCGTTTGACTCCTGGCTTTGCCTTGGTTGTACAGAAAGATAAGAAAGAAAGAAAAGTGACCTGGTGACCTGGAACAAGTGTGTTGATTGGATTCTGCGTTTAGTTCCTCTCTCTTACCCCAAGCCAGGTGATAGTATTTGGGATTCTTAGTACAGCACTGGGAAATGGAGCCGTGATTGTTCAACATGCTAAAAAGAAACAGTTGTGTGTAAAAGTGCACGTGTGCTAAGTAAACACCAACTGCCCAAACCAGCGTTTGATTGCTAACGCTGCATTGTTGAGATATGCTTGAGCTGCTTATTTTTAAACCTTCAATTATCTTGCCGATCTGAGCTCAGCAGCATGGAGGTGGTCACAGATCTCAAGCTGACCCTTAAATGCATGCGCTCAAAAACGTATTTAATAAACACTTCAGTCAAATCACCCAATACAAAGGAACTTGTTCCGGTGCTCCGTCTTTTGTTTCTTCCTGTATGAATTGTGCACTGTCTCACCGCATCTCGGAAAATTTCTTTTTTCTTGGCTGACAGGAGTGATGCCTAATAAGGTTGTTCTGCTGTCATGGGTCCACCTCAAACTGTGAGGTTTTGTGTTTGAGATGCTGTTCTGCTCAACATGGCTAACAAGTGGTTCTTTGCATTACTGTATCCTTCCAGTCCGATCAAACCAGTCAATCAAAACCATTCTGTTCAGCCATTTTACACCAGCAAGCTGCAAAATGTGTTTTTGTCTGTTTGTCTGCACGTTGACACGGTTGTGTGTGAAAATCAGGTGATTATCTGTTTTTGAAATATTAAAATCAGCAACCATGACACATTCAAATGACTTTGGGAAGGTGGTATCTTAGTGGTTAAGGCACTGGATTTGGCTAGGAAAGGTTGTGAGTTCAAATCCCAGGCACACCAAGTTGCAGCTCCCGGGCCCCTGAGCAAGGCCCTTAATCCCATAGGATCTCAGTATGAATGCGGTAAGTGTAATCTGGAAAAGGCATCCCTCCAAATGCAATAACTGTTAATGCAAATGTATGAAGAATTCAGAAAGTGACAAGTGTACTTTGGAAAAAAATCTCAGACAAATGTCCGTCCTCAGATGTGCAAGCAAAGCGCTTCTAAGGCAGAACTGAAAACATATGGTTCAATCATTTAGATTTTTTCTTTTTGGAAAATCTCTCATTAATCCTGCCATCCTGTTTTCAGCACTAATTCCTCCCCCAGTCTCTTCTTTTTACTCACTAGGAGCATGATCTATTCATTCTCACACACTTTTTACCCCTTTATCCTGCTTCAGTGCTTTCAACACGCCCGACGAGGCTGCGGCGGCAACTCGGCAAGATATACTCATCTGCTCGGATAAAAGCGTTTAAATGCCAGCGTGTTCATTTAAATGTTTAGCTTGGCATCATGTTTCCGCTTTTGTTCGAGAAGGTACAGTTAGTGAAGGGCAAAATGGCATTTGAACCGTGTCTTCGTTTTCGCCCAACACCAAATTAGTTTGTTAGCATGAGTCTTCCCGAAGATCATCTGCAGCCGCTGCTTTACCCATAGAGAGTGCGATTGTTATTCTCCACACGGAAACTGATTCTTACGTAATGCAATAACACAATGGCCAATAGCCTGCACTGAAGGCAGTTTTCGAGTTTTTATAACCTGCCCATGAAACAAAGGGAGACGTCATTATTAGCGCTTTAAATACAAATACAAACACGGGAGACGCAGGGCAACTGCTGTGCAGTCCACCTGTTCGCCTCGCTCTTCTAATCACTCTATCGTCTTTTCCTTTCCAGATGGTTGACACAGGATGGGTTCCAACAGGTAGCTCGCATTTGTTTTTTGTTTACCGAGAAAGATTTTTATATGAATAATTTTTTTCTAGATAGTTTTTTAAACAGGGATGAGTGACGTATTTCTCTACAATATATTTCACAATGTAGGATTTCTATTTGACACTAGAGGCTGTGGAGATTCGCTCATTTAAGTCTGTGCTCCAGTTCATCCCAAGGGTTATGATTGGGGTTGAGGTCAGGGATCTGCAGAAGCCATGTGATTGCGGGGTTTGCTTCGCACAGTTGCCTTCCTTCGTTCCAGTGAAGGGAAATTGTTAAGCAACCAGCTACAATACGGTGTTGCGCTTCTGACATTGTATGATCAGTTTGGGGAAGAACCACGTATGAACATGGTGGTCAGGCACAATACATGGTGTATTATTTGGCTTTTATTGTCATTGCAACTATACACAGTTTTTACAGTACACAGTGAAATGAAACAGCATTCCTGCAGGACCAAGGGGCATCAATATATGTTAGTGTTTTTGCTGAATCGTTCCAATGATTGGTATCACATTGAAATATTTATTCTTATTTATATTTTTCTGATAATCGATTATGATTTTTTTACTGTTTGTTTTGGCTGAAAAAACGACACCGAAGCGGCGGCTCTAATGGTAAAGTACGAAGGGCAACACTTCAGTATAGACTCCCACTATAGATTGTAATCGATTTTAGTAAAGACCTTTACAGATGTGTAGCGATAATGCATGCACCCTCTCTAACAGCACCTGATCACAAGGACCATCAGCGTTACCTTTAAATCATGTGTAATGAACTTAAAGCTCTTGACCTATTGATAAATAATTGTGCCACGCTAATGCCAGTGCTGCTCCTCGCAGGATGAATCGATCAGTCCGAGCCAGACACTTTGTCTCCTGGTTTAACGAGGGGGACAGAGAGAGAGAGAGATGGAGAGAGAGAGATGGAGGGGGACGCGAGTGCTGAGCAGGCGTTCCGATTCACCGGGAGACGGACAGCTGCATTGTGCCTCTCCAACATGTCCAATATTGTGCTGATTGTCATGCAAATTCCCTGTCCGTCGTTTCATTCGACAGAGCGTGCAGCAGCACCGAAATCATCCGAGCTGTCAAAGTGACGCACGGCGAGAGAGGAATTTCGTTCACAGCCAAGTTGAACGAAGCAGATCGGCGATTAAAGAGAACGAGGAGAGAAGAACGCGTAGGCTCCCGAAAGACCGTGATTTAACATGCGGCAATTTTCTTTTCTGGAATCGGTGATCATGTACAAACGAAAATCATTGGAAAAAGAATGTCGCACTAAAGGTTACTTCTCTCTTGAGAAAAGCAACATAGTCCAATATGTCCAAGGTACGGGGTGAGGGGCCAAATTCCCCCCAGGCCTAAGATCTTTTTGTTGTGCCATCAAACATGATGGTGTTTGGGAATGACAGTATTTAAGAGATGCTGTAAACGGTCAAATGTTTTCACAACGCTGATAGGGGGATTTTTTTTCTTTTACTTCGCCGGATCTAACTTGTTTCAGCGATACATTGCAGCTGCCTATTATGTGACTGCCATGTTCCAAAATGTAGCAGAAAACCACGCCTGCAAAATAGAGGAACAATATAAAATTCCATTATTTAAAAAAATCATTTTGGAATAGGATGCGTCTACATACTTTTGGCCAATTAGTGGTAATTGGCCAAAATTGGTAAATTGGTAAGGCCATACAGGTGTAATCAGTGGTAAGTTATTTATTTATTTATTTATTTTTTGCAAAATAATTTAGCAGTCATCCACTTCCTAGCCAGTTTATTTATTGGCTAATATTCAAGAGGCAGTAGGTCTACTACCTTAAACATTATCTTTAGCGAAAATTAACAAGAGGAGATTTGAAAATATATTCAAGCGTAATTGGTTCTCCGTCCCTTTCTTTTTCAGGGTCACAATATAATCATTTTTGACATTTCTTTCTTTCGGAAATGGAAGAAGGAGACTGGAGTGAATTATAAAACCTTTACTGCACTGCCTCCATCAGATAATTATAATCAGTGATAGACGGCGTTTAAAATGATTTTATTTCCACTCACTTTTGCCCGCAGTGGAAAGTCTGGAGCACTACATTACAAAAATTAAAACTTTTATAGGGAACTGTATTAGCGATTCAAGTAAAAAGGTCTTGTACTCAACGTTACGCAGGTTTGATGATCACTTTGCTTCGCTTCTCTTCTTCGGTGACGCCGCAGAACGCAGTGGGATGTTGGAACGCAGTGCATAATGGGGATTAAAGGAGCCCTATGGATATTTTTTACTCTGAATAAGACATTGGCAGACCATAAGAAATAGACATCATTTAAGGGGGTTTTGTTCAGTCTCAGCATCTTATAGTAAAACCAGACTTCAGTTTTTCTTTGCATAACTGTAGATATTTAGTATGTCTGGATTTGTGCCGTTTTTTGCTTTTATAAAAAAAAAAAATTATTTATGAAATCTAAGCGAGGTTTCACAGCGCAAGTCAAATCGTATAAACTTAGAACCCGAAGACATAACCAAATGCAAAACCTGGCATGTGTGCTGGAATATTTGTTACATTATTTCCCCCTGTTTGAAAAAGGTGAACGAGACCCTGACTAGTGCAAGCATGATCTTACATAACGCAAGTAGACGACACAACCATGAGTAGAAACGGTACACATCGGTTCATGTGACATTACTGGGTGAGATACTGCACAAAAGTATAGATTTTGATCAGTATGTATCGCCTGACGGAGATAAGATTGTGAGTCCTTTACGATTCTCTTAGCCCGGTTCCTAACACGGGGCGCGTCACGATAAATAACGGGTTTTTTTTCCCCTCTGTTTTTGTACATGTTTAACATTTATTCTTCTGATACTGACAGTGAAATTGTTTCTACATTCAAGTTCTCGAGTAACAGTTTTGCCTCATAGTCTAGAGACCTTTTTATCCTTTTCTATCCATGGATTCAGGCTTGCGTAATTACCGAACAATAAAAAGTCTGTCTTCATAATGTGTATGTTCCACTTCTGCAGCTCACTGCGTATTCCATTCGTCTGCAGGCCGGACGGAGGAAGAAAACAGAAGAAAAATCTTACAGCCGAACATCTTGATTAAGGCTGTTTAGCAATTCCAATGGATTCTGGTTCTGCATCATTTCAATCTCTTTCAGTTCAGACAGATTCAGCTCAGGTCCTGTTGTGCTTCCTTCATGCAGTAGGATTGTTCACCTGGGGCTCTTTGATGTGTTGTAAGGTTGAAATACATGCACATGCTCGAGCTATTGGGACTATTCATTTGGTCATCGACCAGGCATAACTTTATGACCACCTGCCTAATACCGTGTCGCTCCCTATTTTACTGCCAAAACAGTTCTGACCCGTCGAGCATTAACAGCATTAAATTCTTTAGCAATTTCAGCTACGGTAGCTCGTCTGATGGACCCACACGTGCATCAATGACCCTGTTGCTGGTTCACCACTGTTCCTCCCTTGGACCACCTTTGATAGATACTAACCAGTGCAGTTGCAGTTTTGGAGATGCTCTGATACAGGCGTATAGCCATCACCATTTGGCTCAGATTCTTACGCTTGCACATTTTTCCTGCTTTTAACACATCAACCTCGAGGAAGAAAAATGTTCACTTGCTGCCTAATATCCCCCCACACTAACAGGTGCCGTGATGAAGAGACAATCCGCGTTATTCACTTCACCGCTCATAATGTTATAATGACATCATGCTATGCCTGGTCCGTTTATTCCGTATGGAGACAAGATTTCTATCGGATGCACGAGTTATTTTTCTCTCTTAACATTGAAAAATACATTGAGGCAGTTCCGTGTTAGAGGACAATCCTTGGCTTTACCATGATGATACGCTGTATGGCCAATCATATGTAGATCATTACATGCAGGTCTCTTTTAAATTGTTGCAACAAAAAGTCTAAAGGTTGGTGAGTTTCCTGCCCAGAGCTCTGACCTCAACCCCACAGATCACTTTTGGAATGAACTGGACCCCAGGCCTCCTTAGTCAGGATCCCCTGACCTCAGTCATGCTCACGTTGCTGAATGAACACAGCTAAACTACATAATCTAGTAAGCAGGCCTTCCAAAAGACATTCAAAAAGCACATGAAGTTAGGTCTTATGACCATATGGTGCTCTTATTCTAATTTAAGTGCCTATGTAGCTCATTAAACATTTCTATTTATTTGAGTCCATCAACTGCAGCTCTGTTTTAGTTTAGGACTTCTAGCACTTCCTACACTGCAGCAGCTCCGTGGTCTGTGACCTGATGAGAGTTGATGGGAGAAAGTGTGGAGTCAGGGAGCGTTTAGTGCCCTGAAAGATTGACCCTGTCTCGGAACCCACACTTTCTGTCATTGCTGAGAAGAGATGGCGTAAGTGAAGAGAAATATTTCTTCTTCGCAACACAGTGTCTGCGTAAAAGCCCTTCTGGCATTTCCATGGTCACGTTTAAATATTTTCAATGAGGATGTTACACTCAGACCAAACCTGCTTTTACAGACCTGCTGTCATATTTGACACATTTTGTTTAGTATTTATTTCAAACTGCTTTCTTTCTTTCTTTCTTTCTTTCTTTCTTTCTTTCTTTCTCTTTGTTTTTTTTTTAAGCACAAAACATCAAATCCACAAATCAACTTTTTTTTTTTTTATGAAAAGAGAACAAACCTTTTACAGTTTATAGGGAAAAACACAGTAAGAATAAAAGAGGGGTAAGAGACAAAAAAGGAATAGTGCTATGCTCAGCTTTAGCGTCTAGAGAGTTCGAGCGCCAGTGTGGTGCTGTGGTTTAGTGGGTTAGATACCGGAGATCGTGGGTTTAAAACTCAGTTGTGCTTTCACTTCAAAGGAGAAAATCTGGACAATTCCACATTTCGAGGGACTGAATGGATGGAAGGAATGGAGGCATTTGTTATAGTCTGCAGAAATAAGCAGAGCAGTTAAGTAGATCATCTCTTTAGGAAATTCTATATCGAATCAATATAATAATAAAGTGTATTCCGTTCATTTGATTTATTACAATTTATTTTTGTATAAAATATTAATAATAATAAAGTTTCTTTCGGCACATTTTAAGGTTTCAGATCATCAAACTAATTCAAATATTAGTAAAAGATAAAACAAGTGAACACAACATGCAGCTTTTAAATAAAGGTTTTTATTATTAAAGGGGGGAAAAAAACAAAAAAACTTGTTTGCCCCTAAACCTAAAGACTGGTTAGACCACACTTAGCAGCAACAACTGCAATCAAGCGTTTGCGATAACTTGCAATGTGTCTGTTAGAGCGCTGTTCAGGGATTTTGGTCACTCATTTAATCAGAATTGTTTTTAAGGTCATGCCACAGCATCTCAATAGGATTCAGGTGAGAACTTTGACTAGGTCACTCCAAAGTCTTCATTTAGTTTTTCTTCAGTTATTCAGAGGTGGGCTTGGTGTGTTTTGGATTGTTGTCCTTCTGCAGATGGCCGGATATTCTCCTTCAGTATTTTTTGGTAAACAGCAGAATTCATGGTTTTATTTATCCCTCTTCCAGGTCCTGAAGCAGCAAAACAGCCCCAGACCATTACACTACAACCATCATATTTTAGGTATGATGTTCTTTTCCTGAAATGTAGTGTTACTTTTACGCCAGACATAATAGGACACACACCTTCCAAAAAGTTAAACTTTTGTCTCACCAGTCCACAGAGTATTTTCCCAAAAGTCTTGGAGCTCATCAAGATGTTTTCTGGCAAAACTGAGACGAGCCTTTATGTTTAGCAGTTATCTTCCTGGAACTCTGCCATGCAGACCATTTTTGCCCAGTCTTACATTTACATTTGCGGCATTTAGCAGATGTCCTTATCCAGAGCGACGATCCAGTCAAGTCAAGTTTATTTCTATAGCGCTCTTCACAACAGACATTGTCTCAAAGCAGCTTTACACAAATCAACAGTTAAGGTGAATGGTATGTATTTATCCCTGATGAGCAGCCGTGGCGACTGTGGCAAGGAAAAACTCCCTTAGATGTTATGAGGAAGAAACCTTGAGAGGAACCAGACTCAAAAGGGGAACCCATCCTCATCTGGGTGACATCAAGAGTTTGATCATAAATTTTTCCAACAATACAGAACACTGGAGAGTGAGAACTAACATGAGTACTGGAGTATAAGATTATAAGTGATGTTCTTTCTGCAGCCTTAAACAGTCTTTATGGTTAGTAGCTCCTAGTTTTATGAGCTCAACAGTTGTGATCATCACAGATCCAGCATCAGCTTCTCCATGCCATAGCCTTTAAACACTACAGGAGGTCCAATGTCAAAACTCCACACATGTAGCGGGATCCAAATGGCACTGGTACATCTCTAGATGGTTCGGGATGTTTGTGAGTTCGGCATCTACTTCTTCAAAGGTCCGTAATCACCACGAGGTGGGAGGTGACTGGAGCTGGCCAAACCTCAGGGTGTCTCGGGATGGGGAGAGAAAGAGAAGCAGTGGAGAGGAATTAGCGTAGCTGCTGTTCATGATCCAGTCTCTTTCTTATGGTGGAGTCATGAACACTGACCTTAACTGAGGCAAGTGAGGCCTGCAGTTCTTTGGATGTTGTTGTGGGGTCTTTTGTGACCTCTTGGATGAGTCGTAGCTGTGCTCTTGGGGTAATTTTGGTCAGCCGGCCACTCCTAGGAAGGTTCTCCACTGTTGCATGTTATTGCGATTTGTAAATAATGGCTCTCACTGTGGTTTGCTGGAGTCCCAAAGCTTTAAAAACTTTATAACCTTTTCCAGACTGTTAGATCTCAATTTCTTTCTCATTTCTTGTTTTTGAATTTCTGTGGATCTCAGCATGATGGCTATCTTTTGAGGATCTTTTGATCTACTTCACTTTGTCAGGCAGGTCCTATTTAAGAGATTTCTTAATTGTAAACAGGTGTGGCAGTAATCAGGCCTGAGTGTTTTAGTTTTAGATTTAGTTTTCCCTCAGTAATAAAAACCTTCATTTAAAAACTGCATGTTGTGTTCACTTGTGTTAATCAAATTAGTTTGATCATCTGAAACATTAAAGTGTGACAACAAAAAAAAAGAAATCAGGAAGATGCAAACACTTTTTCACACATCTATCTATCTATCTATCTATCTATCTATCTATCTATCTATCTATCTATCTATCTATCTAATAGTGTTGTATGTAATATTTGACACATCCATTGAATATTTAATGATAATGTGAAAATGATTTTTTCACTACTGTGCTTCCTTGTAATGGTCAGACATGTTCAAACAGTAGCATTCATCAGTAACAAAAATGTCAGCTCTGTGAAAACATTTCAAGGTTTCTGAAGCCAATGTTGTTGCTTTTTTTTTTTTTTTTATCTCCCTGATCTTGCCTGTATTTGATTTTTTTTTCCCGCAGCACTACACATTATTCCTCTCAGGGGTTGGCAGGTCTGCTGGTGTGCTTTTATTTCTTGCACCTTCTACATAGATCACTCGAAACCATTTGGCTCGCTCGGTGAATGGAGCGGTGTGTGTGTGTGTGTGTGTGTGTGTTAGTACTTCCTCCGGTGAGTGTGGTGTAGCCAAGCCTTTTTTATAGACAGGTCTGAACAATGGTCAAAGTTTTCAGAGTCAGAGTTTGCGTTCCCTGTGAGTCTGCTCATCATGGTACAGGTTCCAGGTGGTTTCCTCTCGTCCAGACCTTTTGGGATCTACCAGGGAGGAAAGAGAAGCCTCAGTCGCTTTCTACACTCGCTCGGCTCTCACTAGGAATACATGGCGACGATGTAGGGCAGAAACGTAACGTTACCAGCACAGAAGGACCCGCTGGAGCTCCAAAAGCAGCACAGAATAATGATCGGAAAGTCACATGGCGGACGGTTTCTGTTCACGCTATCAGTGATGACATTTAACAGCCTTTCATCAATTTTTGTCGTTCGCTCCATTAACAAGATTAACGCTGCCCTTAAATGGAACAGCCCATCATTAGGCACTTCATTAGTTGGATCAATTGTATTGGAACAGAGAGAAGACCGAATAGGGGTTGTGTTATTGAAAACTTTTGGGGTTCATAGATGCGAACACGACTCAGCGTAGATTGCACAGCTGCTGCCATTGGCACAGAGGTGCCTTGCGTAACGAGGATTAAAGAAGCCAGCCGAATCCTGCTTTATTGCCTGGCGATGTTTTATGGTGTCTGAGTGACCTGATTCATGGCTCATTGAAGGAGTGCTTTATTGATTTAAGGGTGTGTGTGTGTGTGTGTGTGTGTGTGTGTGTGATATGATGATGATAAGAGGAAATGAGTGTGTTGTATGGCTTCAGGTGGTACATATTTGTACTTCCTTCGGTGAGGGTGGTGTAGCCCAGCCCTTCCTATGGACAGGTCTTAACAGCAGCGCGAGTTTGCTGAGTGTTCACTGCGAGTCTCCTCATCATGGTACAGGCTCACGGGGTTTTCCTCTCGTCCAGATCTCCTCTGATTTACCAAAGAGAAAGGAGAAGGATCCCTCTATCGCTACATTCGCGTCTCCTGACTTCTCTTGTTTTAGCAGGTAGGATCTCATGGCTCTTCTGTGCGAACTTTGTTTGAGGATCTGGTCTCAAGTTTCCTCGTTCATGACTCATTTTGTGGAGAAATAAATGGTCTGCGAGGTGGTCTCAAAGGCTTGTGGGAATGTTTGAGTCTGGAAGACGTTCCAGGTCCTCTGGGTGTGTGTCAAACAAAGGGAAACACATTTCAGCTGTCGAGTCGTCTCGTTCTTTTCTCTTCTCTCGTGCAGAGGACAGTCACAGTTTTTCATGTCCTCCGCTGTTTGCTGTTTAATTACATGTTACTCAGACACACAGACCTTTTTACCTTTTCGAGCCTCATCTTCTGTCCTTTTGTAGTTGTTCGTATAAGAGGTGTGGCGTGGTGGTTAAGAGGATTTAGGGATATCTTTTGTGCTTATTATTTTAAAGGCTGGAATTGAAACTTTCCCACACACTCATAAGACTAGACGATAGCTCCTGCCTTTAGGAGACTGAATTATAGCGATTTAAACGGTTCCTGGTTTTGTAGGTGAAAGACGTTTTAAAAGAAAAACCAGAGTTGTTCCCTGTTGCTTATTGAGGTTTAAAGCAGGAATCCTTGTCTTGGATGCATAGCAATGGCAGCAGCTTGTTTGCTACAATTCATTTTGGTATTTAAAAGTAATTAAGGTAAAACGATTACATCTCTACTGCCATTTTGCTGTGTATTTATTTTTATCTGCATTCTAAAGTCTGCTATCCTCTTAAACACACATCCAGTCTTGTATAGATGCATCACCATGATCAAAGCATGTTAAATGGCTTCAGGTGCTGCCGGTTGCCAAATTGTGATTTTAGAGTGGTAAAGAAAATGGAGACTGCACCTTCTAGTTCTGGAAAAATGAACCATCACTGCAAATCTCTGACACGGTTGGGGCCAATGATCCTTGAAAAACATTCTCACTTGAAATCATAACAGCATAACCAGCATAGACAAAGCAAGCAGCCAATGGTCACCACAAAGACATATTTTTGTTTGATTTGTTTGGAAGAAATCGAATCCCATTGTGTTGCCAGCACTTGTGTTTGCGTATGTGTCAGTATTGAAAGTTGGTTCACGATGATAGTGTTTCTTGCGTGCTTTATTTGGTTTGCTTGGATACTCTGAAGCAGTGCTGATTAGCAATCTTTTTTTTCTCTTCCTCCTTTTGTCAAGAGTGAAATATTGTATTGATTGTGTTTAGTGAAGGCTGAAAAGGCAACCTTGGCGCACAGATATCACTTTTATGCCGCCAAGTCGATACTCAGTCTGTGAGATGCAATTAAGTCTAGTGTGTCTTTGGGGAGATTTCAGCGAGGCTTCTATACGCCGCATAATGAGAACGGGTTATTCAGACCCGTCCGATCCCTCGGTCATTCGATCAGCGAAACATGTACCACCCACCCAGCCATCATCCTGCTTCTAGGTTACCCTCTGGAAGTTCAAAAGCAGAAACCACAAGACAGGTTTGTTTCACTTTGATTGCAAAGTTTTGTCCCATATGGATTGCAGGTTTATTAGGGCACAAGTTGTTTGGCATGCCAGCTACAGCTGAACGCGCGGTTAAGCAGGTGATAGGCAAGCAAGTAGCTCAGAGGTCCTCAGGGCCAGGGCGGTGAACAAGGAGACCGGTAGCCTGATCCGAGGCGCGTCATCGTTTACAATCAGGACGCTGTGGCTGGCTTTGATCTTGATAAGTGGTCCCCGAGCAGGCTGTAACCACACAGCGCATCAATAATGCACCAAGCTGTCTTTTTCATTTAAACAATCAAGAGCCTGCAATTCATTCGTGAATTAATTTTGCGCCATAAGCTCGAGTTCGCTGCCAGAGAGGACGAAAGAATCTTGGGGTCGTGAGGTGAATGTCATGTTTAGGTCCAGGGTTTAGATCAAAGCTAGTGTTGTATAAGTTCTATATCGAGGTTTTATGGGGCCATTTTAGCTGCCTTTGGAGCTCTATTTCTTACTACTAGTTGAATTTGTTCAACCCCTTGTTCTGTCACTTTGTTTATTCAGTCATTTAGAGTAATAGTCTTCAATTTCATTCAGGTCAAGGACCCCTTTAGGCGAGAGAGACATGGGACAGGGACCCCCTGAAATATTTTTTTTGTCTCAAACATAGCCACAGATATAAGTAGAAACCAATGTTGTTACACTAGTTCTATTATATAAAGACAATTAGAAGAATGTTGTTTGTATATTTTTTTAGAATCTTTCAAAATGTTTATGCATCATAAATTTATTTTGCAAATGAAATCACAATCACACAATGTAGTTGTTCACAGTTGCCTTTTTTTTTAATAGATTTGCAGTTTCCTACAATTTCCTTTTACGATCAGGTTTACTATTAAACATTTGCGTGGATTTCATCTTTAAGTTTAATAGAACTTTTTAAATATTTCATCTTTGATGTGATTCCACATTGATTATTCCTGCAGTACAGCCACGGCCCCACTAGGGGGTTGAATGCCTGTGATTTAGAGAATTTGCAAATGTATCTATTTTAAGGTTATTTTGTTTGCAATCATTCATTAATTAATTAGTTCATGATTAGTTTCAGACATAAAAAGTACACATTGTTTTGCATTGTTGAATATAGAGAGTCGTCTTATTCCGATTTTCTGAAAATGTCATTCAGTTGAATCAGGAGCATGATTCGGAGAGTGCTAGTGCCAGTTTTAATCTTTCGCAGGAACAGGGGAGATGTACAGGCACGTCGTTGTCATCCCCTTTCAGGAAGCACTTTGATTGTGTTTCTTTTTGGCATAAAAAACGATGGCACTTGAGTGGAAATTCGTGCTTGACTTGTATTTTATGAATATTGCCTTTAATATGTCAAAACATCTGAATAGATTTCTTTTCACACTTTTTTTTATCACGCACCTTTCGTCACCACCGATCCCAGCCTCAGCATAACTTCTCAGCTCTGTCTTTTTGAATTAAAACGGCGATTTACGAGGCGTACCGAGAGGGGCGGAGCTGGTTGGGTGTAAAGCAGAAGACCTGTACGCTTATTCATCTCGCAGACGGCAGAGGGCTCTAATCATTGCAAGCTCTTTTCTTCATATCTGTTCAATTCATGCACCTAGAACTGTGTTCTCCTCATCGCAGTCTTCTCCTTTCGAAGAACAGATCATTGTTCCTCCAGACTCTGGCATCTGGTGGAAGCAGTGTAGTGGTAGTAAAGATAAGTAGAGCACTACAGGAAACTAAAGAGATTCAGTATGAGATTTGAGTCACCGTCCTTACAACACTGGCTCTAGTTCTACTGCCCACATAGAGCAGGTGTGTGTGTGTGTGTGTGTGTGTGTGTGTGTGTGTGTGTGTGTGTGTGTGTGATTAGGATAACATCACAAGTTAGTCATCCTTCTGTTCTTCGATCTTGACTGATGTAATGTTGTAAGCCAAGCCAGATGGTCCGAAGCTGGTAAAGGTTAAGCCTTTGTGCTGTGTGTGTGTGTGTGTGTGTGTTTGTGTGTGTGTGTGTCCACCTGTATGTGAACTTTACCCCCAGGCATGTTCTCTGTCTCTCATACATTCTTATGGTTTAAGTGTAAGAGTCCCTGCCACCTTTTTTCCTCGAGGTGGTCCATTGTCCCTCTCAGTCTGTTCGTACCAGCTGCAGACGTTGTGTTCATTACTAGCTGGTCGTATTGAACAGAATTTGGTCCCTGCATTAACTGTACTGAATTGGGCTTGACCCTTAGCTCTAACGTCGATCAATGCGCCTGCCGTACTGACAGTGATTAAGATTAGGGGGAGTAATAACGTCACATGGAAAAAGCCATGTTAATTCTATTATTATTATTATTATTATTATTATTATTATTATGCAATCTAAATCTGAGGATTGTTTCAGATGCAGCATGGCACGCACACACACACACACACACACTATACTGTAATGTAAGTCAACTTAAACGGCTACACGTGGATGCTGTGCCTTTTCTTCTGGATTCGTTATGATCCGGATCAAGCTACAATAATAAAAATTGAGGACGTTGGTGGAAAGTTGCAGATGCAGCATTTGTGTCATATCCGCCTCACTTATTTTGTAAAGAGACAAGTGAAAATCCTGAGCATGAAATCAACAGTGAGAGAAGCCAAAGAACAAAAATCATTTTGTGTAATGTGAGGAGGCTTCTCGCACCTAAGGTCTCATTCAATCCTAATCTTATACCAAAGTTCATTACATTGTGGAAAAATATTTTTTCCTGTACACTGATTTTATTGGTCAAGAACTGTTTGTTTTTTTCTTTTCGGTAAGATTTCACAGTTTACATTACAGCCATCACTACACTGACATCATCGTGTCTGAAATGTCACCCAGTATTCATTTCTTATTCATGATTCTGTTGCATACAAAATCTCATGATCACAATCATGTTGTACTGAAAATGATGTCACGCTTGCGTGTCCCGTAATGCTTAAATTATATAAAATGATGTTTAAAAAAAAATGCAGGGGTCCCAACCATCGGGTCACGACCCAGCACCGGGCTTTGAAAGAGCTGCTACCAGGTCGCTAGAATATTCTGGGGAAAATTCAAGCGCCACTACCCCCAAATTACATACTGGACATATTCAGAAAAACCTCATTAACTCTCTAATAGTTATAATCATCAAAATAGAAATCTTTTTTTCCTTCCCTTATTGTTTGATTTTCCATGGAGAGATTTGTTACAAAAACAGAATGAAGCGTTTTAGAATGTTTGCAGGGACTTTTGGTTTTGATATGTGTATGATATATTTATTGAATTGTGCAATTGACAATACATTAGCTATACCAGGTACATGTGTAGAGTGTGTGTGTGTTGCTATAGAGCTCTGACTACAACCCTACTGTACACCTTTGGGATGAAAGCGGACGCTGACTGCACCCCAGGTCTCCTCACCTCACCTACATCAGTTCCTGCCTTTACCAACACCCGTGCAGCTTCAAAAAAAATAAAAAATAAAAAAAAAGATCAAATCACCACAAGCACGCTCCAAAATCTAATGGAACAGGGAATTATACCAGAGAATGGAGAGGCAATGTGATATTCAAAAAAGCATCTATGAATTTTATGCTCAGGTGTCCACAATCTTTGTTCATATAGAGTATGATGGTGGGGGTATATACATTTATACATATACAATTGTATTGTTGTGACATTTTCTTCCCTTCCTTCCTTCTTTATAAGGAATAACAGTGATGAACGAGTGAGTTTTCCAGACCCAGTTGGTCATGCAGCGCAGTGTTATCGTGTTACTCAGAGTAATCCGGGCCCGAGCTCTCGGCTGATGATGGTGCGCGTGGAAGTTTTGAGTCTGTCAGTATGAGCCTACAATATGTTAACAGTTCTAGCAGAGGCGCAAGACATCCTGTAGGTCTGCTGTGTGCTCACTAAAGACTAGCTGCATTTTTGTTACTTATCTGCAGTCAGAAAAAAAAAATGGAACTGGGTTGTGGAACCTGCCAGGCAGGTAACGGACGAACACAACATGCACGCACACAGACACACACACACTCGCACTTGGAGTGCCTGTCCTGCTTCGTCTTCTCCTCGTCAAACTCTTCCCCGGAGAACTCCTGCCTGATTCACAGTGGGATTATGGGGAACATGCAGCGTGAGTAAACTCGTTAATGCCATAAGGAGAAGTTAGCTAGGAATCTCAGACTCAAATTCGTTATGGTTATGAGAGATCCAAAGCGAATCGAGAGCTGTGTGTTTCTCAAGGAAACCAGTGCATGGTGGACCTTAAAATGTCTTCGTATAGAAACTGACTACAGGACGGAAGTATGGAAGTTTTTTTATGCAAATTTTTGCAATAATTGTTTCTTAAATTTTTTTTACCTTTAAGAAATATGCAGGTGTGTCGAGTTGTGTATTCATCGCTTAAGTACTCACGGAGCGTGCGGTCAGGCTGAACGCGTGTTCTTGCAACACTAAATTCTACTTAACGCTCACTTGAACCGCAACATGCAACGATCTGAATGCGTCAGAGAAGATGAGAAAATGTGTGCATGTGCACAAATTAAAGTGCACTTAGCCAAACAAGTCTTCAAATCAGACGTACTTTTGATCTCTCCAGCAGAGCTGAATCACACAGCCTGCGGATGAGAAGGCATAAAGAATGTATAAACGAGAAGGCGTTTGCGCCGACACTTTTAGATCTGTGCTGAAGGTAATGCTTATATCAGACAAATTTGAATGATGAGATAATAAAGCTTTCTTTCCACCCCCCCCTTGAATATTTCTACTTTAAGGTTGAAGTTGTAAATAAATGTTTGGAGGACATTAAACGAAAAGGATCATTAACGCTATTCTCTCAGCATAGTCGTCTCTGCAGAATTCACTATGTACAGTTCTAATACTGTTTTTGAAGCCTAGCATGTCCTTGGGCAATATTAGCATGGAAACGTGGCCAGAATATATTTTCACAATTCTCAAATCTGATCCGTCAGAAGTCATTGAACTTGATTAACAGCAGCTCGGACAGAGGTTCCTGCTGTCGCATGATGTACACCATTCTAATAAACGATTGTTTCAGAAGATTGTTTCCTAAAAAACATTTACACCAACTAGCATTCCAATTTCCTGTGCCTTGCAAAAGTGTTCAGACCCCTGACCAATGAACTCATGTTACCGAATTACAAACAGTGCACTACAATTACATTCTGTTCAGTATTTTACTTTAAAACAACAATTCTTTTTAGGTTATATTGCTTTGTTTTTTGTAGTTTTTTTTGCAAGATTTTTATGAAAAATGAAAAACCGAAATATCTTTCTTGCATAAGTATTCAGCGCCTGTGATGTGAAAGCTGCCGGGTTACACCAGTGAAAGAACGTGTCTTAATGACAACTCTATTACTTTACCACTGGCATCTACCCGTTCCTCATCACAGTTGCTATCACATTTTCTGAATAAAACCGCCATTGTTGAAAGATCAGTGGTCAGGCTGTGAGTAAAAGTATAAGGTAAGAGATAAAGTTAGAGATAAAGTATAGGAAATAAGAACAAAATAATAGCCAAATGTTTGAGTTAAATCAATAATCAGGAAATGAAAAAGCTTCAGCACCTTATCCAGGGATTTACAAAATATTTTCCAACAAAGTCCCTTTAAAATAATTGAAAGGGGGTCTGTACCAGTACGGACACAGGGGACAGTTATTTGTATAGCTGTTTATTTTTTTATAGGTATTTGTGACTATAGCGGTAATTTGTAATCATTAGCAAAACACTGAATAACGCACCTAATGTTGGTAATAAAAATAAAAGCCCTCAAGCTGAATTATTAATGTTTTTCTTCTTTTTTTTTATGTTCTGACCAGACTCTCTAACACGTGTTAGCCAACACATTGCTCTTCTTCCTCATCTAGTGCTGCATAATGGCCCTGTTTCTCACCAGCAGATGCTCTAATGTGTTCGAGGCTGTAAACGATGGCACTTTCATAAGCAGCAGCTTTGAGTCCGTGAGTTATGTGGCACTGTAACTCGTAAATACAACAAATAAGACATTGTTTAATGTTTGATTCTCTCCCTGCTTTGGAGTAGTGGTGAGACGGTAGGTAGGAGCGGACCTGTGCGCGAGCAGCGGGTTCACACATCGTTTCATTTTATGCCGTTTCTTTATTAGGGAAAGCAGACGAGTTCCATCTCAAGGGTCCTAGGTTAAGATAAAACGACAAAGTCAAGTGCAATATATAGTAGACATAAATAAAAGAATACTGAATAAAGTAGCAAGGGAGCAGCGTTGCAGTGGATGGTTCATGTTTAAGGGAAATGAACCAAAATAAATTGGCATCCGTGTCGTCTGTTCCTGCTCAGTGACCTTGTCATTCAAGCCATGTTATATTTAGGGTAAATGGTGTCGCTTTGTGACCTGCTTTAAATAAATTGAGCTCACTGCAGACCGAACATGCTTCCTAGATAGTCCTGTTTCTACTATTGTTACCACTATTACTACTGTTACCATCACAGCTACTACTATTACTATAACCACCACCACTATTATAAATTATCACTACTATTACTACTGTTACAATCACAGCTACCACTATTACTATAACCACCACCACTATTATAAATTATCACTACTATTACTACTGTTACCATCACAGCTACTACTATTACTATAACCACCACCACTATTATAAATTATCACTACTATTACTACTGTTACCATCACAGCTACCACTATTACTATAACCACCGCCACTATTATAAATTATTACTACTATTACTACCACTATTACTACTGTTACCATCACAGCTACTACTCTTACTATAACCACCACCACTATTATAAATTATCACTACTATTACTACCACTATTACTACTGTTACCATCACAGCTACCACTATTACTATAACCACCACCACTATTATAAATTATTACTACTATTACTACCACTATTACTACTATTATTATTACCACCTCTACTACTACTATTACCACCTATTATTACTAATAAATAGGCACTTTGTGTGTGGGCTGAACAATATGCACATATGAATCTTGTGGTCAGGTGTCCACAAACGTTTGTCCTTAAGATGTACTTAAAATTAAAAATAAGATGGTCAAAGTTGGCACTATCAGGAGTTCTGTGCCACTACTGTGAATGAATGTTGATGATTTCCACCAGTTCTGATTTCTGTCGGGGTTTAAGTGCAGCCGATTGTAAATCAGGACTGCAACAGGAAACCAGCTGAATGTTCCAAAACCTATATGAGGGATTGTCTTTCTGTTGCTGTGTGTGTGTGTGTGTGTGTGTGTGTGTGTGTGTGTGTGTGTGTGTGTATATGAGCAGTCTTTACAGGTGTGTGTGTGTGTGTGTGAGAGAGAGAAAAAGAAGGAGGGAGAGAAAAACTGCTTGCTTGCCTTTTGTGAGCTGAGTGGGGTTTGTAGTCTATCATTTAGAAAATTTGTCAGAGTAAATCATCAGTCCTGCGTTTAAGGTGTGTGTGTGTGTGTGTGTGTGTGTGTGTGTGTGTGTCTACCGTCTGAGAAAAAGGGCAAAACAAACGTATGTATTCATTCCAGCTTTCAGCTTGAGCACCTAAATACATTCAGTGGAATGTGTTTTGTGCCTGTGCTTGTATTTAATGTGTGTGTGTGTGTGTGTGTGTGTGTGTGTGTGTGTGTGTGTGTGTGTGTATGTGCAGGAGGAATGCCCGCTCCTGAGCAGAGCCCTGTGTCGGAGGAGGGCCTTCTGCTGCCAATCAAAGATCAATTAGCCAATCACAACATGGCATCTGAGAGCACCGCCAACAATATTCTGGCTTCTGTCAAAGAACAAGTAAGTAAATTCTATCTCTATCTCTCTCTCTCTCTCTCTCTCTCTCTCTCTCTCTATCTATCTATTTCTCTATCTATCTCTCTATCTTTCTCACACACACACACACACACACACACACACACACACAGTCTCTCACTCACTCACTCCGAGCTCCAGTCTCGTCTTGCACATCTGCATCGCACATTTACTTCAAATTAAAGCCATCGTCTCCAACATTTGCTCCACGGATCTCCAGGGATCAGTGAGTTACCATCACAACTTGATTATTTCTTTGGTTACTTTGGTTGTTTTATAGATATTATAGGTATAAGTCTGATTGGCTGCTCACTTGAATGGATCGAGTTGATGTCATGCTTCTTTTAGGAAGTTCTTTGTTTTTCTTTAGTTTTTTTCTCCTCACTAAACCTCATTCCCATAACTGCTCTATATCTGTAGCTCCCAAACTACAAAATGAATTCACTGTTGTCCAAAAGATTTAGAAAACTGTTTGAGTGTTTTTTTGGGTCTCTGGGTGGAAATAATAAAGAATAAAAAGAATCTTGGTTGAAGATGTGCATAAATCAGTAGAGGTTTACATTTGTCTGGAGTGAAATAGCAGCTAAGGAGAAGGAATGAAATAGCATGTCATGAAGCCAGTAGATTTATTTATTTGTTTTGTTTTATTAATCGTCTTGTTTGGAGAAGTTGGGGTCTTTGTGCGTGTCTTTGTGTAGAAAGTACTTGGCTCATGGATTCGCGCAGAAACTCCGTGAACCTGGTGTTTTTGCTGGATTTGTGACCCGAGCGGACGGCGAGCTCCCGTTCCGAGCCGCACCCTGCTCATAAATCCCGTGCGGCTGCTGTTGGTTTTGGCCTGAAGGTGACTGGGAAAGGAAGAGAGAGTGGCAGCGGCGTTGTGTGTGGAGGAAACTGTGACTAAGGCTGCCTGCTGCTTTCAATCCAAGTCCCATCTTATTTACTCAGACAGGGGTGGGTACTTTTTTTTTTTTTGCTTTTCCCTTTCCCTTTTTAAGACCCGTCCTTCCTCTCTGACGCTTGGCCAGATTTCCTGTTGTTGACTTGCAGTGCGTCGTCAAGCACCTGGACATGTCACTTCCTCTATCCCTGGGAAGCTGCTCTCCATACCGTATGCAGAGAGAGAGAGAGAGAGAGAGAGAGAAAGAGAGAGGAGATGAGTGAAGAACAGGGACATTAAGCACCATGGCTCCCGGGGAATTCTTGTCTTTCTCTCGAGCTTTTTCAGACTGTAAACTAATCTCTTTTAAAGTTCAGCGAGAGCCGAAGTAAGACCCGTGGAGGAGGGGGGGAGGAGGGGAGGGGTAGGGGGTGTGGTGTTGTGTGATGAGGTCTGTATGCGAGAAAAGGGAGCGCTACAGTGTGCGTTTGCTTTCTTGGTGCGCTTTCGAGAGGTTTTGCTGTGCGATCCTTTGGACGCTGTAAACATGCAGTGCGCAACCAGACATGAGTACGGCCAGAGTGAGTGTATTTTTAATCTTCTGTTTTTGATGCCTTCCACTGCGTTCATTCTTTCCCATACTTTCTCTCTCTCTCTCCCCCTCTCTCTCCCTCTCTCTCTTTCTTTCTCTCTCTCTCTCTCTCTCTGTCCAATGCCCAAACATGGAGTAGTTTCTCAGGATCTCTGCTTGTGCTTTTATATAAATGTGTGTGTGTGTGTGTGTGTGTGTGTGTGTGTGTGTGTGTGTGGAGCCGATCCACAAGTGTTTTGTGGGATTTATTTGGAACTCTGCTCCTCCACCCTGCATGTGCTGCTCGTCCACTGGTTGACAGGAGAGACTGTAGTGTGCGTTAAGCTGAACAGACATTATACAGTTAATCTCTTCGTTTTTTTTTTTTTTTTTTTTAAATTTTTTTTTTTTTTTTTTTTTTTTTTTTTTTTTGTTCCTGCCACTACGGCTTTGCGTCTTCCGCATCCGCAGAGCACTTCTACTGCTTCTTTTCCCTTCCAGAAAAATCATGACCTGATTCGCTGCAGTTTTTTTTCCAAGCTAACAATCTGAATTTTTCATCAAGTCGTCAGATTTCCTTTGTTCATAAAGCAGAGGTCTCAAACCACCAGGTCACAACCAGTACCAGGCTGTAGAACAGCTGCTACTGGATGGCAAGAACATTCTGGGGGGGAAATGTTTCTGTGCATCTTCTCCCTTACTTTGCCATGCCTTTTGTAAAATCTTCACTATTCGGAGATTTCTTGCTTGTGATCCCCTTCATCCCGGAGCAGTTCAACAGGATTTAGGTGACTGTTTGCTCACTAAATACCGCATTTGCCCGTATGATTTGGCTAATTTTCTTGTTGCATGGTGAATTTGGTTCCAATTAACAACGGTCCTGATGGAGTTGCATGGCGCTGAAGTAGGGAATGGAAGTCATGCCGGATCAGTTTTCCTTTCACCTGGAATAAGTCTCCAACTTTCCCTGCTTCAAAACAAGGCCCAAACATAAAGCTTCCACCTCCATGTTTGGCTGTGGGTGTGGCGCAGTGTGCTAACATCTTCTCCCCTGTTCTCAGTTTTATATAACGTCTACTGTTAGAGACAGAAGTGACTAATTTGGACTCACGTCTTCCATTCATACCCTGTCAAATTCTTCTGTGTTTTTGCCTTCTTTTAAAGAATATAGTTGCATGTTAACAGAAGGAACACGTCTCAAAAATAAAACTTTTGACGGGCACTGTGTTTGTGTGACCGGATGTGGTTGTGGCTTGTTTATATAAAGCCCCAAAAGCCCCAACCACCGTCCAGTCCGCAAGAATATTTTTTTTAAAGGAAACTGGTCCATGGTGTTTGGATACCCCTGGTGTAGAGCACCAGGATTGTGGCAGCAAAATGAATTTGTGTATGTTCAGCAGTAATACATGGTGTTTTTCTTCGCTACATTAGTAACATAACCCAGGGCAAATGTTTATCTTTCTCTGAAAGACACGCTTGTTCTGCTTTGGGGTGTATCTGCTCAAGCCCAAATATAAAATCCCGTCCAATCAGCCAGCTTGAGTAATAAAAGACTAGTGTAGAGGAAGACAAATATTCACCTCAAATTCTCCAACACCTGTTGCTTTATGCAGATGTTTTGTGGTGTGACTCTGGCGCTTATAACCGATTTAAACTTGATTTGAAGATGAGCTTGGAAACTTCCTTCCTACTATTCAGGCTTTGCTTCTTGAATGGAAAGAGCTTTAGACAGTGCTGGATATCACTTTTACTACATCACAACAAACAACATACTGCAAACCTTTTGAAGCACAATGTGTGACTCAGAGGCGGGTGTTTACCCCGTAAACGTAATAATGACCACCACTTTTAACTTGAACAGATTTTACCATCCAAAGATCTTCGCAAGTAAATAAACAATTAGGTTTTTTTTTTATTTCCTTTTTATATTTGATACCCGTATTTGTAGCATGATAAATTATTCAGAGAGCTTTTTTTTAATCTTAACAAATCACATCAGATTTTTTCCCCCCCAATCATTCTTCAAATCTCTCTGTGATTACATCACTTTATAATGGTGGATAGGTCATTAGTGACATCGTCACTGGCTCTCGGTTCCAGATAAACAGCATTTTGCTTTCACTAACTAAACTGGTTCAGCAGAGCAGGAACTTTGGCGTACTGGCATCAGGAACAGCATGCCATTGCAGAAGGTTTCTCTTGTTCTGTAGGACAGCCTTTTACCATCAACAGCTTGTTAATACATGGATCATCTGAGACACATGAAGCAAGACAGCTGTATCAGTCTTCAACCAGCAGTTGATCACAAGGCCGCGTAACACCCTCTTTAGAAAAAGCCCAATTGCCTACGACTGGCCAGTGTCACTGTGATTGACAGGGGAGAGGGAAAATGTCGTTCCACCCACCCAGATATCTTTTCGCTCGCTGCCTGTTAATGGCATCATCGTGATTCGATTTATTTATTTTATTTTATTATTTTTTTTGCTATAATGAATGTTGCTTCCTATTGGGGCTGCAGAAAATCTGGAATCAGGAAGAAAGTTCTCCTGAGTTTGCTTTTTACTTAATGCAAATATTTAATTTTACATAATCAAAGGCCTTTTAGAGCGGAGAAGACGAGCACCGCGGTCTCCTCGCTGACTGTTAATTAGCAGCGTTTAACGCTTTTAGTTAAAAGGTCTGCATTCTTTTTTTTTTCCTTTGCAGTGCCCAGTGTTTATGTCTGTGTTTAATGTCAGAGTAACCTTGGAGACACCGAGGGAGAAACGGGTCCGATTGTGTGAAGCCGATCACACGGGTGTGTTGCGAAACGCTCCTTTTAACGACGGCTGTAAAGTAAGAGCACTCGAGTGCACATAAAGTACCAAGTGCTGTCAGGTGAATACCGGCGTGCAAGTTCCATTGCAGCGACCCTGTGACGGCCTCCCACTGCGCTTTCACTCCCACGATGGATAAATACGCTCACCGTGGCAACGGCCACGGCACAGGATGCACCGCTCTGCCCCGGAGCCAGGCACGACCTCGGGATCACCCGCTCGAGAGCAGCATAGATGGACAGTGTAACAGATCATGTAACAAACAGAGGGGATATAAATGTGATCATTAAAAGTAGCCGCAATTATCAGCAGATGACTGGAACATTCCAAGTTTACTATATTTAATTCAGTTCGATTCAGTTTAGCACTTTTAATAATGAGCACAAAGCAACTTTGCGGAATATAGATTACAAATATAATTGTAACTTTTAGATATTATTATTATTATCATCATCAGATAACTAGTTCATCCCAAATGAATGAGCCAGTGGCAGGGGTGGCAAGAAAAAGCTCCCTGAGATGGTATAATAAAGAAACCATGAGAGGAGGGAACCCTTCCTGATCAGGGACACCAAATTCATTATAGTTCCATCATTGGGAACTACAATAGTTGGGGTTATCAAATGTTCACTAATGGACACTTGATGGTTTACTGATTTATTGTTTTTATCATTTTGAATATAAAAGATGCAGATTGTATATCAGTGATCTTTTTTTTTTCCCCAACAAAACTTGTTACAAATCAGTTCTGAAGGCTATGTGGACATATGAATACACACCAATCAGACATAACTTTTATAGCCACCTGCCTAATATTGTGTTGGTCCTCCTTTTGCTGCCAAAACTGTCCTGACCCCTCGAACAATAACAGCATCAGGATCGGAGCACACGGCCAGTCTTCACTCTCCACGTGCATCAATGAGCCTTGGACCACTTTGATCGCAACTGACCACTGCAGACTGGGAACAATCCCACAAGAGCTGTAGTTTTAGAGATGCTCTGACCCAGCCTTCGTCTACACTATGCTACGTCTAAAGCCTCAGTTTTGTGACGCACCGTATTAGTGTGGACATGGCCCCAGTCGTCTAGCCTTCACAATTTAGCCCAAGTTGAACTCGCTCAAATTCGTACGCTTGCCCATTTTTTCCTGCTTCTAACACGTCAACTTTGAGGACAAAATGCTGCCTAATATATTTCTCCCACTCACAGGTGTCGTGATGAAGATCCCATGTTATTATTGTACACATTATATGATAATCACAGTTTTTTTTAAGGCTTTCCAGCCTGCCTACTGTTTGTTTATTTCACATTACTTATAATATTTGTTCTCCATTATAATCACTGTAAGCCACTGCCAAATCCAAATCCTTATTTTGCCTGGTAATAGAAGTCGGCTTGAACTTCAGCCACACCTGAATTCCTAACAGAACTAACAATACATGTATCTCTGTGGTATCACCACACCACATACCCTGAACTTCATGTCCTAGGAAAGGGAGTGTGTGTGTGTGTGTGTGTGTGTGTGTGTGTGTGTGTGTGTGTGTGCGTGCGTGTGTGTGTGTGTGATGCTGTTTTTCAGTCAAATCTGAACAGCAGATTCTTATAATGGGTCTCCGTATCACCACACCACATACCCTGAACTTCATGTCCTAGGAAAGGGAGTGTGTGTGTGTGTGTGTGTGTGTGTGTGTGTGTGTGTGTGTGTGTGCGTGCGTGTGTGTGTGTGTGATGCTGTTTTTCAGTCAAATCTGAACCAGCAGATTCTTATAATGGTCTCCGCATTAGCTATTTTTAGTTCCTTTGCTTGAAGGGGGTGGAAAAAGAAGAGACCGAGAAACTGGCTGCTGTGCTGAGAAGCTTTAATGCATGATTACCCCGGCTGTAGTCGTAGCTAAGGAGTACAAAGAGACTAGTGTACAACATCTCTCAGCTGCTTGTCCACTGCAGCCTTTTTCATTACATGAGATCTGCAGCTTATGGGCAAAATGGTCTATATTACATGTTGAGTTAGAGCATATAATCTTTGCTAAACAATTACAGACGTGTGTGGACGCACTGCGGATCGGCCGAGTTCATTCCGTGATCTCGGATTATAACTGTATGTTCATGACTGATGACTGGGGACAAAAGTGTGTCAGCACCCGAACTTGAGATTCGTATGTGCTCTGTGCGCATCAAACCGCTTTAGAGTTGACAAATACCAGCTGGTGGTCTCGGGGCCTGTTGTTGTGGTCTGCTCCCAATAGCGATTGTTCTCACCTGCACAAAAGGACCACACAGAGAAAGCAAACACGCCAGGCTTCGATTCAATCAGACTAAATGTTCCATCTGTGTGATCTGTCCTAGTGAACTAACAGATAAGCACGTGAAAGTGATTCACTCGCAGTTTTCATACTTGCTGTATTGATTTTTTGTTTTTGAATCTTTACTCCCCTCCCCCCTCCAAAAGGAGGTGTTTAAATGCCTTGTCTTGTTTAAGTCCAAAATAGTGAACTATGAACTTTGTTTAAGATTGCTCTATCACACACACCTTTCTTTAGGTTCAGAGGTATAGGATAACACGTTTATCTGTGTTCAACAGGGTCCTATAGAGAAACGCCTAGACGCACCTATTTCATACACGTGAGAGAGTAATCAGTTACACAGGATGTGCAACGGCTACAGGGCTGTGAGCTCTCGTACCTCGGACGAACGAACATATTCTACAACAGAGGGGACTGTATGAGAGTAGACGTGGGGACCTTCTGACATCCGAAGATAATCAAGTCATTAAATAAACTTTTATTACACCAAAAGTTAATTATTTTCCAGTTTCAGCGTTTCTTGAAGAATTAGATTCCTCTTCTACCTAAGCAACCTGGAGGCCATTGCAGATTTGACTTTATTAGCGAGCAACACGTCAGAATGTTTTTGCGGGACAAATCCTTTCCGCTTCACATTCACTGTATACCTACCAGCATTTCTTCTCATGTCTGCCCCTCCCACTGTTTTTGGATTCAGGTTAATAGGAAATACAAATGAAACGTAAAAAACATGTGTAGGAACCTGTTACACCAAAGACAGTGTCATCCTTTTCTTTTTTTAACTCATATACACATTTCTGTGAATGGGGCGTTTGGTGAAGGAATGACGCACACGAATGTGAGAGACTTTTGAAACCTCCATTATACATAAGTTCCGAATAAACAGATTTAGTTTTTCTTCCCTCAGCAAGGAAAAGCATGTTGAAATTCGAGTCTTGTGGTGATCATCCTGTGTAGATGTGGCAGATAGGAAATGGGTCCAGAGACACAGGAGTATTTCATGTAAACGAGCACAGCCGAGCGTTCGGTCCTGTCTGAAGTTCAGAACAACGCAGATTATTATTATTATAATTTCTGTCTGCTTTGGATTCACACTGTTTATAACTGACTAACCTCAGGTGGGGCACAGTCAGGCTATTAAACATGCTCATCTTTCCTCACTGCTATACACAACAGCTTCACTCCATTTTGCTTCTTCTCCCTCCTCCTTTCAATGTCTCCTCTTCATCTCTCTCTCTCTCGCTCTCTCTCACACACACACACACTTTGCTCGTTAGAGACGGCGCATTTAACCTGAACTCTCTCTAATCTCTCGGTTGAAGCAAAGTTATGTGTTTCTTGTTCCACCTCTGGGGAATTTTCCCAGCAAGAGATCATTGTACTTGGAATGTTTGCAGAGCTGTGTTTCTTTCTCACACTCGTGTGTGTGTGTGTGTGTGTGTGTACAGTGTGTTCTGTACAGCATGGCATTCCAGAGACTTGACTCTCTCTTGTGCAATTTGTATCTACATTTACATTTATGGCATTACGCAGGCCTCCTCATCCAGAGCAATATGAACTAATGATCTTTTGAGGAAAAGTCCAAGGAAGTGGTATCTAAGCAAAAGGAAGTAAATAAATAAATAAATAATTGTCATTGTACTAATGAGAGGGCGCAACACTTTTCCTTGACTTCCAGTGTAATCAGAGATTTCTTCCACTCGTGGCTGGGTGTGTGTTTTTATCCGATCAACAGCAGATCACAAGGCCGAGCTCTGATCACGGTGTAGTCCATGGCCGAGAGTCTACAAGAGCACAATCTGGGACGCTCTCTCGTGTCTCAGAGGAGTACGAGGTAACCACAGGCTTTTGAGCGTACTCTAAGCTGTCGATTTCTCCATCGGCTTCCAGCCCAAAAAGCAGTAGCCGGGTGTGTGCGCAAGTTTCTCCATCCCATATTTGCTGGCTGTCCGTGCCTAAATGATTTGAAAATAGAAGTCAAATCAGAATGTAAGAAAAAGGGGCATAAAATCCATCAGTAAACATATAAAAGTAAAAGTCTCAAGCGCGCGAGTTTCCACTGGCATGACTGGTGCGGGTCAAACCAGGTCACTAAATACGGCTAAGCTCAGATTCTGCAGCTTTTATCTTCACCGTGCGCTCTGGACCGTTTCAGCTCAGCCTGGCTTATGGACCACTGACCATCAAGAAAAAAAAATATAAAAACCTACTCTGTGTACAGAGGGAGAAAAAGGAGATAATTTAGTTTTTGCAGTGAAAACATCATAATTTTATTACAAAGCAGCAGCTGGCAGGGATGAAGCTGCGTCAGTGTCAGTGATATCAACACCGGCCAGTGGGAATTTGTTTAGCAGTCTGGGTAGATGGAGAGACACAACCAGAAAAGAAATGTACACATTTTTTGATGTCGCCTGTGGCTTTAGCGATTCAGCATGTACTAGCACTCAAGATTGAATGAACGCGCGCACACACATGCACACACGCGTTAATGCCTGGGAGCTGCACATGGTGCATGTTAATCTCAAGAGTCGACCTGTTAGTTTGGAGCTGCAGGTGGATGTGATGGAGCAAATATAAAGAACAGATTTCTGAGGCTAGAAACATTCATAATAAGATGAATGCAAATCGGTGACGTTTGGGTTCCAGATCTCTAGATTATACATCCGACTAGTAAGATTTTCAAGTGGTTTTTGAACATCCTAACATTTTAACCTCCACTCTTCTGGAAAGATGTTCTATTAGATGGTGGAGATTTGTGCTCATCAACCAAAAGGGTGTGAGTAAAGGCAGGTACTGATGTAGGTGAGGGGATTTGGGGTGCAGTCAGCATTCACATTCATCCCAAAGGTGTTTAATAGGGTTGAGGTCAGAACTCTATAGCAGGCCACTCATGATCTTCCACTTCAACCCATGTAAAGCATATAATCATGGAGCTGGCTTTGCGTACAAGTGCCTTATGCCTTCAACTTTTTTTGGAACGGTGCCCGAGAAGCGGCACATATGGCCGGGAAAGTCAAGCGTCTCAATCATTTTGTCAATTTAGAATGGGTGGCTGGATGATTCGTAAATGGATGAGTGCCAGAACGTGCTAAAATTTCCTAAACATCTCGATTTTTTCATTTCTGTGGCTTTTTACCTTGAATTCAAAACAATAATTTACTTCCATCTATTTACTCTTGGCTTTGTGTACTGTATGGTTTTGCTGGCATTCTGACTATTTCACAATAAAATAAAAAAAGGCCAAGAGTTTGATTTTGTAGATTGGTTTAACCTTGGAATTGTTTTTTATTTTCTTAAGTTTTTTTTCTTAGTGCTTAGTGAAAAATGGCTCAAAATGACAGATCTATGAAATGTCAGAGAAAATGTTTTTTTGGTCTGCAACTGTAGTAGATTCAAAACAATATGTTGTTAGATTAGTTTTGTGTGCTTCCCTTGTTCCCTGTGTTCTTTTTGTTTCACAGTTTTACTGTGTACTGCAGGAACTTCAAATAGTAGCCCCTCCTCCAAAATGCCTGTATTTGCATCGAGGTTTCTGATTGGCTGTCGTATTCTGTGACAATCACTTTTCCTGTTGCGTATTTAGTACCTTAAGAGTCCTAACACACGTCTATTCCCTGCAAATAAAACCTTGCACCGTGGTACAGGATTCTGATTGGCTCACGAGTCTGTGTTACTGCACGAGTATGAGATTTCCCATGTATTTGTGGGTTTCCTCTGGGACCTCTGTTTTCCTCCATGCCAGTAAGCAACATAGCTGTTTTTTACTTTGGCCCTTGTTGTAAAATGGTGTCGTCTTCATGCCCTGTGGTGAACCGCCATCCTGTCCGGGTGCATCATTCGTTTCTCCATCATCCAACAGTTACGTTTTACATTTAAAGGAGATTTAGAGCAAATGTGCCAGTTATGAAAAAAAGGTACACATTGTGATGTTTTCCATTTGTATTTTATAGTTATTGGACAATTATTTCAATCAGGCGCGATTAGGCAGGGAGTATACTCGAGCTTCATTATCAATCATTATATTCCTGAATGATGTAACTGTAATCAGCGGTGATAATGGTGAGCGGCGCTTAAATAAAAGCGTCAAAAACAGCCCTGTGGTTGCTTTCCTTCACGAGCTCCGCGTTTCTGTGTTTAAATTGTGCTCCTTTGCCTGCTGTGGCCTATTTATTTTAAACCTGCATACGTACGAAGCATCGCAGGTCTCCAGCATGCTATAAACCCCTCCGGTCTGTCATGGCAGCAGGATCTGTTCCGAATCAGCAGGATGTTATTAGCTACCTGCCCATTTTCCCACCTCATTCTCTACAGTAATAGTAGCCCTGGGCTCGGTGCGTGTTCTCCCCCGCCGGAGGAGAGAAATAGGAGCTCCGTGCAGCGTGGCTAACACTTCCCAATGCGCCCCGCTATCGATCTCCGCATGTGTTCTAGTGCTCGCGTTGAATTGCGGCGCCGGCGCGATTGCACCGCCCGCGGGCGCGAGAGGCATTCTTCTTTCTTCAGCAGAGACACGGATTGATTTCTGTGATGCTTCCTCACAGCGGGTGACTACAGCACCATCGCCGCCGTCGTCGTCGGCGGATAATAGGCCCTGTCGTGCGTGATGGGGGAGAGGGCAGAGACAGGAGGAGGGAAAGGATGCGAGACAGGTGGATGTCGGAGGCCGATGGAGTGGAAGACGGCAATGATGACGGGTAGAAGAGGAAGGACGGACATGCGTAATGAAAAAAAAAAGAAAAAAAAAAAGCCAGACGATGCCTTTTCTCTCTCTCTCACTTGGTTTCTTTCTTCCTTCGGGTGAGCAGGCTGTTGACAGGCTCTTTATTAATGACATTTTAATGATCCAGCACAAGCACATGGTATCCAATCTGCTCTCTGGGCTAGAAATGTCTGCTTAGTACCTTAAGGACGACGACATGGCTTTATCCCTTCCACATTGGTACAGCAGCTAAAATCACTACCATATAGTTTCAGGGATTCTGATTCACAAATGAGTCTGTGTTACTGAACGAGTATGAGATTTTCCATGTTCCACCCATGTTCAAGTGGGTTTTGGCTGCAATCTCTGCTCTCCTTCATGATAGTAAGCAGATTAGCTGCTTTAATTTGCCCCTTAGGGTTATATCATGTGTCTACTTGGTGCCCTGTGATGAACTGAGATCTTGTCTACACACACACACACACACACACACCTCAAGTCACAAGTATCTTTATTTTCCTTTTACAAAATAATTAAGGCTCAAAGTGCCTCAAAGCCGAGTCTGCAGTCTTACTGAACAATACGAATTTGACTGTGCTGTATTGTATATTTGACAATATAAATAC
>MU551688.1:136859-203095 GCA_024362625.1 Silurus asotus | reverse complement strand
CCCCCCCCCCCCCAAAAAAAAAAAACAAAAAACAAAAACAAAAACCCTCTCTCAATAAAAAAACACACAATTAAATAGATGAATACATATATATTTATAGTTTCTAGACAATGTTATGTTGGGTGGCAAGGTACAATGTCTTGCTGTTTTTTTCATGTCACGAATCTTGGATTAGCACCAAGTATACACTTTTCCAGCACTTTCAGTTCAAATCCTTCCTCCAGGTGTCATTTCCAGCATTGGCATCATTGCTACTTAACGTCGGAATGCAGATACCACCGTTATATCCACACATATTGATATGTGGAAACCAAGGGCGTTTTACAGCTTGAGAAAAAGTCAATTGCAAAAGGCAATATCAGCTCATATCACTTTGTGTTTTCTTGTATGTTTAGGTGATGTGGCATTTACCTTCTTTAGCCTCAGGGTTCAATGTTTCTCGGTTATATATTGACCTGGAGCTTTGTAACATTCTTTACCGTGTGTGTGTGTGTGTGTGTGTGTGTGTGTGTTTGGGTTGATTTCGTTCATGATTGGTTGGAGTCGAGTTTGCAGAGAGATTTGAGTAATGGAGACAACACGAGGGCTGTCAGACAGGTTCAGGGCTTTTCTGAGAGGAATTACAAACAGCCGGGACGCTGGCCGGTTTTTCTTTCTTGCCAAAAAACCTGAGAGCTTTCTGCCTGTCTTTGTCTCTTTCTCTCTTTTTCTCTTTCTCTCTCTTTCTCTTACACATAAACAAACAGGCCTTATATTGGCACAGGTGAAATTTGATCCCAAGCACTTCAACTATGTGTGTGCCAGAGATATGATGGAAACTAAGATACAAAAGGAGTAAACAGAGACTGCCTAGATAAGTAAGTTCACTTATTGCAACTGTGTGTGTGTGTATGTGTGTGTGTATGTGTGTGTGTGTGTGTGTGTGTGTGTGTGAGAGAGAGAGAGAGAAAGAAAGATTCCCCTTTATTATTTTTTTCTTATTTTTGTAATGGTTGTAAATCTGCGATCTGACAAAGATCAGTATCTGTGCTTTATTATCAGGTCCAGCTGGGAGCTTTACTGTTCCCAGTCCAGCTGTTTATTCTTTCTTCATATCCAACTTTCATTTATCCACCACTGGTCATTTTTACATCAATATTCAGCCTTTTGTGTGAGTTAGATTATAAGCAATTACTCTTTTCTTTTTTCTCTCTCTCTCTCTCTCTCGCTCTCTCTCTCTCTCTCTCCCTCTCCCTCCCTCTCTCTCTCTCTCTCTCTCTCTCTCCCCCATGATAGATGAGGAAGTTAGGGGCAGCAAGGGCACCTTAGAACACATCTCAGATGGACTCTTGGAGAAATATATTTGATTTGTACATTCAGTGTGTGTGTGTGTGTGTGTGTGTGTGTGTGTGTGTGTGTGTGTGTGTGTGTGTGTGTGTGTGTGTGTGTGTATATATGACCGTAAACAGTGTAGAAAAACACAAAATGCATATATAAAGCTTAGTTAATATAATTATGAATATATATTTAAAGAATTCCAAGAGGCGATGGTGAACACGACGTTTACGGTCATTTTATATTTTACATTCGATATACACAAAATTTGTGAACATCAACAGTTTACTACAATATTTTTCTTTTTATATTTTCTAAAAAATCAAATGTATAAAAATAAAATAGAACAAATCAAATCAATGCAACACACTTATTAGATTTATTAGAGTGAGCGATTAGATTGCTACAAATGTAATAGTTTGAAAATAAAATCAAAATAACGGACAGATTTATTTAAACAGTTTGCATTTGTTGGACCCAATCTGAGTAATACAGATGTGTATATAAGTGTGTGTGTGTGTGTGTGTGTGTGTGTGTGTGTGTGTGTGTGTGTGTGTGTGTGTGTGTGTGTGTGTGTTTTTATTACATGAATATAAAATTTTCTAAAGATTTGATCTACATAACTGTTGTACTTATTTCAGCAATGTCTTCATTTCTTCCATCCTTCATTCATTCACTCCCTGGATATGTGGTATTCTCTGGATTTTCTACTTCAATAGATACATAGGGTTCCATAGCGTGAGACTGTACCGTCTTTTTACAGCGCACACCTGATCGTATTTTAGAACACTACGACCCATTACTAAGTTGTGAAGCCACAGTGACACTGCGCTAACTCTAGTTTCTTATACCCCTGCCATTGTCGTGTATGTTCACATGCAAACCGTGAACTTGTTCCTCTACCAAAACATGAGCCCTGGGTGGAGCAGATTGTGTATGAAACGCAATCGAAGCAGAGGAACGTGAAACGCTTAGTGCTATTAGTGCACAATATGAGTCAGTAGTAACTTTATATAGAATTTGTGTTTCATACGATCACTTTTAGTGTAAAACAACACCAGCAGTGTGGATTCTTCTTAAAGGTAGAGCACATTAAGGACAAATCTGTGCAGGAATCACTGTACTTTTCAATGTGGAAACTATTAAATCATTACTATTGTGTATTGTATCTCACTTTTTTTTTAACTGTTGTTTTTATTTGTTAGTTTGTTTGTTGATGATACCCACAGTTGGGTTACATTTAGAGCGTAACTCTGCACCGCTGCAGGTTAGATTTTTGGCAGCTCAGCTATTTCTTCAATTGAGTGAGCGTTTAAAGCTTTCCATTCCAAAGAGACTAATTAAACCGCCTGCAGTATGTTCAGTCTCAGACCGGACACGCGCTGACAAATAAATCAAGCAGAGATTGAACGCTACCAATCATTACCGCCTGAACGTTCACCTCATTATGCTTTATAATTGACCTGATGCATTTGCCAAAGCAATTACTGGCATGCGGCATTTTTTCCCTTTCTTTTCCTCCCTTCCTTCATTTCCAGCAGCAAAGAAGGATCGTTTGTGCGCCTCCGCTGGGCATAAAAGATGCTACGAGGTTATCGCAGGTACTGAAATGAGAAAGAGGACGAAGGAGAAAAGGACACATAAGCATAAGGTATTAGACGTGCTCACACACCAGTCTGTGGAAACTAAGTGTCTCCAGCATCACTTGGAAGTTTGAGTAGATTATTCAGGTCCATCAGTGGGAAGCGGAGTGTTTCTGACGGAACACTGCAGCCTTTTCCAAACTTCCTCAATTCATAAATTCATTCCTCAATTCATATTTGTCCCTGTAATTCATAAAGATTTTGCACAAAATGACAAACACACATGCACATATTCTCTCTCTCTCTCTCTCTCTCTCTCTCTCTCTCTCTCTCTCTCTCTCTTTCTCTCTCTCTCTCTCACTGAAAGGCATCTGATTACAGTGAGACTGTCATTTCTCAGACGAGCCTCATTACCACTCAATAAACAAATATAAATGTTTACGTTTGATTCCCTTTAAAGCCAAATCACATGCATTATCCCTAAAAGCCTTTTAATGAAAACCTTTTAAGATTCAGCTTGAAGCCCCTCATGTCCCTTTTTTCCTCTCTTCCTCTTCTGTTTTTCCTCTCCTTGAGTTCCAATTCTTTTTTTCTTAGTTTTTTTTTTCTTTCTCATTTCATCAAACTTGGATCACGTTGCTAATTAAAGAGGAACCGGGCTGCTGTCCATGGAGTCTAGCGCAGTTCCATTCACTGGCTGTGCTGAGAGAGTGCTGAGGCATAAGGAACCATGATATACCGTCTCTTCAGGGCCTTTTCGCTGACTCATAGATGATGACGCTGTGTTTTTTTTTTTTTTTTTTTTTTTTTTTTTTTTTTTTTTTTTTGATCGGTTAACATGCTGATCACAAAAGACACACACTTTTCTTTATTTCCACTGAGGATTTATTATTTTTTTAAAACCAGTTCTGACTTTCCTTCTTCCCATCAGTGTCGCTCGCAGTTCTCTCTCTCTCTCTTTCTCTCTTTGCATCAATTTTACCATCCTTTTCTGTACTTTGATTCCCTCTTTTTTTTTCTTCTTTCTTTTTTTTTTTCATACACATCTCACTTGCTTCTGTTCTAATCGATTCCCATGTAGTAGTGACTCAGAAAAAAAAAAGACGCTCTTTTGAAAAACACCCTGCGTTGCCAGATTGATTATCTGTTTGTGACAGAACACTTTTGTGTCTCGTGGGATTTATGTCGCCGCCCGTCCCTCGTTATAGTGACGCACGCAGCGCTAATTATCGCCGGACCGTGGAGCTCTGATTGTGTAGGGCCGAAGCTGTGGCGTGCAATCTTCTCAACAGCGTATCAAGAGGCATTATGGTCAGTATAGCCAAATGCAGTCGAAAGCTTTTACTCTAATAAACCCTCTCGCATGGAATCAGGCCACATAAACTGAAAATCACCTACAGCTTGCTTCTGCCATTTACCATAAATCTCTCCAGCAGTCACTCTATAAAAGATTTCTATTGCACTACAGATTGTAAAAATAATAAACGGCAGCGGCGTAACTGTACAGGGAACTTGGCTATAGTCACCGTGTGACTTAAATTTTTTTTTTTTCCTCCTCAATTTTGCTCTTTCTGATTTTGACAGTGTGCATCATTTTTTTAAATATGCATGTTGAAATAATTAAATAAAATCCGCATGAAGTCTGAGAGATTCTGCGTCTGTTTTTTTGTTATGTAAATGAATACATACAGTAAATGGACCAGGTTTAAAGACATCTGATGACAAGATTCATCTGTATTTCCTCCACATTCGCTGTATTAATAAACTCCACTGTTCCACTAGATTTAAATGTGCTTGTGGTGATTTGTGCTCATTATCACACACACTGCGTATGTTTTCATTGTTGTGAAGACCCACATTACACATATAGTCCCCATTTGCTGGTAATAACCTCCACTCTTCTGGGAAGATGTTCCACTAGATTTTGGTGGTTGCTTGTGTAGATTTGTGCTCATTCAATCACATGGGGGTGTGAGTAAAGGGGGATACTGATGTAGGAGAGGTGAGGAGGTGTTGGACAGGTGTTGGGTCTTCTAGTTCAAGTGAATGGCAAATGTCTGGCAACCACCTCCATATACATCCTATATCATTGTGGGAACAGTTTAAGGGAGAATCACAAATAGCTGGAAATGTCAGGTGTCCAAATTAATTTGATATTAGATATTTTCTGTATTAATACAGAATCGAACGTTTACTCTTTTCCATCATTTCGTGCCTTCATCCGTCCATGCACTTGACCTCATATAGAGGTTTGTGGTTTTCAATAAATGCAAATGAGCACTAAGTGCAAGATACGCACACCAGTATGAGGAAAATGGCATGGTTTTGTATGTTTTCATACAATAAACAAAAAATAAATAAACAACGAACGAAGGCCAACGTCAGCATTTTTCTTCTTTCCGGTGTTGTTGCCGTCATGTTTCTTGTCACAGCCCCGGTAAAAAAAAAAAAAAAAAACGCATCGTGAATCCCGCGATAATGAGGATCCGCGCGTCTCCCGTATTTTATAATCACTCAACACCACAACGAAGATCCACAGTGAAACCAGACGTCACAGTGAAGCCGGTGGCTGAATAAAGACCCTGATTAGAAGAACAAGGATGTAATCAAGACGAGCGACAAGTGCAAACCGCCGAATTATTCAAAATGTGAAGCATATAGAAAGGTAATAAACCTTCAACTGTGGTTAGACAACATTTGTTGCCAGAGAGAACTTGTCCTTATTTATCTTCTCCCAGGCGGAGGAAGGACTTTAATTGAGACCGATTGGCGAAACATTCGCATCATTTCACCGCGTGTGTTAAGTGGCGCCGTGTCAGCAATCCGCTGGGTTTGTTCGGGTTTGGCCGGGGGACACAGCTGCTCCTCTGGTACTTGGTTGTCAGATAGACTGCAAGATTTTCCACGAGTCTGTTTGTTGGCAGAATTGAGACTGGGAGACATGGATCAGCGTGTCCGGTCCGTATTACTGTAGCCCGAGGATGTATTTTTTTTGTGTGTGTGTGCAAGTGTAAGACAGCGGTGCTGATTTCTTCTCCACTATTCTCTGCAACTCTCTGAGCTATCTTATCAGGATTTCTTTTTTTTTTTTGCCAGAGAGAGTCTGTGTGTGCGAGTGCGTGTGCGAGTGCCCTGACTAGACTGACAAAAAGGGCCTTCAGAGCTCCACATCGCCCTGTTGGAATGACTATCAATACACCCAAGCCGTCTCTCTGCAATCTGCGCCGCGGCTCTTGATCTTCAGATCATGAATGAGCGTCTCGCTCATTCATAGCCGTTAGCACTTTAACCCAGTGGAACAGCTGTAGCTCATGGCATTGCGATCGTGTTTTTGTGGACTAATGCTGATTAGCATATCAATGCAGCGATGAAAGGCGTTTATTCCAAACCTAATGAGAGGGTTAGGACACTTATAACACTTCTTCCACTGGTGCCTGTTTTATAGCCTGGGGCTTGCCAGTGGCTGAAGGATCTCCACTCAATGCCCAGCGGTCTGGCAGAAATGAATTTTAATGGTGTTCCAGTGATCACATAAGCAGGTCATTACTGTTGACATCTCTAAGTGCTGTCACAGAGCAATTTCGAATCATTTTCAGCTCTCCACATTTCTCCCAATCGGGTTACACTTCTTCCACACATGCCGCGAGCGATATCCCACTGTATCCGGATTTTAATTACAACAAAAAAAAGGAGCCTGTTCAAATGAAAAAAATTGGATCCTATGTTTTTTTTTCCTTCACATCCCATTCCAGCTTTATCCTCCGTCAGAATTTCGAGGAAAGCTTCCAACTAGATTTCTGGTGCTTTTGTGCTAGTATTATTGAGGAGATTCCGGGTGCAGGCAGAATTCATCCCAGTCCATCCCAGAGGTGTTTAGTGGGACTGAGGACAGGGATTTGTTCAGGACACTCGAGTTCTTTCACTCCAGCTGTGATAAAGCATGTGCTTACAGAGCTCACTGTGTGCACACTATCGTGCCGGAGTTCCAATAAAGATCAATTGTAACACTACAGCACCCAAACACATCCTGTATCATCACTTTTCGGGAAGGAACCACGTGTGTGTGTTTGTGTGTTTGTGTGTGTGTGTGTGTGTGTGTGTGTGTGTGTGTGTGTGTGTGTGTGTGTGTGTGAGTGAGTGATGGTCAGGCCATAAAATGTTAGGGCATATAATACGGTATACGCATGCTTTGAGTATATCAGTGCATGTTGCAGTGGGAAAAATGCATTGCGGAATATTGAATTTATTGTACATTATTGATATTTAAGATTGTGCCCAAATTCAACCGAAATGCTTTTATTTATTTTTAGTTTTTTTGCAAAATATGATTGATTAAGGCACAAAGAAACTTTTCCCATCAATAGCAGTGTGTTCATTTGTTTGAAAAAAGCACTTGATTTCACTCGTGTTCATCCGTAGGGGTTTTGTGTATGGATGCGTCGGAGCAATGCAGCACACCATAACTGTTCCAGGTCATTTAATGGGTGCGTGTTTCACGTTTACGGCTTTCTCTTGGCCGGATCCTGGACTGAAACCCTCCGCGATCCAATAAAGAAGCGAGTGACGCTACATGATTTGTGTTGAGTGTCACCTGCTCTCAAAGGCTTTCAGCAGCAGATGACTACACTGATCAGCTCATCTCACAAATAAACACAACTTGTCAAAGGCAGAAATCCACTTAAAACAGAGTACACACACACACACACACACACAAAAATCATTTGCAGATGTTCATGCATGGTGCACTAAATTACACTGCCTCGAACACTAGCATGGCGACTGATTAGACTGTTTTGGCCAATTATACACCTGAGATCTGTGCTGGAAATCTTGCCAAATGAATCCAGTGCGATCCAGTAATGGGATTCAGTCTTGATTGGCTTCTGTTTCGCTTCCCACACTGTGGTTGCTGCCACTCGGTTGCTGATTATAACGCTGTCTCACTCAGATAAAGCCTCAGGATGTCCAAATAAAGAATTGATAGTAAAGCTGACACATAGAGTGCAGTGCTATAAATACCTGCGGGCTTAACACTCACCCTGTTTCTCCTCCTCTAATTTCATTGGTTCACACCTATTTTTATTTATTTGTTTATCTTCATAGAAGTGAAGGTCATCATCCAATTCTTGTACAGTACTCTAGGGTTGCAAAGGGGTGGAAAACTTTCAGGAATTTATAGGATTTGATTAGAAATCTGGGGAAATTTCTATAAATTGTATCGTATCCAAACATAAATATAAACATTTTGTTCGTTCATAAGCTGACATGCATGCAAACTATTACAGATAAATAAAATAAAATAAAAAACAAGAAATAAATCGGCATTTCTGACGACTTTCTGATTCGAGAAATAATGTTATTTTCTGGAGGAATACACAGTGCATGTAGGGGGCGTGGTTTTAGTAGCGGTGCAGTAAGTGTGCCCCGTACATGTGAGTGATAAATGTGGAAATTCATCTGAAATTGCATTCGATCTGGTTGTTTTAATCTGCAATTCAGTCAATTCCTAGCTCATTCCAGTTAATTCCCACATATTCCCGTTTAATGACGCGGATCGTTTCAAGTCTTGAAAATTAGTGCAATATTGCAACCCCAGTCACAGCAGGGAAAAGTGTGTTTTCTTGCTGTACGATGATGGTAATGCGCAGGCGCCATTCTGAAGCCAGAAAAGTGTACAGTGTTGCACACTGTATAGGAGGCTCAAGCCATCCGTTCAAATCCCATCATCTACTTGCGCAGAGTTGTTCAGCATCGTGCCGGGGGTTTCTGTCACATATGCGTCATTTTTGACAACGGACAAGCGTGCAACTCGGCTAAAAATAGTCTCTGTGTGGAAGCCGGCACACAGTTTGCTGTCCCTCCGTGCCTTAGCTTCAGACTCGGGAGGTGGGAGCTCTGGCACAAAGAACAAAGACGGGATGGTCAGAATTGCAGGAACGCAAATATTGTAGCTCCGGTCTGATTTCCTGTACAAATGCTAATAATTTCCTAGAAAGTGGTTGCTACTGCATTAGCATGAGAGTGTGTGTGTGTGTGTGTGTGTGTGTGTGTGTATACGTGTGCGAAGTGGATGATAATGTGTTTGGTGGTCGTGGCAGTGTGGACACTGCGCAGATGGGCAAGCCGGAGGGAGGGCACTGCTACTTCCTGTTGCCAAAGCTAAGCAAAATAAGGAAGCGTAGGCGCACCCCCTGGCATTCGCTCACAAACACACCCTTACACACACTCGCAAAGTAACCTGCTTCTACCAGTAATAAAGGATTTACAATAGAATTGATTACTCGGGTGAAGGTGATTACTGTGATTACAGCTAGAAGAGGAGGTTGGACTGTAATATAGAAAGACTTGAGCCATGGCTTCCTCACAAGTACATTGAGAAGCTGAGAAAACTGAACGCTATCCTGTGATTGGTATTCACCTCCTGTTGCGCATTTTGTTGACACTACACTCCAGAGGTCTGGGTTACGATCCAGTAGCAGGCCGTGGAAGATTTGCCGACAGGTTACTTGAATGTTCAGGGGAAAATAGACGTTTATACTGTTATTTTATTAATGTGCGTTTTGCCCTTTAAGAGCCACTATTCAAATGTACGTACTGCATAACTTTTAAAAACTTGCAAGAAGTTCAGCTAATTATTAACACGAGTTAATAAAAGAGGTGTATATAGTCTCCCTTCCCCTCCCCCATATGGTGTACAAAGGGTTGAAGACTGCTGCCCTACTCTACAGGCCGTCATAGATCATCTGAGCTTCGTGACATGGGCCAGAACTGGGGTGTGGGCGCAAGGATTAAAATCATTCATACGGCCAAACCACCCACTGAACTGTTCGAGATCTAAGACTACCTAATGCGTCTTTGAAGACTGTGGGGTTTTTTTTGTAGTTAATCAATAGACCCAGTATTAATTCTCTCAAGATTTTTTTTTACTCTGGTTTAATTTCTCAGATTTTTTAAATATTAATTTGTTTAAAAAGTTTTTTTTTTGGGCCCCGAAATTAACATGCTTTTGTATTTCATCACTCAACACTCACATCATTCCCTGTTTAGTGCAGGCTTAGGGTCCCGATAAAACCGATCACCCGAAACGTGTGTTTATCTGTAAAGATTTTCGAATAATATTTCAGGAAACAAATATTTTAGAATAAAAACTGAATATTAAGGCTGTTGAATGGCATTTCATTTCCTTCCTTCAGTCAGGAAGTGATGTATTTGCGATGGGAATTTTATGTATGACTTTGAATAAATAGACTGACTTTTTTTTTTTCTTTTCAATCACACCAGATTTTTGTTTAGTCTGCCGGTTATGATTACATTCTAAAAACGAGCTACTTTGGTCTTGCGATCCGCTTCCCTGTAACGTTTCTGCTCCACAGCTCCTAAATGCCGTAGTGAGAGATGCTGCCCATTTGGGCGTGTGAGTACAGTACAGAGCAATGTCCTACTGGGGTGCTGTAGTGTTGGATGAGGGGGTTTTGCCATATGGCTCCGCTCAACACTTTGTTGCAGACGCTGCTTTCAGAGGCTTCCCGAAGCTTCTTCTTACCGTATTCGCATTATTCCTCTTGGATTGTGTGTGTGTGTATGATGGATAAAGCACACATGCTATTACATAAGACAAGTGCAAAACCTACAGAACAAAGCACTAAGCAAAGAGGACACAAGACCCCTGACCTGAACCTTCAAGGGCAACAACATCCACAGTGAGACAAACTGTGATGTCCAAGGTGAGACCGGAATTCTTGTTGTAATTACATTTGACAAGAAACAGCTGTGTGTGTGTGTGTGTGTGTGTGTGTGTGTGTGTGTGTGTGTGTGTGTGTGTGTCATGTCCACATTTACTTCCCATTTGCTGTTATAATAAGCTTTAATCTTCAGGGAAGATGTTGCACTAGATATCAGAGAGATTCAGAAACAAGGGTGCGAGTAAAGTGAGGTGCTGATGTACGATGAGAATTCAGAGCAGGCCAATCAAGATCTTTCACTCCAACCCACGTAAATGGCGCTGGCTTAGTGCACAGCGGCATCGCCGTACCGGAACAGGTTTCTTAGTTCAATTGAAAGGAGACCACATCCAGACAAAGCTTTGTCAGTTTGGGGAAAAATCACACATGGTAGGAAGATCTCAGGTGTCCCAATACTTTTAACCCAAAAGTGTATATTTTAAAAAGTAAGTGGGGGAAAATGACAGGCTTCATATTCATACTCGTTTTGTTTACAGTAGCGCACATTGTTTTTATTGTTTATTTTCGAACAATGCAGCGTGAGGAATGTAGTGAACAGACTTTAACCTTATTAAGGCTTTATGACTCGTGCAGTCGAATAGTCATATTAATACCAAACAGCAGGAATGTGTGGGAAATGTTATCGTATTCGTATCGTATCGTATTCCTTGTCGAGTGCACATTTGTAGAAATGTGGTATTTGCATCCTAATTCTCCCAAATTTAGTAGCCCCTTTTTATTATACGAGCAGCAGTTTTTATTTGATTAGAGAGTTGTTGGAGGCGGCGTCACTTTGGCTTTGCCCTACGCAGGGTGCTGAGAGTATCTTTGAGGCCCAGGATGATAAATGTGAACCATTTTGCTCATCATTTTGAACCGTTTCCTAAAGAAAAATGACCCATTATTCAAGAAGAATTGGTCCACTGGCCTGCTGAGAGCCTGTATAAGACAGCTAAGATTTAAAAGCTCCCCTTTGATGATTTCAGAGGAAATTGCCCATTTAGTTGGCATGAGGGGGGTGGGGTGGGGGAGTAGATTGACAGTTTGTCTAGTGGTAATAAAGCAGCCCAGTAGTTGGAGGGGTCTGTGGTTTAAATGCCAACAACTGCGTGTTCACTGCGGATTACTGAGCTGTTAATAGCGCCAGTAAGTTACTACTTGATTCATGCGGTCTTCGATTGTTGGATAGCGAGAGGGGAAGGATGGGATCAGTCATATCAAAACCGGGGTTCGGAGTCGTTACGCCACATGAGGGATTGTGGAGCACATTTTGATCAATATTCAGATTCAAGCAGACAAAACTACTCAGAAACATGAGATTTTGGACCAAAAAAAAAATCTGATGCACTCCGATAGCTCAAACAGTAATTAATTTAAGGTTGTGGTGTCGAGGGGCCTTCCTCCATCTCAGTACTATTAGCTTTTGAGCTGATCACACAGGGTATATTAGCCAGTTAAAGAAGTCAATGTAATTTGTAAATGTACTTATGAACCTTTCTGCGTAGCTCCACTTTACTGAAGTATTTCAATTTAACTTCACTGAATTTCAAAGTATTTTCCTTTTCGCTTTAGCACATTTAGCAAAATCCGTCGTTCATTGTTCTTTATGAGCGGATTGAAACGTAACCGGTCGAACACGCAGCAAGCCACCAATCAGTGACCTCGTTTTGATTGTTGCTATGTGTTATCTACTTCGCCAACATACAACGTTTTAAAAGTAATAAGTGACGAGAGAAACTCCTGATTCTAACTTGCCACAGCACACATGGACTCGTTTGTGTGAATATATATATATATATAAAAAAAAAAAGATTTAAAAAAGTAGTTTTTGGGGTCATGATCATTAAAATAAAAATTAATCTTTTCACATAAACCGAGTTGATTAAGAGTCAAAAATGACAATTCGAACATTGGAGCAATAATAAATCACAGTACTTCGGATACTTAAATACTTTTGAATCAAATACGTTTGCACTCTTCTTCACGTGAAAGGTAAATGGCAGCACTGGAGTATGTGTACATGGTTCCTGTACTTTATCCACCACTGTTAATAGCATGCATCGGGCTTTATTGTCAATTACAATACTTCACTTTATAATACTTTCTTGTCCTTTAAACTACAACTTGAATTACTGCCCCTGGAGTTTAAACACGATCCTGTGTACATCTGCGAGTCAGGGGTGACCTTTATAGTGCTCTGTGGAGTCTCAGCGAAGCAGCAGGGAAGATGATGTTGGACTGTTAAACAGAAGGTTGCGAGTTCAAATCCCAGCACCGGCACCATGCCCCTGCTGGACCCTTGAGCAGTGAGTGTAGATACAGAGAGTGTATTCCAGAAACCTGTGTGGTTTCCAAATGTCTGACGAGACGCTGAGGATGTTTTGGATTTTCTGAGGAAACTGGGCTGAATGTTTCAGATTTCCACAGAAAGCGTCGGCGGCGTGAGAGAGAGAGGGAGCGAGTATTTAGACAGGGGATGAGCGGAAGTGTGAAAGGGGGAGGAAAAGAAAAGACGGAGTTGGGGGGTGGAGCAGTACACACACCGCAGGCAGCACTTTTGTCCCATACACACCCGTACGTGCTCACACACGCACACACACACACACACACACACACACACACACACACACACACACACACCCGCATGCTCACACAAGCACAGCACAGGCAGAAGGGAGAACAGAAGGTGAGTGGACGAGCGGAGTGAAAGAGGTCTAACTTGAGCCAGTTTCCAATCTGTCTGGTCCGCCACGTACAGCGAGGTAAGGTAGCGCACGTGTGCACGTGCAATCTGTTTTTCGCTATTCGAAATGGGACGTGACAGATGTGGTGCCACGGTGATGATCAGAGTGGGCATTTTTTTCTTTTTTTCAGTCCTGAAAGACATTCGTAAAAGTTGTCCGCGTGTGCTGAGACGATGGGGTGGGCGGGGGAGGGGGCATTTGAAGTGTTTCACTATAATTCTGTTTTAGAAAAGCTTCAGTAATCAACATTGTTACTAAAAAAAAAAAAATAAGCATACCCGTGTGAGAATGTGCTGGAGCTGTGTACTTGAGATCAGCACCGTGTGCAGCCTGAGCTTTAAAGTGCGTTTCGATCAAAGAAAAATCAGGATGCACTTAAAGAACAAAGTGTCCCAAGTGTACATCAGGCACCATGCCCCAGGATCTTAAAGTCAGATATGCACCGTTTCTTCGTCTGCTTCCTCAGTCCCACTCACTCAGGACATGTTAGATGTCTGATGTTTGCTTCCAGGCAAATGAGAATCAATATAGTTACATCCGAGTGCATCCAGTTTTAGTTTTTTCTTTTTCTTTAGTAAAGTCACACAAGATTTTGCTTAATGTCTATTCGAAATGACTAAAGCAAGTTGAAGCAATCAATAGACTTTCTATCCTCAATGCACTTGTTTTATGGGGGCAGCCATCTTGGAATCCCCCTTTTTCCTCAGTACACACCGGCATCATTCAAAGTTTTGAAGTTATACCACAATTCGGTTGACTTCACATGTGATGTGGTCCAAGGTATTTTATTTACGCAGTTGCTCTGAATATGTTTCTATAGTAACCATACCAAAACACAAATTTAACACAAATACCGATTGGCTAATGCAGGAATGTGTGTGTGTGTGTGTGTGTGTGTGTCAAGAGAAACTACACAAAGTTTTCTTAATGAAATTTGAGCTTCATTAAATAAAAAGGTACTTCCCTCAATGTATTGTGTTTTATCAGCTAATGGGGAATATCCAGAAGCAGCGATATCCGCCATATCTGGTCAACTTTCATATCTGATACAACAATTATCTTCAAGCATGGATGATAAGCGATTGGAGGATTTTGATTTCCTTCTAAATTCATTTCACATAAAAAAAAATAAATAACCCACAGGATTTTTACTTTTCTGCCCCCTGGTGGACATATTCATGTTCACGTACAATTCTAAATCAGACACTTTAGGATGCACTCGCAGTGCATTTCCACACACATCTGTAACCGACTTCATGATGATCAAAGGCGTGTGTTGATCCACTACGTTTTATGAAACAGTGTGGCGTACGAGTCACGTTTGGGGGGTCCTGCACGAGCGACACTTGTCATGTATTTGCAATCGCGTGTCCTTTACTCCTGGAAGGTCCAGTTTGAAGTGTAAACAGTCTTTTCTTATAGCATCTTGAAGATTAAAAAAAAACTCATATAATGCAACACAACATGATACGAATTGCTGAATGAACAGACCGAATCTCTAACTCACAACTACACACGTGTCCTGAGTCTTTTTATTTTTTTATATTTTTCTGTAGGAGCTCCAGTTTGAGAGGTTGACCCGGGAACTGGAGGTGGAGCGACAGATTGTGGCCAATCAGCTGGAACGATGCAGACTGGGGGCGGAGTCACCGGGAGAAGCAAGTGGCAGGTAGTACGCATGCACGCACACACACACACACACACACACACACACACAGCATGACTCTAGTTCTAGTCCACAGATCAACAGATGCCCTTTTACTGTAAGTCCTTTTCTCTTTATTAACCCGAATCTCAGAGATCAGTATATTCATGGATTTATTGACTGCTGGCTTTCTGCAGTTTGTTTTTGCATGCAGCTTTTTGAGCAAGTGTTTCCACGTTTCCACACACACTCGTACAAAGTAATCCGAGTGATTTGAGGTTCATTTCTATACACTCAGGCTTCCATCGTCCTCACGCTGCACTATAATTAGTCTGATTGCACGGAGCGAATCAGCGGGACGGAGTGAAATGTAGAGATTTTTTCTTTCTACTTCTCCTTCGCTCGCATCTTCAAGCTTTGAACGCTTTGACCCCTCTCTTTCTCTCAGACACCGAGGCACAAGCTCCTGCGCTCTGTTTTAAACAGTGTAGAGTCGTCATGCTGATGCGGTGATCTTGCTCGATTCTTGCACTGATGAATGGAAAGGCCGGTCATCACGCGTGCTTGTGTAGGCTGCTGTGTATCGTGACCTGTATATATGGTCATTGTTGGGCTTTTCATTCGGTCATCAAGTCTCAGCCGATCGAGACGTCGGTGTGCTTCTCTCGTCTCGTGTGCTTTTCAACGAGTGCGGTAGTTTAGAGGCGTATACTTTTATAGGATGATGTGCGGATACGTGTGGAATTTCAGGAAATCGGCCGGGAATAGAGTCTGTCAATTGCATTTCCACTCAATATCTCAAGCTCCCTTCACCATGACCACGAATCAATCTTCAGCTGCTGATATCTTCTGCAGGCGAGAGGCGAGATGGGTACAATGACGAGAGAGAGAGAACTAAACCGATGTTATGGTGTGTTTGAAGGCCTGAGTCTCGATCACTTAAACTCTGTATGAATCAGGGTTAGGGAAAATGTGTGGCTATAATAATCATTATCTTGATGTGCCGTACAGTGTGTGTGTGTGTGTGTGTGTGTGTGTGTGTGTGTGTGTGTGTGTGTGTGTGTGTGTGTGTGTGTGTGTGTTGGGGTTAAAAGTGAAGCTTTAAATGAGACCCAGTCCTGATCATGCAGAGTCAGGTGTGTTTGCGTCGGTGTTTGCGTTTCTGGGAATCTGCAGCATATCAGAGCTCTCAGGCCAAACTTTTGCCCACCTGCTCCACACACACACACACACACACACACACACACACACACACACAAAGAAGCAGTAAGGGTCAGAGACTGATATGAAGGAGTGCAATCAAAATCTTTAAAAGAAGGGAGTGAAAGTTGCTTTTGATTGGATGAATATAGACTGTTGAAGTAACGAGTAGCCGGATTGATGCTGTGATGGGAAGACGATGGAAAGAGTAAGCACTAGGGATTAAGAAGTGTCTGCTGATGAAGAGAGAGAAAGCGAGAGCGCTGACTGGCCTTTAAGCGAATTCTAAGCATAACCTTCCCTGTCTTAAAGCATGCGTATGTTTTTTTTTTTCTTCTGAGTATTTTTTTGTACTAAGAACAGACTGGAAAATTGGTGTATATATAATACTATGATATGATTTGTAGACTAAGATATAAATATAGAATTGTAGTAAAAAAAAAAAAAACGATGTTGCTGCTTTGGATAAGCAGGAATTTGCAATATTGTTGCATATGCGAGCTAAAAATCCTTCTGAACACGCGCCAGTAATCCGGAATACTATTCTCGTTTTCACTTCAGCGATGGACGTTTGGGAAAAGAAAAAGGGGTAGGATTCGGAGAGCCTTCAGCGCAAATCAACCGTCTCCAGATCGTCACTCGTTCAAGTGGTATCAAGCTGTTTAAAGAACAAAAACCCCTGGAGTATTTCTTTAACCTTTGCAGGCATGTGTGAACGTGAGCGAGCGCTGTCCTGGCCGTGGCGCTCACCACTGGCTCTGCTTCAATAGGCCATTCAGTGTACAATGGAGCCCCATCAGAGCCTCATGTCTGCCACCACTTAGGCTTTTATGTTCTTTTGCCTCCGAGCAATCACTCGCTCCAACATTCACCCCCGAACCCAAACTGCTCCACCTGCGTAGGTATGCTTTTCCCGACTGCCCCGCCAGAGCCTCGGTTCTCATGCAGGGGGCCACTTATTACTTTAAACCCAGTAAACGTGTACTTTATTCGTTTCTCCTCTCCACTCGTATTATCATGCGCGCATAGCGCAGCCTCGCCGGCCAGTTAACGGGCTGTTCACACCTCTGCTGAATAGCAGTAAATTGCCAGCTTTTCATTTGGGGCGCTCCAGCAGAGAGGAGACCTCACAGCCTCTGCTTTTTAATTTGGACGTAAGCTCGTTTGCAGTAGCCAGGGGCAACAGGATGGACGGCTCCAGTACACGCATAGCAATAACGCCCTGTTTAAAGGTTACTGCAAGAGCTGAAGCTCAATCAAATACAACAGCAACGTGTCCTTTTTAAAAACGTATTAAAGCTAATGTAAGTTTACGTTTCTCCTACAGGTGATATTGGAGTAGTATTAGTACCTGTTGTTAGTGTAAGACTTCCTATACATATGTTTTGTGCTCATTTGAGGCAAAACATTAAGGCAGACACTTTTCTCCACTCGTTCCTACTCAGTTCTTACTTAGACGTTTTCATTTTCTTATGTAGCACTCGTGCTCTTGAGCCGTTGCATGCGCTCTTTTTATTTCAGTATACTGTTTTTGTGCTTTCCATTCATTCTCGGTGTCTCTGTTCCCGATTGTAGGCAAAAATGTGCAAACGGTTGTGGATGCGTGGCCATGCGGTTCTTCCCCAACGTTTAAAGCACTCGGTTGCATTAAAAGGTCTTTGCATGGCGTCGATTTGTTTATATGCTGTTGATTTAAAGTGTCCGCTACAATCTGCACTGATATAAAGGCAGCACGCGTCTATAGCGTGTGGACACGGAACAATCACACACGTATGTAGTTATGGTGGGCAGACAATTGTACAGATATTCATCGGATGGTGTAACATTGCAGTTTCTCTTCAGCGGAATGAGAAACCTGTTTCAGCATGAAATCAGCTCCTTGAAGATATATGTATAAAGCGTGGTAGAACTTGAGTGTCACCTCTGGGATGAACTGGAACAATGACCCATTGTGGCGCATTCCTTCATTCAAGGTCTGATTTCACTAATCCTACGCTATAACATGTAGTAAAAAGCATTCCCAGAAGAGTGAAAGCTCCTGTAACCGTATTCTGGAAACTGGGGTTCTTTCAGGAGGCCTCACCCTCTTTTTTTTTTAACAATCTCATTCCCCCAACACGAGAACTCTGGTCTCCCTGCATGCCCCCAACCCCCACTCGATCCGTAGGTGACGTATAAGATTACCCCTAACTGTTTACATGCTGCTGTTGCTGTTTTGCGCCACCTTTTGTGTTGACATTTTGTGTTTGTGTTTACGGTTGTATGCAGTTGTGTTTTGCACACTGTACCGTATAACACATTATACCGTAGGTTTACTGGCGGGACTGTCGTGTGTTTTGTGTATCCGTCCTACAATGTCTCGTATTGTCTCGTTTCACCGCGCCAAAAAAGCTTCTTGACTTGATGTCAGCACTCTGACACTTTTGGACGGATTTGGCATTAAGGCAGATGTTTGTCTTTTAGTCCAAAGTGTACGCCATGAAATATAAAGTGCAAACATTCAACAGCGTGAGATCCATAATCACGAGTCTTGCTCGTTTTTTCCGCCTCGATTTTGCACGATACCTGTCGATTTGCCTTCCGGACCTATTATCGCCCTCTCTGGCGCTCCGAAATGAACATTTCACAGCAAGAACGAAAACGAGCTGCAAAATATAGCCATATATCCCAGGCCGCTCGTGCTTCCCGAGACAGAGCGGCGCAGTGGAACACGACGTCGGGCAAAATTGCCATGGCGGTATGTTCTCAGCCAGCCGTTATCTCACCCGTCCCTGCCCACACAGGGAGGTTTTTCACCTCAGCGTAATTATTACCGTGCTTGTGTTCGCCTGTTTTATGGCTGCTCGCAGGCAGGACTCAGAAGGCAGGGAGGCGAATGCTTTTCATTCCCGGAGCCTGACTGAGACGGAGAGTTTGCGTTTCGACGGCCCGTGTTGTCACGAGCTCTCGTGAAGGTATTTGCGTTGTTGTGTCTATCGTTTTTTAGCTCGTCCGCCAATTGGTAGACTATTATTATTTTTTCTTTTTCGGTGCGATAACAGTATCATCAACCTTGACGCACATAACACCAGTCATTTCGTCCCTAATCTTTTTTCCAAAGACTTGGCGTTTAGAGTGGACGTAGAGTTCCAGTTGATTTCTTTCCTTTTATTAATCCTATTTTTGTTTCTTTCCTGCAGTTCCTCTGAGAAGTCACTTCACTGGATACCCACAGGTAAAAAAAAAAAAAGAATAAATAAAATGCAAAATGTATGTCATATTATTAAATTGTGTATATTTATACATTATTGTGAGGTTTATTTTCAACCTAGGTTTTCTTTCATGCCAAGTCACGGCACGCCTGATTAGAACAGAAGTAAATACATTTGTCTCGACGTTCAATCTTCTATTTGATTATCTACTCAGGGCTGCGGATATAATAAGAGGATGTTCAGGATCGGATCGAATCAGGAACAACTTGACTCAATTAGCATTAATGCTCGGCTCATTTCGTAAGACATCCGAACATTAATATTATTGTGCAGACCTTGAGGTATCCTTATAACCCCGTGTCCCATCATTAGGCAGGAAATGGTTTCAGGCTGACAAATGTGGAGGAGACTTTCATATTTTTCCTCTGTGAAAAGATCAGAGAGAAAACGTGATATTCTGAGTAAAAAAAAAAAAAAAGATTTCTGTGAAACGGTGGAGAGAAAAATCTAATATCAGTTAATAACTGCCAAAAGTAAAACGTTTGCCCGAGGGGGAAACAGGGGGAAGTGCAGAAAGCGGGTTCGCGCGATAGAAGGAACGAGCCGTAGTATCGATTACGCTACTGCGCGCCATCGCTAAACAGATTTATACTCGTACGGTTGCAAATGAATCAGGGCGCCGGTGACATTAGCATTAGTTGCACGTCGTTGCCTTTGTTTAGCCGCGTAATAACAGTTCATACTAAGTAGCGCCGTGGGTCCCGTATTCCACTGACGACGGACTGAAGCCTCATTAGTGTAACCTCTCGAATCTCACTGCTATATCCATTCTAATATTAGTTCTAAAACTGACATTTGGGCTCAAATCACTTCCTATGTCTTCTGTCCCTTAACTTTCACCTCCCTTCATGTCTAATTAAACATCACTAATGTTAGACCTGACACCATGTTGCAGAAACGCCTCAGCCTGCAATTAGCAATAGTGTGAGAGAGTCCAGTGAAATGAGACGCTCCGCAGCCTGGCTAGAGAAACGACTGTCAACTTTAGTGTCATTAGAATTGTAATTATACGTTTTCATCGGCTTGTACAAACACAACACTGCTCTCTCAAGCTTTTGTTGAAATTCATGGCACCCAGCTGTTGGAATGCACGCAGCTAATATGGCCACCACCCACACGGCTGACTGTGAGAGACTGTGGAGGGTGGATTAGCAGAGAACCTTGAGATATCTTCGATAAGAAAACCGACCCACACATAACAGAACATATTGTTCAAAACAAAGCACCGGCCCATGTTTGTCCCGGTTCCTGTAGTAAAACCAGCGATTTATACGGAGCAGGAGCGCGGGGCGAACTCTTATTTATTTCGCTATTGAATGTGAAAAGAGGAAAGTCATATCGCAGCTCATTTTCATAGTACACATTACACTTAATGGGCCACTCCAGACACTCCTTTATGCTGATTTATGTCTAAGTCCAACATGGAATGTAATGGCTTCAACTCCTTCTCTTTTTCTCCCCCACTGGGTTGGAAAAAAAATAAATGAATGGGCAGATTTCATCGATATAGTGACGATCGATGGTACAAGTGTCATGTAAAGAATGCTGAACAGATGCAAATGCAGGTTAAGAGATATGTTTATTTAACACGAGGTAGGACCATTCCAAAAACGAGTTTCATGGATTCACAAACAGACTAGATTTGAGCCAATAAGATCAAAAAGTAGGGACCGAAACAGATACAAACAAAGTATCACGGCTTGGCAATATTCAAAGAACAAGAGACAGTGGGCATGTTACTGTGCATTGTTTTTCTGAACGAAGGAACTTTATATAGAGTGTGTGTGTGTGTGTGTGTGTGTGTGTGTGTGTGTGTGTGTGTGTGTGTGTGTGTGTGTGTGTTATAGAGCACAACTGTGCTTAATCAGTAGGATGGAGAGTCACAGCGGGAAAGTGTGTGTTCTGGGAGTCCTGGGCAGCCATGTTTGAGGGCTGTGGTGTCTGGTGGGAATTAGCGTTCAAGTCGAGGAGTGGCCTGGCAGATGCTCAGATGCTTGCATTTCACATATCAGGGGATTAAACATCTACCAAAAGAAAAGCTGATACTCAACTAGGAAAAAGTATTCTGTATACAAGAAATACCAGCTACTGCTTTCAGTGGTGTGAGTGGGTAAAAAGGTATTACAAATACGTTCAACATTTGCTGCATTCTTGTAAAATCTCATGTAACGTCTCCTACTTTTGGTTGATTGTATCAAGGCACAGATCTGGGGAAGGGTACTGAAAATATTCTGCAGCTTCGAAGGTCTCAATGACCACAGTGGCCTCCTTTATCCATAAATGGAAGGAGTTTGGAAGCACCTGGACTCTTCCTAGAGCTGGACGCCCGGCCAAACCGTGCGATCGGGCGAGACAGGCCTTAGTCAGGGAGGTGACCAAGAACCCGATGGTCACCTTAAAAGAGCTTCAGTGTTTCTCTGTGCAAAGAGGAGAACCTTCCAGAAGAACAAACATCTCTGCAGCACTCCACCAATTAGGCCTGTAGGTAGAGTGGCCAGACGGAAGCCAGTCTTCAGAAAAAGGCACACGTCAGCCAGTCTGGAGTTTGTCCAAAGGCACCTGAAAGTTTCAACAGGACAACTACCATAAGCACACAGCCAAGCAATATAACACTGCATTAATACTCCTCTGATGCACAGGTTGTTGCTGGGATCCTCTGCTGATCGTTAGACACATGGCACTCCTCCATCTTCCAATTGAGGATGCCCCACAGGTGCTCAATAGGGTTCAGGTCTGTGGACATACTGGGCCTCACCTTCAACTTGAGCAAGGCAGTTGCCATCTTGGCAGTGTGTTTGGGGTCATTATTGTGTTAGAAGACGGCACAGTTTCTAAAGGAACTGCATCATGTTCTGCTTCAGAATGTCACATTACATGTTGGAATCCATGTTTTTCCTCAAAGAAACTCCCCAGCACCAGCAGTACTCATGCAGCCCCAGACCATGATGCTACCACCACCATGCTTGACTGTAGGCCACACAAAACTTTCTCAGTGCTTCTCACCAGGGCGTCTCCACACATGCTGGACACCATCTGAGCCAGACATGTTTATCTTAGTCTCATCAGACCACAGGACATGGGTTCAGTAATTTATGCTCTTGGAAAGGTCGTCTTCAGTAAACTGTTGGCAGGCCTTCTTGTGAGCCAGCTGCAGAACAGACTTTTTTTTTTTTTGGATGACGGGCATGCAAACCAACTTGTCGCAGTGTACTGCGTATGGTCTAAGCACTGACAAGCGGACCTTCTGCTTCTGCAACCTCTAAAGCAATGCTGCAGCACTCATGCGTCTGCTTTTTAAAGCCTAGAGGACTCATCTTTCTTAACTGACCCTTGTGAGGTCTGTTCCGATTGGAACCCCGTCTCGGAAAACCTCTGAGTTACAGTGCAGTGTCCAGGGTGTTACTGATCTTCTTATAGCCTCTGCCATCTTTGTGTAGAGCAACTATTCTAATTTCCTAATCCTCAGAGAGTCTTTACTATGAGTTACCATGTTGAACATCCAGTGGTCAGTATGAGAGAATTGTACTCAAAGCACCAAATTTGATCTGCTCTAATACAAGATACACACATGTGTATGGTCCTGTCAAGCAGACAAAAACATCAACATGAGGAATAGGACATGTGGCTTTGCCTGGTACAGCTGTTATCACTTGTTGCCGTCTATTTAGATGGCTAAATAATGGCTGTATGTTGAGTTCTTTTCAGAGGACAGTAAATCTATACTTCTACACAAGCTGCACATTGACTACTCTAATATATATACAAGTTTCATCTGTATAGTATTGTTCCTTGGGAGGATCTACCAAAATAGTTGCTGAAATGTGAGGGGTGTACTCACTTTTGTGTGATTCTGTAAACTTTTATATTTATGAAAAATCTTCCCTTAGCCTTCTGCATCCAGAGAGTGTGAATTTATTGTTTCTATACATTCAGCTGAAATACTGCCTCTGCCCTGCTTCTTGTAAAACTCGCCATAGATTTTCTTCACTAGTTCAGAGATTTCTTTCTGCCCTTTCACCCCAGAGCAGTTCAATAGGATTCATGTGCACTGGCTAGGCAGGAAATTTCATGCCATCTTGGTTCATTTCTTTCACTCAGAATAAGTCTCCAACATTCCCTGCTTCAAAACAACCCTGAATTATTAAGCTTTCACCTCCATGTTTGACTGTGAGAACGAGGTAGTCTTCTCTCCTATTCTCCCTCATACACAAGTTCTTCTGTTACAGCCAGAAATGCCAAATTTGGACTCATCAGTCCCAAGAACATTCTTCCAGTCATTCACTGTCAAATTTTTTTTTTTTTTACCGAGTTTGCTCCTTACAAATAGATTGAGCATTCAGGTGTCTCAAAAACAATAAAAGACCCACCCTGTATAGAACTGGGAAGTTAGGAAATTAAAATGATAAGCATACAACCTTCTAATTATAAAAAAAAATGGAATGTAAACACAGACAGTGATCATTTATCAGGTAAATGCTCATTACACGCAAAGAGAAATCCTGCCTTGTTAAATCCTCCATGTAGGTCTTTTTTTGCAGTGGCACCATCTGTCTCAGCCGCAGTCGAGCTTTTGAGTGAGTCCAGTCTGGCAGCGATAAAGCACAATAACCAAGTAAAAAGGCTTTGGGCCTATGTCGGTCGGAAATGGCTGCACAAGGAGTTGTAGACTTATTTGTAATAAATTCCCGTATGCTTGATTACAGCACACCATATCAGCCATATGCTGGGAGCTCAGCTCATATAACAATTTGTTAGCTTTATGACACAATAATTCACGAGAAAATTTCACATGCTCCTCAAATGGCTCCTTTTCCATACAGGCTAAAGTCCCTTTTCAAGGATTAAGTGTCCATAGCCGTCTGCCGCATATTGGGTTGGAGTATTAATCCGGGTTCTGTGTGTGTTTGTGAGGTGAGGAGGTGACGAGGATGCTCTTCAGACCCAGACCTTAACCCTAGCTAGTCAGTCAGAGCCTCTCGGTCACAAAGTCCAACAATTTAAGCAAACATCATGCTAAACTTGCACACATACACTGTAAATAGTCTGGCTATAGGGTCTGTCGTGAGCCCCATGAGACGGAGCTGCATGACATCGCAAGGTTAAGAGCACCGACAGATTTGTGCGTTTTTGCTCAGCCGGATTAAAAGATTCGTTGATTAGGAAAACTGTTTGTCTTCTAATTGTTAGCCACGGCCCTTGACTTTGATTATCTCCGCCGTTTTATTTTCGTAATCGGCAAAGAAATTCGAGTGGCGTTCAGTAGGGACCCAGATGGCAGAAGTGTTCCAGAGAAACTGTGGCTAATACTAATACCTAATCCTCAGCTCACACAGTGTGCGCAGGCTATTTCATTTAAAAAGCTGGTTAAAGATGAAACAAATAGGATTTAGTTCTTCAAAACCTCCTTATGGCTTATGATACTTCCAGGCTTATCCTATGACTGGCTATAATCTCAGCGTGTACCCAAAAGCTTAAACATAAGGTGCTTACATCCTCTGAGGCCAACCCATAACTGTTTTCTTCATTCCTGCTTTTTTTTGTTGTTGTTATTTTTTCCATAGATGTGTCGAGTTCTGCCGATGCCAAGCCTGTCAGGGAGCAGCTGTCACTGTGCTCACCGGAGCAGAGCTCTCTGCACGAAAGTGAGGGTCCGTCTGCACACGACACTTCTGCTCAGGAGCAACACTGCAGCTCACACAGGAGAGGATATCGCATTAGAACCAAGAAAATAAGCGGAGCTGTTGCAGCTTAAAAGCACAGTGCAGTTTCCACAGTTTCCCCACCGCACACTAGTTTCATTACTCGTTTGGCAGGCAGTTTTATTTTAAGCGAGTGAGGCTACGCGCCAATGACTGTAGTTCTGAGCGCAACAGTGACTCTGGGGCTTGGATATGAATTCCCACTTTTAAGATCACTATCTGCTTCAGTGTGTTTTACAAGGCCTGTAAACTTCAGATGATCAATATATTAACATCAGTGTGTATATATATATGTACACACACAGTGGACCCCCAGAACTCGCAGGGAGTCTTAGAACGTAACCACGAGTTTTGGACGCACCCCCGCAGCCCCTTTGTGCTTCTGTGAATTCATCGAAACATTACGTCACTTTATAAGAGTAATAGTGTACAGTATTTGACCAAATTCCTGAACATTCGGTCCCACTGCCAATTTTAAGACAATTCTCGCTGTTAGTCAGGTTCCAAACGAGAACTCGCAAATTTTTAGAACCCCGAATTATCGGAGGATGACTGTAGTACTATTTGGGTTTTAAAAGAAAATAAAGTACATCATAAGAGTCCTGTAATATAGAAATATCTCATTGCTGCTTTAAAGGTACATTAGGTAAGATTTGTCTTTTTAATTCACCAATAGGTCTACGTTTGAATGATTCTCGCTCGTGATTATCAAGCCCCGCCCCCAAGATCTTCAGTGCCCCTTAGAGTATAGAATCTATAAAATGATTGACTGGACAGAATATTCTGAGCACATACACACATTCAGGACCAGAAGTCAATTTTACAACAGGCTTTCTCAGCCAATTTATAGACCTTTACCAAGGCCACAGCTTTGTGTGTGTGTGTGTGTGTGTGTGTGTGTGTGTGTGTGTGTTTTATTATTTTTTTAACTCCTATTATATCCTCCAGGTCATTTGAATAATTAAACAAAAAGAAAATTAACTTTTGCTCTTTTTAAACGCAAAATTTGTATTATTGCTTCAGGGGTAACATAACAGCATGTTCATATCAATATCTTAAATCCAGTCATCTTCATGTATGCAAATGTATAATAGCAGATTCTGTGGTTTCATCCAATCTAATATTGTTGCCTTGCGATAAAAATCCTTTAGTAATGTTTTTTGGTTTTTTTTACCCATCGTATTGTGTGATAGCCAGAGGTCTACACCCTGCTGTTTACAGCCGTGCCGTCTGATTGTAAACCTCGGAATTATTTTGTTACACAATTAAAGCACTGTTTCCCTCTAATGAGAAAAGAAGCGAAAACATGTTTACGCATTTATAATGGAAGTCCAACTGCGTTTTTTTAAGCGGTTTGTTTTTTTATGTGAAGCGCATATATTGGTACACTACTTTTAATATTTGAATCGAGGCACTAGAAATATTATTCAGCGGTTTATTCTTTCTCCTCATTCTTCTTTTATTCTCGTTTGCGTTCGCCCTGACCTTTTCTCAAAGCTCGAGAATTCCTTTTCGTCTGTTCTCGTCCGTGCGGTGAATCGGGCCTCGTACACTATTAGTTCCTGAAAGCACATCGTAGTCACCCTGGATATCTGCCTTACAAATAAAGCGAAAGCTCTACGGTTCTGCAGATCGCTGAGCAAGCTTGCATATCTCTCCCTCGCAGGGTCTGTCGAGAACTCGCGCAGTTCCACGCAGATGAACTCGTATTCTGACAGCGGCTACCAGGATGCAGGCAGCTACTACAGCAGCCAGAACGTGGGACGGACCGACGTGCGGCTGCAGCACTCGTACACGGGCGGCGGTCCTGTTCCCGGCGGAACGCTTATGAGGAACTCCAGGGCAGAGGGACAGGCTTTCACCCAGGTTGGATATGTTTCTTTAAACTAAAAAAATCAATAAATCACATCTAGCTCAGTTTACCATGTGAGGAAAAGTGGAATGGATGGACATATTAAACTAGAGGTAGATAGAAAAAAAAAGTGCTGATAAATCAATTTCTGAATCCAAGATGAGCCCAGGCTTCTTATTTTCACCCAGTGGGAGATTCAGCCTTTATTATGGAACCCTTTTACTAAACCCGGGCCACAGAGAAAATCAGGTTATTATCCAACATACGATATCTAGAGACACTCTGCAGTGCTCTCTAAGGAAAACACTCCATAACTCGTGTATATAGGAGACCAAAATGCACACTGCACCCTGATGAAGTTTTTTTATATTTTTATTTATTCATTTGTTGTGCTCTGGAACTGTCTCAGAGGAGAGTAGCTCAAGCGCAGGGATTTTGTTTACCTTTTCTTTCCTGCGACGTCATAATCTTTATTTTATGTTGCACCTTTTTCAAAAAGAGAGTGGTGGGATTACTGGACACCACAGTGCTGAAAGAATCCATGGTACGCCTGGGGGGATGCAAGCAAACTGGAAATTAAGGCTTTGTAAATGGGAAGTCAAATTTTTGAAATCGGCGAGTGGTTTCATAACCAGTGTGGGCGGGTCTGTGTGAGAACTCCCACCCTTTTGGATATATTGGAGTGTTCAGGCAATAAAACGAAAATCGCTGCAGTCAAGAGGTTAGGAAGGCACGGCCTAGGGTTAGAGTGTCCTTAGAAAGATTGCTGGCGAGACAACAGGCGTGCAATTCAAGTTGGTGCTGAAGTTCCGAGCTGCTTTCACTAAATCTACATCAGTGCACAAATATGAACCCCTTTCGATATTAAATCCGATGATGATGATGATGATGATTGAATTTAAGGTCATTAGACGGCACCCAATACCGAGGCTGATGTATGCAGGACAGCATTAAATGTGCTGCTTGTTGTCCTCATAACAATGAGAACTAATGCTGTAGTAATGAATGATATGGCCCAGGGGGAGCATGTAGATTATGAAAAGAAGTAGACCGTATAGAGATCCCCGAGGGACTCCGCTGAGTAACACGAGCTGAAGAGGGTTTGTGTTTGTTGATGGTAATGAAATGCCTGTTGTTGAGCTCGAAGGGAAACCGAGGCGAGAGCAAAATCTGTGGTGCATAAATCTGAGAGCTGCGTAAGAGGAATGTTATGTGAGATAGAATCAGATCAAGGATTAGATTTGATTCGATTCGATCCAAATTAATTGTCATTGCACATGTTATGGTACAAGGCAACGTAATGCAGCATCTAACCAGAAGTGCATTGGTAGCAGTATAAAATATTTACATATGTACAGGCTGTTAAGGCTATAATATATATATATATATATATATACCTGACCTCCGGTTGAAGACGGACGGTATACAGTGTTTATGTAAAAAAGGGTTATATACACACGTGTGCAAATTGATATAGAGAGTGGGTTAAAAAAAAAGGAGGCTATTATGTACAGTATGTGCAACGGTTATAATAATGCCATCTCGAGCATTAGAGAATACATAAAGTACATTATGAACAGTGTAGCATGGAGTAAGGTTACGCAGATTAGAAGAATACTCCTAAGAACGGTTGTGGAATTTTAGGATTCTACATTGGAAAGGTTCCCACAAATCCTTAGTTATGACATGCGCTTGGACGTTTTTGGTTCACAGGACGGAGATTGAACGTTGGCCTATAGTTAGCTCGATCAAACTTCTTTCAGAATTGGTGTGATAGTTGCTGCAAACAGCATGGACAACCTACGTGTGACTCACTCGCATTAACACTTGCCATTTTCTGTTCACTTGTGCCCCCAGATGTCGGGAGGTGTCAGCGGGGCGATCCCGGGACGAGCCATGCGGCGTGTGAGCTCAGTGCCATCTAGAACGCAGTCACCCGCCTACAGCACTAGCATCTCTCCCTCGCGTGGGTCTTTGCGGGCATCGCCGGGCAGTGCCTACGGCTCGCCCGTCGTAACCGAGCCCAAACCGCTGCCCAGCATCTTCTCCAGCAGCACCCTGCCTAACTCCCAGCGGGCCAGCTCTCCCTTCTTAGCCCAGCGGAACTCGCCTTCCACCCTGCGCAGGATGGGCTCGGCCACCAGTGCCGGCCGTACCACTTCGCCCTACTCGGCGCGTCTGGGTTCCCCGCTTAGCATGCCAGGGGAAGAAGCACAAGCGGGAGCAGGTTCTTCTCCGGTGCGAACGGGGATGACGGCCGTGCCGCAGCATTACGGGTCAACATTGACGAGGACGCTGCTCCACGAGGGCTCCGATCCCTACAGCACGCACTCGTACGAGATCTATGAGAGGATGGTGCCACGCCCAGACAGCCTGACAGGTGTGTGTGTGTGTGTGTATGTATTGTTTTAAGCATGTTCCTGTTTATGAGATTATGACTCTTGCTATGGATTCTAGTTATGTGATCGGTCTAACAGACCAAAAAGTCATTTTGTCCATATGATGTTTTTTTTTTATCCCATATCTTCATCTCGGCTCCGCTTCTTTTCCCAGCGCATCTCTAATTGCAGGCTTTCCGTTCCGAGCCCAAAATTTGGAGAAATAAGAAAAACAAATCTGTGCACAAAATAGCGCAGCGGATGACTGTTTTTCCGAAGCTCGCTCAAAAACTACATCCGTATACTGTAAATGCGTGTCAGAAACATAGATGGCAATTGTTCGAGCTTCAGAACTGATTTAGTTTCCCGTTGTCTTCGCAGCCATATGTCATTGTTGGAGTTAAATGAATAGGGAGTTAAAAGCATGTGCCACGGGGGAGAGTAAAGGAGCAGCGCGAGGATGATGGAAGCTTTGCTGCGGCTGACAGCTCTTATGGGCAATTTATCCATAAGCGCTGATGGATAGGTCTGTTGTGGTTTCTCAGCGTGGGCGTCTGCCTAGAGCTTTAGAGCTGACATTTCGAAAGCTTCGCGGAAGTGAATTTTCTGTGACATGGCAACGCTCCTGTCCGTTCTTATTCGCCTTCCTCCTATTTTTTTTTTTTCTTTCTTTTTTTTTTTTAACTTCCGCACCAATAGGAGTTTGATTTAAAACCTGCTGTGTGCCAGAGCCTATGAGTCAAGAATCTCTGCTGTGGTTTCGCTTTCCCTTGTGCCAAATTATTTTTGCTCGCTCAGAAAATTGCTGGCCATTGTGATAAGTTTTATCCACTGATGGCCCACACAGTCAGGGATTTATTTATTTATTTTTTTCTGCTAGTGGCAGGCTCGGGCTTTAGAAAAAACACAAAACACACAGACGAGCAGGATGGTGAGGTGAGTGACAGGAGGCAAGGGTGGCTCAGAAATACAGATTTGCCACTATGAGGTGATGCATCATGCCAAATATAGTATCGACTGATTTAAACTCGCCTGTCGGTAGTCACAGGCTCTACTTCTGCACAGAAATATGCAACTATTATATGGATACAACCTATATTCATAACAATGATTATTATAGCGCAGGGGTCACCAAGATTTTTGAAACTGAGAGCTGCTTCTTGGGTACAGATTAATGTGAAGGGCTACCAGTTTGATACACACAGTTTTCAGTTTGATCTGAAATAACATATTTGCTCACTTTAACTTTTATTATATATTATTATTAATAATTAATGATATTCATCTATGTGAATACACTGATTATGTTAATGATTTCTCATAATAATTATCAACAATGATTTAACAAAGTAGGAAACGGCTATTTTCAGAAAAGGCCCCTGATATTGGGGGCTTCAGAATCCTGATTAGGTTAGTATTTAGCGCTACGATGCTAAAATGGCAATGTTTTAACAGTCTAAACTTAAATCGCTATAGATAACCCGGGGATAATATTTTATTGTCTATAACAGTATATTAAGAATTGGAGTTTGAGTGAATGACTGGAGCATATCTTCACGGATCCATAACGCGTTTCCCCGAAAATAAACCCCAGCGTGATTTTTCACGGTGCTCCTAATAAAAGCCCTGCCCTGGAAATACGTTTTTTTACAGCAGTACCACAGGTCTATGTATTCAATTCGAAAATATTCCCATTAATATAAGAAAGAAGAATCTTACCGCTTTCTATAAAGAGAAGAAGATGGCCGTCCAGAGGGTCTGGAAATAGCGAGCAGAGTATGATAACCTCATCATTTCCTGTTAGCTGACGACTAAGGTGATGATAATGAGAGCAATATGAAGTGGATAATATATAGATTTTTGTTACATACCTAAATAAATGTCCCGGTAGATTGTTGTACATGAAAATATCACATCACCGGAAAATAAGCTCTACTTTTTGAGCAAGTTTATATAAGACTCTGGTTTATTATCGGGGAAACACGGTATCTACGTCTCCAAGCCAACTTAGTTTGGTGGAGGAGCACATATGGTTGGGAATGTCAGGTGTCCTAATACTTTTGTTCATACAGTATAAAAGATGTGAAAGATGGACTCTTCTTCCACCTTGTTGAAGGTGAAGAAGTAACCCTGTCTTTCTATGCTCTCCTGGTCTCTTGCTTGCACCCTGACCTCCAGTTAGAAGTGTGAAACCATACAGCCAATTAATCCCTGTCTTTCAGAACAGGAGCTCATTGTAATGGAGGAGTGGGGGAAAGGATGTGTGTCACATCAGAATGAATTCAAATGTAAACCTTTTTTTATTTGTTGTGTTCTTAAAGGCAATGATGAATAGTTTTTTTCTCTGACTGCATGATTTCACACTTCTTGATGATATGCACGGTCATGTTTTAAACCCTAAACTACCGCCACCGAGACATTTATTGATGAATAACGGCTAAAATTGTTATTTTTTTCTGTTCTGTGTGCGTGTCTTTTGCTGCACTCGGATCTCTCCAGACGACTTGATCGATGATGTTCCAGGTGAAAACGTCTTACCCTCTTGATGTTTCATTCAGTTGTTGTATGTGTGTGTTTTTCCGGTATACTCATGCATGCGCAGTCGTTCTATTTGTTCCTCCATTATTCCCCACTACATGTATTTTTTTTTTTTACTCCGTCATTCGACTTTAATAGAGTTTCACTAGGAACCAAAGGTGACATAAGTCATGTCTGTTGTATTCTTTTTTTTTTCTGTTTAGCTCGAGTTTCATACTGCATTCCAGAACATGATCTACAGTATGTAGGAATAATATTCTAGAACATGTAGCATTCGTATTCTAGAATTAATGTTTGTAGGATTAATATTCCTGAACATGGTGTAGGGTTTACATTTCAGAGCATGATGTGCGGTATGTAGGATTAATATCCTAGAACATGGTGTAGGATTAGTGTTCTAGAACATGTATGTAAGATTAGTATTAGAAGAATATGATGTACGTATGATACGTTTTAATGGTACAGGGTTTACATTCCAGAACATGTTGTACAGTAGGTCGGATTAATATTGTAGAACATGATGTATGTAGGATTAGTATTCTAGAACATTGGGAAGGATTAGTATTCCAGAACCTGTATGTAAGATTTGTATTCTAGAACATTATGTAGGGTTAGTATTCCAGAACCTGTAGGTAGGATTAGTGTTCTAGAACATATATGTGGGAATAGTATTCCAGAACTTGTATGTAAGATTTGTATTCTAGAGCATTATGTAGGGTTAGTATTCCAGAACCTGTAGGTAGGATTAGTGTTCTAGAACATATATGTGGGAATAGTATTCCAGAACTTGTATGTAGGATTAGTATTAGAAGAATATGATGTACATATAATACATTTTCTAAAACTTGACATATGTAGGATTAGTTTTCTGGAACATGGTGTAGGATTAGTTTTCTAGAACATGTATGTAAGATTAGTATTAGAAGAATATGATGTACATATAATACATTTTCTAAAACTTGACATATGTAGGATTAGTTTTCTGGAACATGGTGTAGGATTTAATCCGTCATTCTACTTTATTAGAGTTTCACCAGGAACTGAAGGTGACATAAGTCATGTCTACTGTACTAATTTGTTATACTGTTTAGCTCGAGTGTCATGATGTACATAGAAACACAGTGAGGGAAATAGGACTCACTCATACATTCCTCAGTCTGGATTGAATCCGTTTCGGATTTCTCTGACAGTAGTAATTGTGTTCTTGACAGTTACAGATTTTGCTCTACACACGAGCTGCATTGTCTCCTGTCACCTTGTTGATTTAGCTACAGCTTTACTGTAACTTCACTGACGATGGCTTTATATATGTGTGTGTGTGTGTGTGTGTGTGTGTGAGAGAGAGAGCGAGCAAGAGAGAGAGAGAGAGAGAGAGCGCAAAAAAGCTGATTCTTGCCAGGCAACGAGTTGCTGACATTGTGCTGATTTATTAAGCGCATGACAAATCACACATGAAAACCCTGTGCATGGCAACCCAACAAACTTACTTTCTTTCTTTTTTTTTGTCTTTCTTTAATTTTGTCTTTCTGTCTTCCCAATTTATGTTCCACTCACTTTCACAAGCCTTTTTCATTCTCTCACCTCTCTTTCTCCTTTTATTCATCTCATTTAACACTGGGTTATTACCACTGATTGGGTTATTGGCAGTAGAGTGCCACTTCTATTTTCCCTTAAGAAATGTCAGATCTGGATGAAACATGTCCTGTCACGTGTCATGTTCCATTCTGGCTTCTTGGAACCTGGACAGACGAAGAACTCTGACTGTGATATTATTCTAATATTACATTTCTGAAGCATATTTTGCAAACTGCAGGCCGCCATAAGCTTTCCAAAAACGGTCTTTCTGTCTTTAAGCAAATTCCAGTCAGCTGCGTCTAGTTAAGTGTGTGCATTAGTTTACTGGGTCTGTGTGCCAGGCGATCTCTGCCAAGAACCATCAGCAGATCCTTCAGTAATAACTAATGAAGCTGGGCCAAATGAGGATTTATTAGGCACAGTACCAGAGCTTTGCCCTGCCATTGACTAAACTTTTCTACTCTGAGCCTGATCATTACACTCGGATCTCGATTGTGTGTGTGGTGTGTGTGTGTGTGTGTGTGTGTGTGTTTGCACATGAAACATTGTCGGCGAGATGGAGCGTTGCACCATGGCTACCTGCCGTTTGAGTTGGCTTGGAGACGCCTACATATGCTCCAGAGCACACTGTTACACAGGCACTAAATTGCCCAGAGTGCTGTGCTTTTTTAGGTAGGTCTTTAGGATTCCAGAAAACATATAAACCCAAGAAATTTTCCTAATTAATCAACGTTGATGTGTGTGGCCTCTTCTAGGATAACTCCGCCCCATCCTGTGCTTACTATATGGTTTCATGAGGATGAAAATGATGCAAGTCATATGCATGTGTCCCGAACAATAATCAAGGAGCTTTTAGAGTGATCTGCAAACGGTCTATCATTTGTATGTATACTTCACATGTATGTAGCTTTAAATGGTAGAAGATATTTGTAATGTGAAAAATGTTACTACATTTTACCATGATGAAGGATTATTAAGGATATGTTCTCAAACAGAGTACTTCAAGATATTTTGAATGGCTTCAAGGGGTAAGGATCAAAATGGTGTGAGAGCCTTTACAATGTGAAATAAAATAAAGGGCAGTGGAAAAAGAGGGTCTTACAAAAGTGCTGTGTGGAAACGTTCCAGAGCTTTCTAGAATCTGGTGTAGAATAGGTTTCTAGATCATGCTGTTTTATTCTCGAGCCGACTCATAATAATCTGGAACGTAATGTGTGAATGATTAATATTCTAGAACATGGTGTGGTATTCATATGCTAGAACATAAGATATGTACGATTAATTATCTAAAACATGATGTAGGATTGACATTCTAGAACAGGGGTGTCAAACTTAGATGCACAGGGGGCCAAAACCCAAAGCACTTTTTAGGTCGCGGGTCGAACAGGATGAACATTTATTGAACTCACTAAAACTAAATGTTTTTTTAACATAAATATTAATAAAAACAGACAGGAATATTATTCCAGAATAAATCAACTTAAACTTTAACTTAAAATATTTTGCTCTCCATAAAAATATCTCCTGTCAAAATTATACAAATTAGAAATATGAACATGCTGCAATAAAACCCTGAACAAATAAAAAAAAATTGTGCCTTAAGTAACGTTAAAATAACAACTAATCAAAACAAACCGATTTCTTTGCTCTTATGCCATTTTATAAAAAACAATCTTGAACTTTAAATAAATTAAAATATTTTGCTCTCCATAAAAATATCTCCTGTCAAAAACCAGATGTCTCACAGCTTCATCATGCAGCTCTTCAGAAACTCTCCCTCAGTAAATAACCAGCTGATGTGACTCTGATTTCTCCTCTGCTTTCACACCAGCTTCACGTTGTGATTTTGCTCTGGTGAAGCATGTCTGCTGAAATGTCAGATTCTTCTATAACTCTTCTACTTTCTGTATCTTCTGCTCTGCATTCAGGTTTTTCAGCTTCTCCTGATGTTTTGTCTCGTAGTTCCGTATTAGATTCAATTCCTTAATTACAGCCACATTCGCTCCACTAATAAGAGACACGTGTTTAGCAGCAGTGTCAGTAAACATCTACTCAAAATCCCATCGGTTTTGAAAGGCTCTGTTTTCAGACTCAACTTTTTTCTTCACCATTTTGAAGGGCTTCACAATAACTGTATAGGGTTAAATACATCAACAGAAGCTCAACTTGATTGACGCTGGAATGTTCCCAGAAAGCCTAGCGTTTGGTGAGGCAGCTGAAGCGCTGCATTATGGGATCTGTGGTTTGTGTTATCAGCGCTTCATATCGCCGCTACATTAATAACAATAATAATAGATCTATATAAAATCATCTCGCGAGCCAGATATAATTGTACGTCGGGCCTTGAGTTTGACACGTGTTCTAGAACATGACGTATGTAGGACCAGTATTTCAGAACATGGTGTAGAATATATATTCTAGAGTGTGATGTGTGTGGGGATTAATATTCTTGAACATGGTGTAGGATTAAAATTCCAGAACACAACATACAATATGTAGGACTAATATTCTAGAACATGCTGTGGGATTTATATTCGAGAAAATAATGTATGAATGATTAATATTCCAGAACATGGTGTAGGATTCTAATGCTAGAACGTAATATATGTACAATTGATTTTTTTTCTTTAGACCATGGTGTAGGATTCATTTCCCAGAACTTGACATATGTAGGATTAGCATTCTAGAAACACGATGCATGTAGGATCAGTATTCTAGAACATTTCCGAACATAATATACAGTATGTAGGATAAATATTCTAGAACATGATGTAGAATTACGTTCTTGAAGATGGTGTAGGACTGATATCATTGAACGTGCTGGCAGATTCTGGAGCATTCTGTAATGATTCCTGCTTCGACTTGGTTGAGGGGGCGTGGGCACAAGAGCATGAAAGTGCACCTGAACAATGCTCTCTCTCTCTCTCTCTCTCTCGCTCTCTCTCGCTCTCTCGCTCGCTCTTGCACGTTCTTATGCCCTTTGTGTTTTTCATGCTCTATCGCTATCTCTGTCCTGCTTTCTTCATCCCTCTTTTCTCATTAGCTCACCCTGTCTTAAGTTTGATTATGCGTGAAACTGTTTGTTCCTCTGCACTTTCCCAATTTTCCAGTGCTTGTAGACTGAAGTTTCAGCAGGATTGCATTGAAAAACTCATCACATCTTTAGAGAACCTTGTGTGTGTGTGTGTGTGTGTGTGTGTGTGTGTGTGTGTGTGTGTGTGTGTGTGTGTGTGTGTTCGCTTGTATTCCAATGCAATTCAATATAAGACTCTTATAATTTCATACAGCCACAGTCAGAATATTAGCAGTAACTCTTCACACAGCCTTTGAAACAAAACCAAACAAACTTTTCTTTTTTTTCTTTTTTTGCGCCAAATGTAGCTGACGCAGTACACAGTGAAATGAGACGCCGTTTCTCCATGCTGTTGGCTTTGCGGACGCAGCGTGTGGTGTAAATATCTGTGATAGCGGGGAGACGTCCCGATTCCTTCGTTTTCCAAGTTTATATAGTGTTCTCTGACCCTCACCAGTTTGTTTAACAAGTTATCGATAGCAATAACGAATATTCCTGTGCCCGTGTGTGTACAAACACATTCATAGAATAGAACAATAATTTCTTTATTTGCCCAAAATAAACCCACACCGAGTTTACGAAGTTTTCATTCTGCCTCATCAACCTGTGCACTGTAGCGTGTTTTATTGCTGCCATGTCACAGATATAAAAAAAATATATACGATATTTTAGGCCTAAAAAGTCCTATATTGGGTCTTAAATAATGCAATTTTCCGATGTCCCTGTAATGTAAACTCCAATGCGCATGCATTTTTTTGTTTGTTTCCTTGGTGTTGTAGTTCTTTCTTTCGCTAGTGTTCCCCGTATTACGACTACAAATGAGACCAACATGCAGCAGCCAATCGGTTTCCTGTTATTAGCGCGAATCTCTCTCGGATTGTACCACGGCCGTAAAACTGATTTTATTTTTTAGCTATAAGAAAAAAGAATGAATTATGGCTTGATCAGGCCAGTCGCTAACAATGTATGTGTGCGTGAGATTTTGACGTCGTTATATAGGTCATAAATCTCGTTCTTAAAAAGGTCTTAAATTTGACTTGGTGTTTGTGGCACCTGAACAAGATTCGTTTTCGTTTTTTCGTAATTACCTCCACACTTCTAGACAGATTTCGGAGTGTGCTTGTGGGGATTTGTGCTCATTCAGCCACGAGGGGCTTTCGATGAAGTGTGAGGAGGTGTTCCTATTCATCTCAAAGGTGTCCAATAGGTTTGAGGTCCGAGCTCTATAGCAGACCACTTAAGATCTTTCACTTGAAGCCATCTACACCGTATTCATATTCATGGAGCTGGCTTTGTGCACAATGGCATTGTCATGCTGGAGCAAGTCTGGGGCTCCTAGTTGTGTGTAGTCCAAAGAGAATGGCACATGATCCTCCAACTTTGTAAGAACAGTTTGGAGATGAACCACATATGGCTTTGGTTTTTTTTTTGTTTTGTTTTTTTAACAGGAGACTGTATATAAAAGGAGTGAGCGTTGTTTCTCACAGCCCTCGACTGCACTGTTCTCTGAGTCTTGCCGAGTGACACTAAAGACCACGATCAGTAAACCTTCATGTTAATTTCACGTGTTCCGTTTGAAGAGTGTGTGTTTGCAGGCGCCGCTAACCCGCCCGCAGTACTTTTACTTGTGTCCCACTGAGCTCTGCCTCACATCTGGATGGAAAAATAGTATGACTTCAGAGCTGAAGCGATGCACAGTATCCCTCTGGAAAAAGAAAAAAACACACACACCGCAGTCTGCTGCGTCGACTTACAGTCGAAAACCCATGTTTGATTTGCTTCATGCACAGATTCTCTCCGTCACTTTCACCCAAACAGAAATGCAAACCCAGCGCTTTGCTCGGAGCCCAAAATGCACGCACAAAACACACAAGGCTATGATTTAAAGTGCATACGCGTTACCTCATCCGGATTTTCCCTGGCAGATGAGAGCGAGGTTGAATGGTAGGGTGCCAGCAGTTAATGTTCTTCTCTTCAGCTAAAGACACACAACCACATTGTGGTGTTTCGGTTTTCACTGTGTCCCTTGATATGCATTAAAAGTGTATGTCGCAGTATATCGGCGCACAGCATTCAGTAAAAACGCACTCGGAACCTTTGCGTCAGATTTTCCGTATAGAGATTTGGAAAACCTCGCAGCTCCACCTTCTGAATTTTAACATGTATATTAATGCCGGTGTGCAGTCAGAGCAAACGTGTCTTTATGATCAGGGTACATGTAATTAACACACTTTTCTTCCCAGGTTTACAGAGTGCTGAGTGCTGGTATTAGTGTATCAGCAATTCCAAGTCTAGACAAACTCAAAATATGTATTCCGTGCCTTATTATTGGCCCTGCTGTATAATGAGAATTAGAGGCTTTTAAGCTGCGTTCTGTGTGCGAGGGAATCGCTGCAAATTACGCAGTCCGTCTAGCTACGATTCCTCCTAACTTCTTCACAGCTAAGACTTCAACTCTTTTCCTTCACTCTCCAAACCTTCTGATTGCAAATGCCAGGTGTATTTCCTACACCGTTCTCTCTAGCCTGCAGGACAGGATCTGTAAAGTCAATATTATTCTCACCGTCTATTTACTTCTGAGTCATACACTCCCATTCACTACCAGAAACCAAAAAAAACTGGATCCAGTGTGTGAAAGGGAACTGCCCTCTCTCATCCTGTGCCAACCGATTGTCCTCGGCAGGTCTGCGATCGTCCTTCGCCAGTCAGCACAGTCATCATGGAGCCGATCTGCGCTCGACCGTGAGTCCAGACCGCCACATTGGACCCATCTACGAAGACCGGGCCTTTCACGGGCCTCTGTACCGCAGCCCGAGCCACATTACGCACTCCCCACTCTACAGATCATCTTCAGGTACTCATCTTAACACGCTCGCCTTCCTTTCTGACAGAGCAGCCCACCTCTTTCTGAACTTTTACATCCTGATTTTTTTATTGGGAATGTGTTTAAAAGCTCTTTGTGGCCTGTTAGGATTCAAGCGGTTTATCAGTCAGCATTACTAATGAGTAATTACTATAGATAGCAGTAATAACCAGTTGTATCAGCTGCATTTGAGGACTTGGGTTTAATTTGAAAGACTGTAAGTGTGTGGTTTAGTGGATGGTGTGTAGGGTGGGCGGCAGGGTGGGAGTCAGCATGTCATTTCTGTTTAGGTGAGGAATTCAGCACTGGAATGCAGAGTTTAGGTGTGCTGAGAAGATTGCTTCTAAGCTCAAGGGTGGCTTTTAGAACCGGGCATATTCTACTGTCATTCTTCATGTGTGGGTATTCATAAGCTTTTAAGCCACTTATATGTGTGAGAAAGAGAGAGATTGTTCTCAAAGACTCGGGTGTCCCATCACTTCTTTATCTCCCCATAGAGAACACTGTGTTCTTCAAAGGCTTGTATTTCCTTGGCCTTCAGAAAGAGCAGGAGAGACCGAGGGAGATCTCGCATGCAGAAGCGAGAGAGAGGGGTGAAAATATAAAGAAAAAGGGTCCACTATGTCAGAGTGTTAATAGTCGGCGAGTTTTTGTTCTGCTGTTGTTCTGTCGTTTTGTTCGAACGACATTTTCAGGCTAGAAAACGAAAAGGGAAAGAATAAAAAAAAGGGCTTAATCCTATTAAAAATGACTTAAATGACCACCCCAAATGTTCGGCTGCAGTGATCACTCCTGTGTGAATACAATGCGCTTAAAATGGCACACTTCCTAGATTTATCACCTCACATTGTGGTTATCTTGATTACCAACACCCATGCATGCATACACTGGTGTCAGTGAAACATGGTGGTGGGGACTGTCCAAGACATTTGGATGCTGGGGAAGACAAACCAGATACACATCCTGTATTCCATTAGAATTTGGATATGGGTTTGCCGAACAGCGAGTCTGAGCATTTGAGTGTAGCGTGTGCAAAACAGAGGCAAATCTGCGAATTGGCTTTTTATCTCTTGCTCTCCTGCTCTCTCTGGAGTGTAAACTCCAGCCTCCCCCTTCATACCTGGTAGGTTTGCTCATAGGAAGTCTGGAGACAGCGCTATCATAAATACATGCAATATGTTTGTACTCGGCTACATCACTACAGAGAGAGAAAGAGGGAGAGAGGAAAATAAAAGGTCATTCGGGTCTTCTTAGTAGGAAGCACCTCAGTGCAAATAATCCATTCAGATCCCAGAGTGCTCTTTTTTGCGCCGCTTTTAAATGAAATCTTAATAGCGTTCTGCTTTCTCAGCTGTCCATTCACCGCAGCCTTAAATAAATATAAAGCATGCAGAAGCTTAGCGATGAGCTTGTTATCCTATATCTCCCATAGCACCATCAAATGCAGTTTGTCTAACAACGTCAGTCACGTGACTTGCTGAAAATAAAAAAGAAACGTCCAAAACAGCATGTGAGGGGAAAAAAGAATCAGCTTTGGCTTCACCTTTACTGATGGGTGGCACCGCAGGCAGACGGATGATTCGGGGGGGAGGAAAACGTCGACAGAACGAGCGACCAAATCGTTCTTCCGCTTGTCGCTTTTTCTTCTATTCAGATAATCACTTTTGGAAGCCTAATGTGGAACGTTCTTTCCTTGAGAGCCATGACAGGACAATTCTTCCCACATTCTTTAGTGCACGACTAAACTCTTACTATCTTTGCCCTGGGAAGAAGAAGAAAAAAAATATTTTTCAGCCTGAGTGCACTATGCAATTAAGGCTTAATTCGAAATAAGATCCAATCAGAGGCAAGTTAATGGAATTAAATGTGCTAGTTCATCTGGGTGATGCTTTCATGCTATTTCAGCCATTTGTCTCCAGTTAAGGGGGAACGTTTTTTTTTCTCACACTGGTGGTACCACTTCTCTTGTTGAATTACCTTTTTATGCATAGTAATGGACTCAATAATACCAGTGAATAATAGTGCAAGCAGAACTATTCTATATTTACAGTGCCACCAGCAATGTCTTCACGTTTTACACTAATGTGCGCCGGTATCAAAAAAGTTTCAAAGCTAGTTTTTTTACACGCTAACAGATGGCAGCACAAGGCTGTGCACACAGTCACAGGCAGCACCAACCTTCACAAGTCAGTGTGCCAAAGGTCCTGTGTACATCGGTAGCCAGATTTGCCTCCTGCGGGCTTCTCCCTCTTCCCGAAGATTGATCCGCTTCAAAAAGCAGACTTCCGGGAAACATTCCAGAGGTAGCAGGAACGCCTGGAGCGCTTTATTGCTGCGCAAGGAGACCATTTCGAAGTCGATCGTGCGGAAACGCAAATAAAGTAAACAGAGCTAGTCTCAAAACTTTTTAAAAACCTTTCAAGGATTATAACGATAAGTTGTTATGAAAATTCTGGACGGAAGTTGGGCAGAAAAACAAGTAATTATGTAGGAAGGACGATTCAGCCGAGCTGCTCACAAACTAAATATTTAACAAGACTTGGCAAAATGGAGCCCATTCCCAGTTTGTCTGTGTACAGGTGAAGAAAGTCAGTGTCGATCGGCAAAGCCTTTAATAAATGTGTGCAGAATTGAACCTGCTACACAGTTACTCTGTACATTTCCTCTGCATGGAAACAGTGTGAACTCGCTGGCAAAAAGTGCATCGTGTTTACTACAGGATTGAACAGCACTAATGGCTTCCAGATTGACGGAATAACTGTGTGTGTGTGTATCTTGAAAAGGCTGTTAAATCCCAGACATCCACACTCCCACTCGTGTAGACGCTCTTTCACCGTCTGGGCTTTTCAGGCATTTTCTCACACATCTCTCTTTTTTTTATTTATTTTATTTTTTTCACTCACTCTCACTCTCCGTCTCTCTCTCTCTCTCTCTCTCTCTCTCTCTCTCTCTCTGTCTAAAAAGCAAAATGCACGTTTTCACATTTTCATGTGTTCCTCTAAGGCGTAGGGACCCTGCAGAGGAGCTCCAGTCAGCGCAGCAACATGACGTACCAAAGAAGCAACAACTACACAGCGGTGACGTACTCGGACCCGTACCGCTCCGGCCCGTACCGATCCTCTGAGGGAGGCTTCAGTCGGCACGCCGTCAGCATCGACGACGGAGCCGTTCGCTCTCCGTCCATCGACAGTATTCAGAAAGACCCCAGGTAGCAACACGTGTTTCTGCTCTTTGCTTTTCCCAATGCAATATACACTTTTCTTTTTTTTTGGTTTGTAAACCGTGTCGGACTTCCGATTAGAAGTTCGTGAGTTTGAATCCCAACACCACCAAGCTGCCATTGCTGGAGACTTGAGCAAGGCCCTTAACCCCTTACCTGCTCAGTTGTTTAAACGAGATACACTTGTATTGTCAAAAAATAATAATGTATGTGCTTTTTGAGCATCGCATTCCACATTTGCTCCCAATTGTGTCTTTATTATATTATATTTGTGTTCATCAGAAACAAGGGTGCGAGTAAAGGCAGGTACTGATGTAGTTGAGGAGGCCTGGGGTGCGTTCACATTCATCCCAGAAGTGTTCAGTGGGGTTGAGATCAGAGCTCTATAGGAAACCAATCAAGATCTTCCTCTCCAAAGCATGTCAAACAGATCATCATGGAGCTGGCTTTGTGCACAGGGGCAGGCAGCATGCAATGCAGCAATAAAAAACATTATTTATTATTTGTTGCTGCCAGTGGTCCTGTAGTGAATTTTTATCACTGAGGGAAATTTACAAGTGATGGTCACTGCATCTTACTGCGACACTCATTTTCAAAGACTCCAAGATATTGATGAATCAATAATAATAAAAAAAAAAAAAAAAGGATTCAATCCTGGAGGACTTCTGGTCTCTTTGAGAAAGTGCAGGAGATGGTGTGTGCTTATCTGGATGCGGAAAGACAAAAAGGACGAGCTCCATTTTTTGGCTCATAAACCTCAAGAGATTGGTGTTCAGATGACTGTTTATCATTCTTAGTAAGAGGTTCTGGTAGCAAAGGTGGTAAGAGAGAATAACACACTTTAGGCCAGGCTTGGGGTTGGTAATGGTATCACACTACTATGTTTGCACAAACAGTTGTAAAATGTGTGTATGTGTGAGGATAAGTGATGCTGCAGTTGCTTACAGGGCTGTTTTTTGCCCGGTGCTGACTCAACACGCCGTATTCCCTCCACTCACGCCGGAGTGTGCTGGGCAGGGGGCCAAAACTTTTAAACTCTAAACCTCATGCCTGGCTTCTTTACTGTGGACTCCCACATCGCTCTGTCTCTTCTCTGTATAGCAAAGCAAGACATCCACGTGTGTGTGTGTGTGTGTGTGTGTGTGTGTGTGTGTGTGTGTGTGTGTTTTCTTCTCCCTTTTCTTGACCCACACGCCTCAATTTCCCTGACCTTGCACAGCGGGTGTGCTGTTCACACTCTTGTGTGTGTTGACAGAGGCAGGTGGCTTAGAGCAGACACACACATGCAGTTTTTTGGACACACACACACACACAGACACACACACACACACAGACACACACACACACACACACACAGAGCTAGAGTGAGAGAGGGTACAATGGTCGAGAGGAGATTTATAGATTGTCAGACTAAGTGCTCACTGGGGAAGCGTGTGTGTGTGTGTGTGTGTGTGTGTGTGTGTGTGTGTGTGTGTGTGTGTGTGTGTGTGTGTTGTGTAAACCAAAGCAGGGTAAATGTATTGTGGCTCCAGGCTCATTTTGGTCAGAACGTGCCTTCTTACTAAAGTCAGCCTGTTTTTCCCCCTAACATGTGCTTCCTGTAGATATTAGTACACAATTTACACTGAGTGACTGAGTCATCCATCATCTTCTTCTTCTTCTCTTCTTCTTCTCTTCTCTTCTCTTCTCCTACATCTCTTCATCTTCTCTTCATCATTTTTTCTTCTTTCTCATCTTCCTCTTGTCTTCATCTTATTACGGGATCTCTTCATCATTATCTTCTCTCCATCTTCTAATCATCATTATCTTCTCTCCATCTTCTAATCATCATTATCTTCTCTCCATCTTCTCTTCATCTTTTCTTCCCATCTGCTCTCCTTTCATTTAATCTTTTCTCACCTTCTCTTCCCTTCTCGTCTCATCTCGTCTCTTTCCTGACCGTCTCTTCTCCTCTCTTCTCTTCTTGTCTCGTCTTGTCTCGTCTCTTCTTTTCTTATCTCTTTCCTCACCTTCTCTTCTCTTCTCTTCTCTTCTCTTCTCTTCCCAGAAAGGATTTAAATTAGAGTAGATGCAAATAAGAAGCAAAAAATGTAAACTAGGTGTTTTGGGTATTAAATGTGCTGCGTGTTCCTGCAGTTAAGTGAATTGGTGCACTACATGGTAATCTAACGTTTGGTGGCTGATGTGAGACATCATGTACAGTACAGTATATACTAGTGGTGGGTCGCTGAGTTAGTAGAGGACGAAGACCCGGTAACCAGTTCACAGATTCAGTAATATAACGGCAGAGAGCTTCATTGGTTCAGCAGCTATGGCTATTTATAGAAGGAAAACAAGTTTGCCAGTAATATTGAGCAAATATCTTTTCACTGATAATATCTCCGGCCACTGTATTGCTGAGATGGCACCGTTAAATGTCAGCTCTTGGTGAGGATTACGGGTGGGGAAATAGTTTTTTATTGCATTCCAGTTGACAGACAGTTTTGAGTTCCCACCAGCTGCTTGAATTTTTCTGCTTCTGCCACGAGCAGAATTAGTGGAGGAGTTGTTGTTTTTCATGGAAGCATGCACACAGAGAGGTAATTTTAATTCAGATGAATCGAAATAGCTCGAAGTAGACAAATAGAGGGGTCTGAGTTAAGCTTCGTCAATCTTTATTCTGGGTGTAATTAAAGTGTAATAGTTCCAACAGACTTTTGTTTATTGACACACTGCAACTGCCTGCGGTTTTTATTAGATTTTTTTCTCCAAATTCTTAATATTGTACGACCTATAATTCTAGTTCACCTCATGGTTACATCTATGGTACTCATGCTTATGGATTCCGAATGTATGCGGACACCTGACCATAAGATTTGCTTTTTGAACCTCGCATTCCACATTTAGGCCCCTTTCACTGGTATAATACGCTCCACTTTTCTGGAAAGATGCTTCACGAGATGTTGGGAGTTTACTTGTGGAGATATTTTCCCTATGCGTGTGATGTACTGTACTGTGTGTCCTCGATTGTTTTAACGTCACATACCGCATCGATTGCCTCACTCGTATTCACGGTCATGCACTATAGCTAATCTTGTGCTTGATTGCTATTGACCGTTGTGCAGATAAATCAAAATGACCCACACATACTGAATCAGCTCATGACCCTCAAGAGGGTTTAGTGTTCAAACAGCCTAATTAGGTTTAGCGTGTCTTATTTCTGCTTGTGTAAGGAACCTAATGATGAAAACCCTGATGAGTAACTTCCACAACTCCTCATACCTCCTGCAGATGTTGCTCTAGGAAGTAGGAAATCGAACACAAAAACCATAGCTCAAACCAAACATCTCTGGCAATATGACTTCTTGAGATTATCTAGATATCAAACACCAAAACCTCTTGACATTTTTAACCCGAATAAATGTACATATTATAGTTAAAATGAAAAAATATATATATGACACTGCACCTTTTACTCAGGCTTGACTAGCTTCACCCGCTCTGTTGCCAGATCAGACAGGATCCCCTGTGATAGAGCTATTTTTATTCCCTTTGAGCCGGTACAGAATGGCCTTCTGTTTGGCGTAACCATTTGTCAAAGTTACATTTCAGGGCTGGCGGTAGACCGAGCGTCCACTACACACAAACACTACATCACACTCTGACACTCCCCGGTCCCTGTTGTGAACAGTTTCTTTTCCTGTTATTTTCACACTTGTTCTTCGTGATTCTGGATTATCAATTTGTGCAAAGTGCTATGGGAATGAATGATTTTTCTAGACAGTCTGTTCAGAAGAATACTTCTATATTTATGATTTGTTTATTAATAATAATCATTTATATACAGCGAGAGCGGTATATACCTACTTCATATATTTCATGCTCCAGACGCTCAGATTTTTTGGTGGTTGTTTTTTTTTTTTTTTTTTCGGGGGGGGGGGGTTTTTTTCTAAAAAAAATTTTTTTTTTTTTTTTTTTTTGGGGGGGGGTGATTCATTCATACAAATGAATTTCCTGTTTATTTGTATTTAAAGGAAGTGTGTGTGTTTTTCAGAGAATTTGCATGGAGAGACCCAGAATTACCAGAGGTGATTCACATGCTGCAGCATCAGTTTCCCTCTGTGCAGGCCAACGCTGCAGCTTACCTTCAGCACCTGTGTTTCGGTGATAACCGCACTAAGGCAGAGGTAACACACACACACACACACACACACACACACACACACATATATCAAGTTAATACTGAGAACCACTAAAGAAATACAAATGAAGGCTGTTTTAAAACACACATCGTTTTTCAGTTAGTCCATACACACGCACACACAGCGAAAATACAATCATCATGTATGTGTGTGTTCTGAAAAAGTTCCATGCTTGTAGATATCTGATCCCCACCCCATCCTTAGAGCTCTGAGCGTGTGAAACTCTGACTCCGCCCTGAGCTTTAGAGATTTGCTCAGCCAGACTTCAGGATATTGCAATTTTTTTAAACCCCCCCTAGAGCTTACACATACCTCAGAAACATTATTTTTTCTTTTCTTCGTGAGCTGCGTTTCTCTCGATCACCGCAGCGATACCAGCGCAGCAGTGCGCGTAAATAAATCACACACTCTCTCTCCCTCCACACAACTCGACCGATCCGATTTCTATGCCGTATTTGTTCTCGCGATTCCAAATAACACAGATAAATACACAATTTCCGAACATTAGCCTTCACTCGGTCGGATCGTTCTGCTCGAGAGCGCCACGTGTTCTAAAAGAAAGGCCAGATGTTTGGATAGCGATTATCTTCGCACGCCATTGTGTTCCAGAGTGAAGTGTTCACGCCGTTTATCTCTAACGGCGCTCCCGGGGAGCCGCACTCCAAACCCAAATTAAACATCCTCTGGCACCCGGTTATTCCTAAAGACCTTTGCGAATCTCTTGACCTTGATTAACTCGATAGGCCTCTCAGATGGAGGTTGTAATGAGCGTAACTCCCCAGGCATGCCGCTTGGTGGATTCTGCTTTATGCACGCGGTCCATTTAGATTCCAGCCACAGGGTTGTTGTTTTTTTTTTACCGAAGCCAACATTTGCTTTCCTCAGCATGCAGACTGTCTAGAAATTACGTATTGTGTTGTGCTTGCTTTTCATGACGCTCTATCACTTATAATGGTGATAGCTCATGTAAGGGGAATGTGAACAGAGCTGAGAGTTGAAATGCACTCGTACACAACCTGCCTTAAATAGTCTACCTGTTTAACAAATGTACCTATATTGCACCTTTCTGTGCATTCAACTTTCCTCCGAAGCCCTGGATTGTGTCCATTAGAGCTACGAAAAGCGGGAAAAATTACGGCCGCTTCTTAGTTCGATTTTGTCTAACAACAAACAAGTAGGTGAACTGTGACGAATGATATCTTCTTACACCCTCGAAACAGACAGACAGACACATAGATAAAACTTTGTCATTGCATAGTACACAGCAATGAAATGCAATTTCACCAGTGAGTGATTGACCAGTGCAGTTCAATATGCAAATATATGTACATCATGTAATATACACTATATTGCCAAAAGTATTGGAACACCTGACCTTTCTTGCTATATGTGGTTCTTTTTCTTTTGGGTTTCAAAGTTCGTGTTAACTTTGAAACCCAAAACTCTTCCAGCATGCCCCTGTGCACAAAGTGAGCTCCTTGAAGATCTGATTGACATGCTTTGGAGAGGAAGATCTTGAGTGGCCTGCTATAGAGCTCTGATCTCATCCCTACTGAACACCTTTGGGATGAATTGGAACCCCGACTGCACCCCAGACCTCCTCTGCTTTCAATGCTTTTATCTTGCCTTAATAGACTACGAGTAAAGTTCAGTTCAATTATTCAATAAGTAAAAGGCTTGGACTCTATGAACGAGGCTTCAAAGTTTAAAAAGGTGCCTTAATTTCTGAAAGAAAGGAACTTATTTATTACTAAATCTGTACTAACAAAAGTTACCTCACAGTTCAGCTGAGTCAAAGTGGTGATGGTCTTTTCACACTCAAACGTTGTGCACAATATTCGACATATGAATGTACATGTGCATTTAAGAAAAATACAAAGTATAAAAGTATAAACTATATAATGTATAAAAAAAGCCAAGAAAAGTAGAATATAAAGTTTATAGAATGTGCAAATATTATAAAAAGAAATGTAAAACAATAACATACTGTATAAAAGGAGGAAGTCATGACTGTGTTCATCATGTCTCCAGTCCACTCATCCCTGCTCACGTGTTCTATTAATACATTAGTAGTGATTTGATCTCGCACGTCGCTCTGTGTCAGGTGTGTCGGCTTGGTGGGATCAAGCACCTGGTGGATCTTCTGGACCACAAGGTCGTGGAGGTGCAGCGGAACGCGTGCGGCGCGCTGAGGAACCTGGTGTACGGAAAAGCCACCGACGACAACAAGGTCGGCGTGAGAAACGCCGGGGGCGTGCCGGCTCTGCTCCGCCTGCTGAGGAAGACCGTGGACGCAGAAGTACGGGAGATCATCACAGGTGAGTGTGTGAGCGCGTTCTCCGGATCCCAGCCGAACCCGAAATGTGTGCACTCGTCAGCTCGCGTCCCCTGTCAGCATTGAAGCATGCAGTCTGTCTTTCCACTTAACACTTTGGCGTCCTCCCGTCTGCCACGCACTCATTATAAATCACACACTGTAACCAACAAGTGGCTCACAATTCCCTTTTTTCCTCTCTGTCTGTCTCGCTCTCTAACTTTCTACTGTCTGTTTCTGAATTCATTTTAAAGAATCCTAGGTGCTTCTCCTCGACCGCGTTGCTTGGATACTGACCAACAGCAATGCACTGTGGGATCTCAGGCATGCTATGGACAATACACGCAGGCACACTGAGGACAAAGCTAACATTCATATTTACTATAAGTGCTGTGTATCCCATATAAATCATACCACAGCGTGTCTGAATCCTTTATTCCGATTGGTCAGAGGATTTTTCTGTAACCACACGGCCCATCTAATATCGATGCGTTATTGGTTCTATAGTAACAGCTCTTACGCGGGAACTCGCACGTGGTCTACAGAAGGAAAAAAAATCGATTACAACATATTGTTGAAGTGTTGAATTTCGTTAGGAGCTGTTTTATTTAACGTATCAGGTGACACTTGTGCAGTAAAGAGGAGTTCCAGGTTTCTTTGTGAAGAGAAGAAGAAGAAGCAGTGGCAAAGAACAGCTACTAGAACACAAGTCAAACTATAAACCAACAAAAATGTGCAATGTGATGTTCATTAATAAACCACTGAACATTGACTCCAGTATAAACCGAATAACACACTCTGGGGAAATATCCAGAACATAGAAATATGTATTATTTATTATACATTTGAATCTTAAAAGTACTCTGATTCGAGTCTCGCTTTCCCTCGTCCGTGTCGCTTTTGCACCGCAACGAAGACTTCCTTAATTTATTCTTTATACATAAACAGTGCCTATTATTTACAGTAAGGTTCTCCCCCGGTGTGATCGACCTTTAGACACACGCACAGCACAGACACACAGCCGACCGTCTGACCGGCTGTTCGTATCTGCAAGGTCTAATGATCTATTTCAGCACGGCGGGACTCGGCGGCTACACCGGAGCGTCTGAGTCATCAGCGTCTGAATCAGACCTCCCCTACCGTCCTCGCTGCTAAGCCCGCTTCTGTTTGGGTTGCGTAAGGCTACGCGAGTCTCAGATGTGCCAAAAATGGCTGCGTACCTGTATCGTCTCACACGCCTTGCCTGAGAGTTTGTGCCAGAGGACACGAAACTTCTCGCCGCACCAGGCAGCGTCCTCTGTGCACGAGCCCAAAGTGAAACACACTCGCACCCCTCTAGCGCTTTAAGCATCGTCTCATCCTGCAGTGCAGCAGATGCTGAATTTGTAGAATCGTGACCTGTCGAGTGTGTGTGTGTGTTTGTTTCAGGCACGGTCAATATCATTTGGGAGTGGAGGATTATTAATCACCTGTTTCAGCATACATGGTCACCTCCCTTGAGTCTGAATCATTTGTGTGTGTGTGTGTGTGTGTGTGTGCACGCGTGTGTTTAAATTTCCTTTGAGAGTTTATTCACTAGGATTATAGATAAGCAACCCCTGTAGGCACTACATTTACAAATCCTTCTCTCTCTTTCTCTCTCTCTCACACACACACACACACACACACACACACACACACACACACACACACACACACACAAACTTGAGTATTTGCGTCTAATGGCGTAACACTGCATTTGAATATTGACAAAAGTTGTCGAGTTGTCTCTTTCCCAAAAAAAATCATTTAAATGTTTAATAGTAAGTCATCCTACTTTTTGCTAATATATACTGTAAATGCAGGTTTACGTATATTTACTAGCCATTTTGTCTCTGACTTTGTCTGAACAACACTGCTGATTGCAGACTTCCCCCTGTGTGCATGAGGCAAGAAAAAGTAACGAATTCTCTCGCCCTCTGTACCGGATCTCTGACAGCGGTCTGTCCCCTGCTCCAGCAGCTGTCATTAACGCAGAAGTGATTAGTTCCGACACCAGCGCGTGTCACGTCGTGTGGCTAATCGGTGGATGACGGTGCCATTTCCAGCAACTGCACAGGGGCAAGAACGCCAGCGTCACCTTAGGATAGTTTCAGCCAATCAGGGCAGAGAACGCATCCAGACCTTCCTGGGTTTTCTCCTCAGCGGCTTATTTAGGAATGACACTGTGCCGTCTGAGAGACTTTCTAATCATATGCTCGTCTGGTGGTTTCGCAGCAAAGTCGCCATTTCCAGACCGTAGTCTCTGCTGATTGTCTAACTGATTCCACTGCAGTCGTCGTGGTGACAGACTGCACAGTGTGGCGTCAGCAATGCAGTAATATTAATTCATGGCCTCTGACGGCTGTGAAAAGCAGTGTGTGTAATTGACAGTCGGTTGTGTAAGAGACACACACACACTGAGGAATGCATTTCAGGGTAAACATGTTTGTGACAACTGTTTGGGAAGTGTGACATGTGGCCTGGCCTTGACAGACACGACCAATGCTGTCAGTCTGTGTGTGTGTGTGTGTGTGTGCGCGTGTTTTCCCATGAGTTTCACCATGTTGTCAGCCAGGAGAAAAAGGTCTTCATGCTCTGTTCTGTTTAACAGTAGCAAACACGGGATAAGGCACAGATGTGCGTATAGACAAACAGAGGACAAACAATAATGTTGCATATGTATGTGTCCATCAGAAAACATATCCCACGCATGTACATGACTGTTGCACAAACAATTTCATTGAAGTAGAAGAACAATGTTTTTGCTATGGTAAGTGGAAGGTCAAGCATCTTTTACTGTGACCGTTGAGCACAGAGGCCACGCCTCCTCCCACTGAGATGACGTCCATGTCCGATCATCTCAAAAGCCACACCTCCTTCACTGTAACTGACTGGCACAGGAACCACGCCTCCTTTAATGGAATTAACTCACACAGAAGTTACACCTTCTTCATTGCGACTGACAGACCAAGAAGTCAGTCCTCCTTTAGTGCAATTGACTAACACCGAAGCCACACCTCAGTACTGTAATTCAATAACAGCAATGCCACACCCACTTTAGTGTAATTAACACAGAAGCCACACCTCCTTCGTTGAGTTCGACAGACACTTAGGCCATGCCTCCTTCACTCTTTGTAGACTATACTCTTAACCCTGACTACCATCTGTGCTGCCTTTTTCTTTAAAATGTTTGTTTTCAGTCTCCTGAGGGATGGGGAATGTTGGCCTTTTTCCTGAACTCATAATCAGAGGCAGGAGTGTGTGTGTGTGTGTGTGTGTGTGTGTGTGTGTGTGTGTGTGTGTGTGTGTGTGTGTGTGTGTGTGTGTGGAGTAGGTGAACGCCCTTAGCAGGGCATCATTTCATTTTCCCCAGTTCTAGCCCAAACCCTTATCTCATTAGAGTTGGAGAAGGCAGACTCTGGCACTTTCTCCTTCAAAACATTGTGTTTCTTTCTTTAACTCGTGTTTTATTTTTGGTGTCTCTTTCTCTCTATTTATCTTAGTCTCTCACGTTAACTTATTTCCATTCATTTTCATCACTTGAGGTGCTTCATGGGCATGAATGAGATAAAATCGTGTAGCGTTTGACTGATAATATTGAAAAAAATCTGATATAGAAATAGAAATGAAGGACGGGAAAAAAAACCCTGAAAGGGATTTGTGATTTGATAAATAGCACTTATCATTGAAAAGCATGTACTGTATATGTGTGTAGAATGTTTCTATACATTAAGTCTTTTAAGCTGTATGACGCTTCCTACAGGAATAGATTGTTTTATAAGCAGATAAGAAAAACACAGTTTCTATACAAACACACACACACACACACACACACACACACACACACACATATATATATATATATATATATATTCACGGTGCAGGCTTCTTGTCTCTCTGAGCCCATTAACTGAAAGTACTTTACAGGGAGACACAAACCAGAGCCTGAGGATTTAAGAGCTCACCAGGGAGCCATGGGAAGAAATTTTCCTGCCCACACACACACACCCCACTTTTGAATTTATAGTACATCACCTAACTAAAGAGATATCACCTATACAAGCTAATCTTATGTCCTGTTGAGTTTGGTTATTTTGGATTTTATTCTTTTTTTTTCTTTTTTCTTTTCTTGCTGGAGAGTTGAATATTTACATTTGACTTCAAGGCAGGATGTTCAACAATGTTCAAAAGGCACAGACATCCTTTGCTTGTTACGTCTACAGATTTATGCATGCATGCTGTGTGTGTATCAGGGCTGTCAGTTCCTTTGAAAGATTTTATTGAAATTGCACGTTAACTTGGTAACGATCAGGGAGAGTTTCTGTTGCCATTTCTTAATGTGTGTGTGTGTGTGTGTGTGTGTGTGTGTGTGTGTGTGTGTGTGTGTATATATATATGGAATTTTCTCTCTCACTTACACACTATATATATATATATAGTGTGTAAGTGAGAGAGAAAATTCCATATTATCCTCAGTGACAGTAACTTATCTCCCTAACACTCAACTGCCGGAGCTGATGCACACTGGCTAATCCAAATCAGGTCACAGCAACACACACACACACACACACACACACACACACACACACACCTGATCTGCCTCATTTGCAGACACTATAAACAGGTACTCATGAGAAAAGAGGTGATTGAGTAGGACACAATCGAGTACGTCTAGTTTTCCATGCAACACATTCCGCTAGTCAGCCTTGAGCTGACACCTCAGATTTAATCACTTGCGTAAGATTGGTTGTGTGTGTGTCTCCACATGCCTCACTGTTCTATAAAAGACTTGATAAGCTCAGACAAGGAGGCTTACCCAGTATGACCTTAACATGTGCTGTGTATTTTGCTCAGATTCGTACTTATATATATTTTTTTTTTCCCCCTCGTTTCTGTCCCTCTCTCTCCTTGAATCCTCTCTCTATGCAGGGGTTTTGTGGAACTTGTCCTCCTGCGACGCTGTCAAGATGACAATCGTCCGCGATGCCTTAACGACCCTGACCAACACTGTGATCATTCCCCATTCGGGCTGGAGCAGCTCGTCCTACGACGACGACCACAAGCTCAAATTCCACTCGTCACTCGTGCTGCGCAACACCACTGGCTGCCTGAGGTACGCACGGTCCTGCAACTCCCCCTGCTGGAGCATTTACACACACACTCTGCACAGTCACATACAGCGCAGGCAATGTTATACAATAGGCTGAAGTTTCCTAGTAGACCTCGAAGAGGATTAGAGCAATTGATTTGACATTTGCAAGTGTTGAAATCCTTCTCCGAGTCATGAATAATTGCGCAGTTATGATCTGATTAGGTCTTCAATTAGCCGTACAGAATATTCACCGCATCATCAAACTCTAAATACCAGTCCTTAAGGGAAACAAATGCAGAAAAAGATCCTTCGAACTTCACTCTAAATGTAGTTGTCTTGATGAGGATGTGTTTGGTGTTTTGAGGTAACCAGGTTCATACAGTGGCTGTTCAACTTTCACTCTAATGTCACAAGAACACATGCATGTCCTTTTAGCTTATAACCAACGATGGCAAAAACAAAAATCGCCATCCAAACAGTGTTTCCAGACAGAAAAAAAAACCCATATCTGTTTCCCCTCTAATCTGATCTGGGGCATAAGATTTGCTTCCTACTTGTTAGCTTTAGTGCAGAATAAAAGAAGCACCGTCGAGACACTGAGCACGGCTTTTGTCGGGGTTAAACGTGTAAATGAAACTTCTGACAGTGCAGTGTGTATAACCAGATGCCTGACAGGGATCTAAAAAAATGTATTTAGTAGCCAAACTGCTTTCAACAACTTTAAGATTAAAGAACAAGCATGGATCACTACTCACTCGAAAGCTATTGCCAAGCTCCTATATTACACGTGCAATTTTAGACCCAGGTACACGCACACACGCAGTGGCTTTCCTTTTTCCCCCGTCAATTCAATCATTGAACCCAGGAGCTTTCGCACACACGCATGTGTGTGTGTGTGTGAGCTTTCATTACATCTCAGATATGAAATTGCGCTGAGGTGGTGACCCCCGTGGTGCTTGTTGCCATAGGAACCTGAGCTCAGCGGGAGAGGAGGCCAGGAAGCAGATGCGCTCCTGCGAAGGGCTCGTCGACTCTCTGCTCTACGTCATCAAAGCCTGCGTCAGCACCGCCGACTTTGACAGCAAGGTACACACACACACACACACACACACTCCTGAGCGTGGATGCACACCTGTTGATATCATTCCAAAATTTTCCAAAGAGTAACAGATGATCGGTTGCTTTATTCTGACGCCTTTATACTTTATCTTTTTGGGTTACTAAAATGCTTCCGAATCAAGTTTCCTTCTTTTCGTGGGATGTTCTTATGGACATTTCAGCGAACTGTGCAGTGTTAATCCTACGTAAAGTTTATTTTTGTCAATGCAAATGCTTTTTTAGCATTGACCCATATATACCCTTTATATGGAGCACATCTGCTGCCGCATAGGAACGCACTGCAGGGGGGGGACTTTTGATGTAATAGAAAACTTAAGCTTCACAGTTGAACACCAAAGCATTCAAGGCTTTAAGGCAGGCTCGAATTCCTACTTTCCCGTGTCTTCCTGCCTTCTGCTAGTGTCCTGCATCTCTATTTCCACATTAATTTTGATGTAGATCCTCCTCCCTCCCAGCACGCACAGACATGCTGAATTAAAGTCATTTGTTCAGCTTCCGTCTGCTCTCCAGCTTCAGCACCGGAATATAAGACAGGTCCTTTTGTGAAACAGAAATCAAGAATGTTCATAGTGGAGGCCAAAAATATTTCTTTTACTTGGATTGACCCTTTTTTTTGGTCCAGTAATCTAAGGGTTTACAGCTCATAGGTGGGGACAGCAGCAGTGTTGTTCATTGCTTAATGGTTATGCATGTGGAATAAAAAGTAGCTCAGTAGAAACAAGATTATTCTTTTTTTCTCTCTCTGGGTTTCTGGTAAGGGAGGATTTAGTATTTCTTGTGTTCCTGTATGTAAGTAATGGCTTTAATTTCACGGTGCAGAATTGATTGACTTCTGTCCTTAAGCTCAAGATTTTCACTCAAAGAGCATCTGAAACCTTCCTGACTTTTTCCTCGTTTGCTCGCTCAGATTGTGGAGAACTGCATTTGCACTCTGAGGAACCTCTCGTACCGGTTAGAGCTGGAGATGCCGCCGTCACGCCTGATAGATAATCAAGAGACGGACGGGTTGCCGGCGACGGAGTCACCAAGTAAAGAGGCAGACCACAGCTGCTGGGGGAGGAAGAGGAAGAAAAAGAAGAAGGGTGTACAGGAGGAGCAGGTGAGCCACAAGAGAACACACGCTCTCCTACTCTCTGTCTGTAATATTCCCATGAAGCAATATAGTGCATTTATGCCTATCAGAGACATGATGATATCGCTTTAATACACTGTTCTAATAACAGGAAACTGGCATGTATCTGGAATCACTAAGACGGCTTGGCTTGTATACAGTCAGTTAAGGATTTGCTGATAATACAGTACTTGTGTCTTGTTCAGTGGGACGGCGTGGGGCCGATCCCCGGTTTCTCCAAGTCTCCCAAAGGAGCCGAGATGCTGTGGCACCCTGCAGTGGTGAAGCCTTACCTCACGCTACTGGCCGAGAGCTCCAACCCCGCAACACTGGAGGGGGCCGCCGGCTCACTGCAGAATCTTTCCGCCGGCAACTGGAAGGTACGTCGTGCATTCGAGCACAGAACACAAACCGTGACCAAGATATCATATGCAGATTGTCGATCAGACTCAAGTTAATCCCTTCTCTGTCCCCGTAGTTCTCATCATATATCCGTGCGGCAGTGAGGAAGGAAAAAGGCTTGCCCATCTTGGTGGAGCTGCTGAGGATGGATAACGACCGCGTGGTGTGTTCTGTGGCCACAGCGCTCAGAAACATGGCCCTGGATGTCAGAAACAAGGAGCTGATCGGTCAGAAAGCACCTTTCGATAATGTTGACGTTGTTTAAATTGAATTTGAAATCGAAACGACCACTAAATATACGCGATTATGCGTGTGAAACAGGAAAGTACGCGATGCGGGACTTGGTGAACCGGCTGCCCGGAGGAAGCACTACTCAGCTGTCTGATGAGACGGTGGCAGCCATTTGCTGCACACTCCACGAGGTCTCGAGCAAAAACATGGAGAACGCCAAAGCTCTCGCCGACACGGGAGGCATCGAGAAACTCGTCAACATCACCAAGGGACGTGGAGAAAGGTCTGCTCGGTTCTCTCTCTCTCTCTGACACACACACACACACACACACGTTAATACACTCGGGCTTCGATGCTTAAATGCATCCTGTTTAGTGCTAATTAGACAGATTGGAATGAAGGCGGTGACTGAGCATTAACATCATGAAGCTAACGAACCTTGCTAACAGTGCAGCAGCTGTAGATGATTGATGGCGCCTACGTTTGGCTGTGCCGTAGGTACTCGATGAAGGTGGTGAAGGCTGCCGCGCAGGTGCTCAACACACTGTGGCAGTACAAAGATCTGCGCACTATCTACAAGAAGGTGAGTGAGAGTGCAACTGTGACTTGATACCCTGCACCACATGAACGCTGCACTTTGATGCATCGTATTTGTATCAATAGGACGGTAACATCAAAAGTGCCATTGAGGAGATAATTCAGTTGCAAGGGATCAACCATACGTGGCATTTAGTCTTCCACGGCCACGCTTAAAGAGCCAGTATGAGTGTGTGCCTGATGTGTGTTTGCTGTTTTGTACAGGATGGATGGAATCAGAATCACTTCTTGACTCCTGTGTCCACACTGGAGAGGGAACGCTTCAAATCTCAACCTACGTTACCTTCCAACTCCCTGCAGATGTCTCCAGTCAATAAGACAGGTACGTGTGTGTGTGTGTGCGCACACCTCAGAGCAATACAGCTCAGTGGTGAGCAAATCAGAAGCATGCAGCTCAAGTCTATAAAAGACACTTCATATAGAAGCTTTTCATGTTTGTGCTTTGCGACACAGGAACGATTCCACAAAACAAGCAGCAGTGACAGCGAACGTGTGTGTGTTTAATCAGTAACGAAACAGAATGTGTGTTTCCCCCGCAGCGGGCAGCACCACTTCGTCTCCAGCCGTGTTGGGGATTAAAGAGCAGCGCTCTGATTATCAGCGGACACAGCCACCTATGCAATTTTATAACTACCAAGGAGACAGCGGTGTGCATAAAACCCCGTACACAGGTATGGCCTAAGCCGCTCAAAGCATCGAGCAGCAGATTAACTCGGTCAGGATATAAAGTTGTCTCAGCTGTAAGATTAGATTAGCCTATGAAAGGAGTTTCAAGCATTTGAGCGATTTAATCGGCCGTAACATCAGATACGAGCTACAACAATAGTCGCTCACATCAGCCTCGTTCCTGGCTCTTATAAGACGCGGAATAAACAGCATGCCGCTCTAGCTCAGTGATTACAGTTCCGAAAACAGGGTTCCCACACGTTTCCAAGAATCGGCTCACTCAAATGTTCACCGCATCTGAAAACAAGATTATATTCTCCTGAAATCAGTCATCTATATTCAGAACTATCATTTATGAAAATCGTTTCGGTGCATTATTAGACGTCGCAAGAGTCTTTTTATAGTAAGCATGAGCACATGTAGACGTTTCCACACGCCTCTCGCTTCACGTTCGCTTAAAATATTTTCAAAAATACTTTTAACGCTACAGTTACAGACACAACAAACAGTCCATTTAATAACTATGACTTTTAATTTGTCACTTTCCCCAGAAGCACTTTTAACACGAAAGATTCCAATCAGACTGTGTTCTTTGGAAACCGTTTCTTCTAGCTGAGTGAAAATAAACACTTAATAGGGCCCGCAGACCAAATACGGCCTGCCCCTGCATTTGGAATGAAGACATATTTTGGAAATGTCATTTTAAATATATTTTTTACTCATCAAATATGTATTATATAATAAATGCTGTCCTTCAAACTAAAATTTCTCTCAGTTATTAACAGAGGTTAAGAGACCGATACTGAAATCTATACTGATAGTTTTTCCGGCTTTCAGTCCGCTGTCATTACGAGAGCGGCCTCTAGAGGCGAATCACTGATGCCACATGCTGTTTGTTTATGTTGTGTATATTATATTTATTGTTTATTATTTATTAATGAATATATTTATATTTATTTAATTTAGCACATTTTTATGATTCAGTACTGTTTTTTTTTTTTGTAATAAAGTTCAGTGCTATTTTAAATATAGGAGTGATTTATTTATTTTTTTATTACAATATCCATTTTAAAAATGCAGTTGGTTAATCGGTTATGGGCAAGTACGATCCAACGTTTTGGTAGCGGTAAAATCCAACATCGGTCGACCTCCAGTTTTTAACGTATACAATACAATCTCTAATACTGGTAGTCGCTCTGGCCCATGTCATTTTCTGTTACAGACCGACCGAACCCTCACAGAAAAAAGATTTGTGGACCCCTGCTATATTCTGTCCCAAATGTCAGCTATTTAATATTCCTTGTTTATTGACCCGTTATATACATTCAATATTACAGTCGCAATTGTTTTTTTATACTGAAAATTCCATATATTTGCGCAATATTGCCTACATGATTGAGATTATTGGGAACATAACATAAGCAGCAAATTTTTAAAGATATATAACTTTTATTCATTTATGGGAAAAACATGAATGAACCTGTAGCAGGGAATCGTAATCATAGAGCTAGTTTATTCTGTGCTTTAAAAACTACTAGCTGTACCTTCACTACTGACTTGAAATGGTCTGGGAACCCGGGATTATGTCTCATTTACTTTGTTATTTGAATATTATTATTCATTTACTATATTATTTATTTATCAAAACTGTGCCTCACTGTGTCTTTTTCAGGGTCGGTGAAATCATCTCCATTTTATCTCAGCTCTTACTCCTCACCCAACAGAGATGAATCCAGGAGAGGCCAGGTAACCCCCCCAACACACACATACACACACATTCCATGTTTCTTCTACCTAAAAATTCGCCTCAATTGCTGAGTAGGAATGAATTAACTTTTTTCCTAAACTCCACCAGGGGGCAGTGTCCCACTGAGTGAACTAACGATGCAGAACAGCAGTTACCAAATCCTGTTTGAAATGAGCAATTTCACATTTTCCATTACAAATTATAATTTAATAACAGTGTGCACGCACGCTGGCATGCACTTCACAAGTTTATGCTACAAAAAAAATAATAATAATTTCAGTTCAAACCCATCAGCATGTCGTCTGTACACATGCATTAATAGAGATTAGAGGAAAATCTTTCACTTCTGTACACACCACAGAATCTTAGATATAAAGTAATTTTATTTTATATTTAAAACAAATGTTACAGCAGTCCTGGAGCAGCTGGTTTACTGTTACATGGACGTATACCAATCAATCAGTGTCAGGCCATGTTTTTGGATTAAATGTATGAAAATAATATGGATTCATTCTAAAGTATTTATTTCATTTGGTTCATAATTTGATATTGGCTATTTGTAAATATGTGTTTTTTTTGTATCGCGTAAAGAGGTGATCAGGCATTTAAAAAAAAAAAACTCCTTGGACCCTTGTAAGGATCGAGATCATTTAAGTACTCTGTCTAGAAATGTACCTGTTGTTAGATGCGAGACGCATGTAAGAAATACTAGCGGTAGACCGATTTTACCGATAGCTAGGTTGTACTGAAGTTCATTTAAAAAAATAAATAAATACTGAAGCATGAAAATGTGGTAAGGAAATAAATATGTATATAATTGTATCATTAATAAATAATGAATAATAAATATGATACAGCACTCTCTGTGCAGCGTGCGCTCTCCGTGCAGCACGCAGTCTCTCATGAAAAAACAAACAGCATGTAACGGCAGCAATTCGCCTCTAGAGGCCGCTCTCGTAATGACAGCAGTCCGGAAAAAAACGATCAGCATGGACTATCAGTGGCGATGAACTGGTTTTGCCTCTAATAAATGTATATATAAGTTAATATAAGGTTATATTTGGCTTGTGTCTGTTTGGGTGAAAACGTTTCTGTTCAAGCCATTTTATCCAACACATCTAATATATTTCATTAATATATTCAATTTTTTTTTTAAATTGATGTATCTGAAATGTAGCTGTACATATCGAGCGTTAAACATGTGTTTCTTTTCTTTGCCAGCAGCATATATATTATGCGGACGAGGCCGCACGGAGGGGCTACGAGCCGTATCGGACGTACGTGCAGTCACCGCAGGGATACGATGACCCCTACTTGGAGGAAACAGTGCAGTTCTCAACTACAGACTACCCCACACAGCCTCACACACTCAAAGCCACCACCAATTATGTAGACTTTTACTCGAGCACACGCAGAGCCTCTTACCGCACTGAACAGTACCCGGGCTCACCCGACTCCTGGGTATAAAGACACGAAAAAAATGAACCGACAGCATCCTTAGTACTGTGTCTGATTTTAACAGAGATGGATTCCGAACGTGGCTGATGGGAAAGATGGAATGAACGAAGCAAAAGAAGGAAAAGAAGCAAAGTGTGTGTTTTGTCCATGGCAGAAGAAAGAAAGTAGACGCGGTGTGTGTGTGGAAGTGTGCGAGCGAGCGAGTAAATAAGTGAGAGTTCTGCTCCGATTTTATTTTCTTATGGCAGCGCAGGTGACGGTGGTCAGAGGAAGCAGCACGTGGATTACAGAAAGGTGTTTTTTTTTTTGCGTCAGAGAATCAGAGAGAAATGATGTGTATGAACTCAGACTGAAATCAATCATGAACTTATACCTGTATAAAAAAAAAAAACAACAACAAAAGATAAATAAATATTGTTAATAATGATGATAAATAATGATCTTAAGAAGTTAGTTTAAACAGAGGGAACAAAAGTGTATACGTACGTCTCGTCGAGATTGTGAACGCCACTGAGTCTTGTACATTTCCTTCAGAACACTGTAAATACGGAGAAGAAAATGCAGCCCCACATTAAAGAGATGTAGAAATCTATAAATATAGTGAAAAGGCGGCAGAACCGGGCACCACGATATACAACAGTCTATCTGAAGTAATAAAAAATCATCTTTGTTTTTTAGAATTCTGCCTTTTCTTTCTGTGTGGGTTTGTTTTTTTTTTTTTTCATTTCGTTCAAATGGGTTTTGCTCATTTTAAAGAGATCCTAAAAAAAAAGGATGTGTGACTGGTTGAGGTGAAGGAGAAGGCTTTGTTCTATGTCATTGACCATGGACGGGGCTGACGATCATAAACTGCTCTAAATTCAGTATAAAAAAGACCTGATTATTTACTTGAATATTTTAGAATCATATATTTTTGTCAGCTAAAAGTGCAGGCACACTGTATGGACAAAATATGCACATGTGGACGCATCACCTTTTTTTTTTTTTTTTTTTTTTTTTTTTTTTTTACCATCCCATTCCACATTTACTCTCCATTAGAGTTTAAAAAAATGAAATTTACACCCTATATCATTACATCAAAAACACAAAATCATTTTGGCCTTATTCAAGCCCTAAATACTGTTACTACAGATCAAGGTGCATAGAGAGTGAAACAGCGAGATAAACATTAAACAGAAAGAAAGAAAGAGTCGATATTACGTTTAAGCTGCCATACATATGAGGTAGATGTGATAGATATGAAGGTAGTGTAAGAACAGAGTTAAGTGAAGTGCGAGTGCACGACCCCACTTTAGAAGCAGGACGAATGTAAAAGCATCTAAAGATCTTGGCGAGATCGCATTAAAAGCGGCGAGGATGATGAATATGTAGCAGAAGACTCAGAGTTAGAGCACTGGGATGAATATGTGATGAGATGACACCTCTGACACCTTGAATGCAAACAGTTCTGCTTTGAGATGGGCATGATTTCCATTTGTTCTCTATGCAAATAAGCACTTGGTAATTTTACATAATTTTAAGGGTCCTGTGTTACAAGAGCATTTTAGTACAAAACCATCTAGTGAGTGTAACAGGCTCTGTAAATTGGAGTGAACGTGAAAGGAGAAAAAAGTCCAGAGTCTGAAATCAAGCAGTAAAAACCACTCAGAGCTTTAATTAAATGTAACCCCTTTCTTCCCTTTTTCCAAGATAACAAGATGAGGGACATTTATATCTATTGTATCTTCTAAACTTGGACTTAATTGTCGTTGTAGTAATGCAACGAAACTTGTTTGGTAGCTCTGAGATCAGCAGCACAAAGAAAATTTAAGAATAAAAGATAATTGCACTAAAAATAAGACTATGTACAATGAAAAATACAGTACATGAAGTGAGACTTAGTGCAAACAGGAATATCGGAAATAAGGAAATGTTGCACAAGTTATACTAATAACAATAAGTGCAGCTTTAATAACTAATGAAATGCTTTCAAATGCTTGTGTATACAAGTGTTGTAGTGCATTCACACACAACTTAATCTGAATAGTCACACATCGGTTTCATACAAGCTGCAACTTTCAGTCTTTGTTACAAACTCACATGTAATTTCAGAACATTTACGAATTGTATTTTATTTTGCAACAAGACATTTTCCCTCCTGTGAAGATTACCTTGTACTGGTACTGTACTGTAAATGTACTGGTTGATTCTGGATTCTCTGGTTTCTCCTCTACATCTTAGCTCATTCTAGAAGGCTGACAGGCTACTTAGCAGGTGTGTGTTTAACAAAAGAAATATCCATTGTCGTCCTCCCCCCCAGCTAAAACTGCTGGACGTGCAGTGGACACTACATGATCACGTGGTCATGTGTGTCTGTTTTGAGGGGAAAGGGGGTGGGGTTGTTAGGTGACAACTAAATTAGCGTGGTTTCGTTCGCGAAGGAGTCGACTCTTCATTTGAACCGACTCTTTGGAGTCGACTCTTACAAAAGGAGTGTAGTGTAGTCTTGCAGTGTAGTTTATATATATATATATATATATATTTAAAAATCCATAGAATAGAAACATTTTTTTCAGTATATAGTTAGGTACATGTAGATAAAATATATGGCCTAAATTACTGAATGAACATCGGCGAGCCGTTTGAGAGTTGAAAAAGTAAACATGCGATGTTCCATCAACATCCACTTACTTTCACTTACTTCCGCTCTTTGCGTTTGATGATTGTGTAGTTCCGGTAGTCTGTGATTGGCTCGTCTCTAGGTGACGCCCCGCCCCCTATGTGTCTGCCTCCAAACCTGTACGAGGAAGGAGGAAGTGGAGCTGAGCGCCGGTCAGTGAGAGACTCGAAATTAATTTTACATTGAGGTAAGAAGCGTTTCAGTAAATTATAAATACCAGGTTAAAGATTAAATCTGGTTCTGTATCACTCGGGATTCATATTTGGTGTTATTTAGTGTTGGGCGGTTCGCGTGTTGCTGTTATAGCTAGAACAGAGTCCAGGTGACATTGGGTGAATCTCAAACATGAGGACGTGTTCATTTACATCCTACTTAGTGTTTTTTATTATCAAGTTTCTGGAATTAACACGCACCTGGACAGATGCTTTGTGTTCACACATGCTGCTTTTATAATGTATTATTCACTCCTATCTATCATCTATCTATCCATCCATCCATCCATCCATCGTGTCTACATATACACTCATTTTTCTAATCTCTATGTGTCTGATCTATCGATCAGATCTGTGTGTTTTTAATCCATATCTGGACATTGTTTATGTTTCTATGTGGTCTAATCTCAAAGTGTCTAATCTATATATGCATTCATTGGTATAGTCTCTGTGAGGTCTAACCTCTGCATATGTCTAGCCATCTATATACACAGACATTGGTCGAATCTTGCTATTTGTTATTCATATGTACTGTCATTAGATTAGACATGTAGATATATATATGTATTAGTGTATTCTATGTGTCTAATTAATATATGAAACCATATCTCTATTCTGGGTGTCTAATTTAAAATATGTATATTGCTCAAACCTCTGTGCCTCACACATACAGTATCTGTATATTCGGATATACAGTTGAAGGTACAGTCGCAGGTTATTGTACTAGTTCAGCTGTCGGATTCTTTGAGTGGAGATTTGAGATTAGATTGCAGGTAACTGTAGTATCTGAGGTGTGGTTCTTTTGCCACATGCCTTGTTTTTCCAGTCAAAGCAAACACTGAAGCCGGAACGCTGCCTCTCTGACGTAGGTGGATTCTCGCTCTTGAGTCCTGAAATCACATTTTATTGACCATGCTGGTGTCTTTGGCGTTCACTCAAGATCTCTGATTTCGGTGCTCTGAGTGCTGCTGCTGTAAAAAGAGCCAGAGTTCATAATTCACGTTCACATTATTATAGTGATTGACCTTTACCTCACTGGGATTTTGGTATAGCTACCATTTGGTTCAGCTGAGATCTTGTTCCTGTTATCAGAGGCATGTATTGCAGCATGTGTGCTTCAAGCGTATCAGCCCGAGTTTCATCATCTACAAAGTGAAAATTAGCGGGACTTTATTAACAAGTAATTATCATAAAAATGGGCCAGATATTTCCTGAAATGTTAGCAGACTGATTTGGGGCGGGATGGTTGGGTTGGGCTTATTCCAGCTGAAAGGAATTCCAAACCAACGTGGCTTTGAAGCAATGGATTGCGACTATTTGGAACCACCTTCACCATACAACAAGACAATGACCCGAGGCTTACAACAGTTAACTGGAGTGTTTTCTATCATCAAATAATCGGCTCCATCGCTACATCTAAATCCTACTGAACTGCTCTGGGATGAACTGGTTCACAAGGTCAGGAAATAATCTCAGAATAGTGAAAAACACCTTTGGCAATTTTTAGAAGAGGCGAAAAGTATTTCAGCTGAATGTTTGGAGAAACTGACTGTCTGGATGCTAAGAGTGTGTCATGCTGTTATTCGTTCTGAGGGAGGATTTTTCACAGAAATTAAAGTGCAACATCTGCAAATGTATATATTTGTTTTGTCAAAGCAAATTTGATACCAGGTATATTACCAGGTTTGTTGTATTTAAACTAAAGAAAATTTATCATAAAAGACTATGTGTCTCCATTATTTATTTATATTATATATATATATATATATA
>MU551688.1:101373-136658 GCA_024362625.1 Silurus asotus | reverse complement strand
GATGGATGGATGATGGATTGATGGATAGATGGATGATGGATTGATGGATGGATGGATGGATGGACAAAAGCATACACATGTATGGATGGATATACTGATGAATAGATGAATGGTAGGAAGGATAGAGGAAGCATATACAGCTGAAATACGTGGATATATGAATGGAGGGATATACTGGATGGATAGATAAATAGATATACTGATAGATGGATGGATGGATAGACAAAAGCATATTGAGATAAATGGAAATATGGATTTATGGATGGAAGGATGGACAAAAGCATACACAGATAAATGAGTGGATAGATGGATGGATGGATGGACGGATGGATAGATTAATAAAAATACTGATGGATGAATAAATGGATAGATGAAAGTATATACAGATGAATGGATATATGGATGGATGGACAAAAGCATATACCATTGAATTATTGGACAGATGGGTGGATGGACAAAATATACACACAAATAAGTGGATATATGAATGTATGGATTTACTGATGGATGAATAGATGGAGGGATGAAGGGATAGATACTATCAGATGAATGATATATAATGTGTATGGAATGATGGAGAGATAGAGAAGATATAATGAAGGATGGATAGAGAGATGAATGAAAACTCCATGAACGGGATGGAAAGTCACTCGGCTGTTGAAGAAGTGAGTCTCTGGTTTGAAACAGTTCCGATTCTGAGTGATTTCAGGAAACAGGACTTCCTGAAGTCAGTGGAATTGCAGAAGTTACACTCGTCTGTGAAGTTAGAGGAAGTGTGAGGGGGGAATTACCTTCATCTGATTAAGAGTGTGTTAAAATATTCACATTACACACAGCTCACTATAAACACATGATACAATCTTGTGATGTCACACAGCAGATTAAGAACAAACGCTAAAGTCAGAAGTGAGTCACGTCACAGTAAGTCGTACTGCGCTCGGTCATCTTACACCTAGGAAATGCATTCTGGGTAATGTGTCAGAGACGCTGTACTTGTTCCAAACTCCGCAGGTGACCTTAAAGCTGCTGTGGAGCTTGGACCAAGTCCAGAGGCAAAGACAATTCAGTGCCCCTGATCGGAGGAGATATGAGTGTTTGTTTGTTCTTTCGTTTATTCACTACTTAATAACATAAATTATTTCATTTATCTGCAAACAAAATCTGTTTATTTTTCTGCTTACACAATCTTTTAATTACACATTCATCTATCTATCTATCTATCCATCTATCCATCCATCCATCCATCCATCCATCCATCCATCCATATATATATATATATATATATATACACAGTACAGACCAAAAGTTTTCTTTTATTTTCATGACTATAAAAATTGTAGATTCACACTGAAGGCATCAAAACTGTGAATTAACACATGTGGAATTATATATGGAATTATATACATAACATAAAAGTGTGAAACAACTGAAAATTTTCATATTCTCGGTTCTTCAAAGTAGCCACCTTTTGCTTTGATTACTGCTTTGCACACTCTTGGCATTCTCTTGATGAGCTTCAAGAGGTAGTCACCTGAAATGGTCTTCCAACAGTCTTGAAGGAGTTCCCCGAGAGATGCTTGGCACTTGTTGGCCCTTTTGCCTTCACTCTGCGGTCCAGCTCACCACTAAACCATCTCGATTGGGTTCAGGTCCGGTGACTGTGGAGGCAAAATGGTCAAATAGCCCTTGATGCCTTTAGTGTGACTCTACAATTTTCATAGTCATGAAAATAAAGAAAACTCTTTGAATGAGGGGGTGTGTCCAAACTTTTGGTCTGTACTATATATATACACACACACACACCATATTTAACTGGGATCAGTGGTCAGTCCTGTTATCCCTCCTTTTGCTGTGTATTAAATCCTGTTGGATTGAATAGAACCCTGTGCTGATCACTGATTGGTCTTTGGGGACAGTGATGATCAGGAAATGGGTACGTTGCTAACATTTGCCGAAAAAAAGTCATTAAAGTCAGATCCTGATAGGTTATGCTTCACTTTTTTAAAGTAAAAACAAAACAAAAAAAGTGCCCCGGTGAAGAATAGGGAATAGTGATTGAAGCAAAACCTGTCGTTCTCCAGTCTAATTCTCAGCGTTTACAATATCACTGCATTACGTGTAAGCGAAGGTGTCATTATGTTCTCAGGAGACACTTATGCATTGTACACACACACACACACAAACACACACACATGCTGATACGACTGTACGTAGCTGTGCACACGGAGACGAACGTTGCCCCTGAGACGAGAGATCTCGAATGTGATTCAGCTTTCTTGCTCTTCGCTGCACCTGGTGTTCTGCTTTAATCTGGGCGTGCGGTTGTTTCGATTTCAGTTTGGACGTTTTCTAATCTTTGATACTGAAAGTTTTTATCCATCATTGTGTTACTGCAGCGTCCACCGGATAGATACCAGCACACAGCTCCAGGGGTCCCGCTCGATCTTCGGGTTAGTGTCTGTGTGGAGTTTCACATATTCTCCTGGGATTCATTTTGGGATTCCTTTATGTTCTCAGGTGTCCTCTTATTGTTTAAACACACACACACACACACACACACAATGAATTGCTCCCAGGTGTAAATGGGAGTTTCAATGTGTGTGTGTGTGTCATCTATCATTTCCAGGATCCGGATACCCCACCACCCTGATCATGTTCCTGTTCATGAATTAATAATTAAACTGCATAAGTAACTACTTACTGTCTCATTTTTGTAGCTCGGTAACGTCTCAAATAAAATCTTCTTCACGTGATCATGTTAAATTTGGTCATTTTAGTCCATCATGGGTTTTTAGTTTTCAGTGTACCGATTTTCCTCACAAACAACCTCAATAAAAGTGCCTGCAGCTGCCAATCCCAGCACACCTGAGAGTAGTACTGGAAGAAAATGTGTGTGAGTCAGTTCTAGTGCTGTTTATAGAAATTATCTGTGTAAATCATTTTGAGAGGTGATAATCGCACCGTACGATTTACTCCATTTCCAGACCGCTGTCAGATTTGAGCTGATCCCGAGTCTTGTTTGGAGAATAAACAGGATTTTACAAGGTACACTAGGACTTGCATCATTCCTGCGAATGTGTCCTGGCTGTAGGTGGACAGATCCGCTTCACTGTGACGCATGCCGTGTAGATCGATATAGTATTTATAGCCTGGTGTACTTAACACACCCTACAAACACACCTGTAGCACAGGGGAAGTACCCACACCACAACTGACCTTGTTAAAGCACACAATAATGAGCATTCAAATCATTTGCACAAGTATATACATTGAGAATGATTGTCCTTGAGCAACTGTTTAGTTAAAGAAATAGGAATAATGTATATATACACTACATTGATGTATGTATATACAGTGGGGCAAAAAAGTATTTTGTCAGCCACCATTTGTGTAGTTCTCCCATTTAAATTGATGAGAGAGGCCTGTCATTTTCATCACAGGTACACTTTAACTATGAGAGACAAAATGAGACAAAAAAAAATCCAGATTACCACATTTTCTGATTTTCTGAGTTTTTTTGAAAATTGTGGTAAAAAATAAGTATTTGGTCAATAACAAAAGTTCATCTCTATACTTTGTTATAGACCCTTTGTTGGCAATGACAGAGATTAAACGTTTTCTGTAAGTCTCCACAAGGTTTTTACACACTGTTGCTGGTAGTTTGGTTCATTCCTCCATGCAGATCTCCTCTAGAGCAGTGTTGGCGCTGGGCAACACGGATTTTCCACTCCCTCCAAAGATTTTCTATGGGGTTGAGAGCTGGAGACTGGCTAGGCCACTTCTTGAAATGCTTCTTACGAAACCACTTCTTCGTTGCCCGGGTGGTGTGTTTGGGATCATTGTCATGCTGAAACACCCAGCCACGTTTCATCTTCAATGCCCTTGCTAATAGAAGGAGGTTTTCACTCAAAATCTCAGGATACATGGCCCCATTCATTCTTTCCTTTACACGGATCACTTTTCCTGGTCCCTTCGCAGAAAAACAGCCCCAAAGCATGATGTTTCCACCCCCATGCTTCACAGTAGGTATGGTGTTCTTTGGATGCAGCCTGGTGCAGGTCTATAATTTTGTTTCTGCTGTCCTTTGGCAGCTCTTTGGAGTTTGGAGTCTGACTGTTTGAGGTTGTGGACAAGTGACTTTTATACTGATAACAAGTTCAAACAGGTGCCAATAATACAGGTAACAAGTGGAGGATGGAGGAGCCTCTTAAAGAAGTTACAGGTCAGTGAGAGCCAGAAATCTTGCTTTTTTTGTAGGTGACCAAATACTTATTTTCCACCGTAATTTGCAAATCAATTCTTTAAAAATCAGACAATGTGATTTTCTGTTTTTTTTTTTTCTTTTTTGCATTTTGTCTCTCATGGTTAAAGTGTACCTGTGATGAAAATTACAGGCCTCTCTCATCTTTTTAAGTGGGAGAACTTGCACAATTGGTGGCTGACTAAATACTTTTTTGCACCACTGTATACATACATCAATATATGATGTATATATATATATTATATTGATAGTTCCTATCAATAAATATCAATATAGCACTATATTGATGTGTATATATACACTATATTGATAGAACTATACTTTGTTTATTATGGAGTGGAAGTTGTTGAGCCCTTTTGCACTGGAGGTTGTACAGTGAACGCTCTGAGTCCATTCTGAGGACTGGTTTTAGTCCATTCTCACTGAGCTGTGAAGCTTGGCCGTGTGTTAAGCTGTTTGCTTTGGGAGCACAGGCTATGTGCTTTGCTGAGTCGAGAGTAAGTGTGATACAAGACTAACATTTGCATGGTTAGTAAAATCTCACAGAGCTTCCTCTGAGAGAACATGGTCTTGGCCCTGAGCAAAAGCATGCTGGAGATGGCTTTCGACTAAGACAGAGGACGTGTGTGTGTGTGTGTGTGTGTGTGTGTGTGTGTGTGTGTGTGTGTGTGTGTGTGTGTGTGTGTGTGTGTGTGTGTGTGTGTGTGAGAGAGATGTGTGCATATTTCTAAAGATTAGCAAACAAAAAAAAAAAGTAAGAAATGAATGTAGGTTTTCTCAAAGTGTGACTGCCATTACATCAGGATATCAACTGAAAAATGGTCTCAGCAGACAGAAACCTGTTCTCTGATATATCATTCAGGGATTTTATTGTACTGGAAAAAGCTAGTCTGCATAGTCATCACATGTAATGACTAATATACACTCTATTGCCAATAATTTGCAGACACCTGGCTATAAATATGATATGTGGTTTTTGAGGATCGCATTCCACATTTATTCCCGATTTGCTCTTATAATTTTATAATTTCCTCCACTCTTATTTTTTTGTATAGTTTTTTGTTGTTGTTGTTGTTGTTTTGTTTAGTTTTATATATTTATTAAAAATTTTTTTCTTTTTCCCGCTTTACTTTTAAATATTTTTTTGCTGGTAATGTTTGACATGGTTGCAAAAATGAGCATGTTGAGAAAAAGTGTGAAGACAGAATGCAGGGTCCTGAAGGAGTTTTGTCAGCACAACCAGCTGCACTGCGGTTTGTCATTACCACATAGAGCTTAACCAATCTTTTTAAAGACTTTATCTCAAGAGCTCAGAACGCATAGCCGGCTGCTATGCTTACGCTATTCTTATGCTTTTGAGGAGGCCTCGAAACACCACCCTGCACCAGTATCACCTGCCTACTCTTTTACTGAATTTTTTTTTACATTCATCAGGAAAGCTGAAACGTGTCTGGTTTAACGGCGTTCCATATTTTCTCCTTGTGTGCTCACAGGTTTCCTTTGTGTTCTCAAATGTCTCGAAAACACAATAGCAGGTGATTGGTGAATTGCTCCTAGGTGTCAATGAGTGTGGATTCGCATCGCACTCTGTGTTCCCAGAATATATCTATATCCATCCTCAGCACCCCGTCTCACTGATCCCTGAATGTGCTTACGGACAATAAATAAATCAATAAAAATCTTACTGTGCCTCATATTAGTCGGCCAAAGACTGATTTCTCTTATCTGATCAGGGTATTTGCAGTCTAAGTTTTAAGTTATGAATTAAAATATATACCATTTCTTTTATACATCACCTGCCACTTTTTATTATTATTATTTAGTTATTTATTTATTTTAATTAAAATCATTGGCAAGGGCTGTGTGTTTGAACAGAGCCCTATTTTGTTGAGTAATTTTATAGTTCTGTCGTAATTTTGTGTGTGTGTGTGTGTGTGTGTGTGTGTGTGTGTGTGTGTGTGTGTAGGTACAGAGCTTTCACATTCGGCCTCACCTTCCTGCTCTACACCAGCTTCCACCTGTCCCGGAAGCCCATCAGCATTGTAAAGGTAACACACACACACACATGTGCCACTGATTACAGAGTTTGTCTTAAGAGTCTTAAGAGTGGCTTCCAGTTGTTTTATAAACAAATAAAAATATGAGAAAAAAATTATAATGATATCCACAATTATCGAGCAAATTGTAGGATAATTGATCGCAATATCCATAAAATCATTGTACATAATGAATTGCAAAAGCAATGGTTCTAATTGCCTTTGCATAGCTTCCTAATTAAAGACACGTGCAAGGCGGTCCTAGGGGCCAGCGTTATTCCGTTATCTACAGCTGCAGTGCTGTTTATTCTGTTTAATATCAGTGTGTGTCTTTACCAGGAAACACTTGTTCCCACTTTTCTGATTCACAATAACAACTCATTTCAATAAGTGCCAACTCTGATTCATATGATTAATGTGTGTGTGTGTGTGTGTGTGTGTGTGTGTGTGTGTGTGTGTTGATTTGTTTAGAGTGAACTCCATAAGAACTGTACACAGGTTAGAGAGGTGACGTCTACTGAAAAACATACCAGTCAACGGCCCATTATGGTTGATATAAACTGTAGCTGGAAACCTTTTGGTAAGTGTCGTGTGTGTGTGTGTGTGTGTGTGTGTGTGTGTGTATTCCTATCTCTATCTATCTCTCACCCCTCTTTCTTTTTTGCTTTCTCTATCTTTTTCCATCTCTTTCTCTCTTTTTATCTATTGATTGATATACTGATCTATATCAGTCCCACCCCCTTCTGCTCTCTTCCTCTCTCTATATATAAATATATATATATATTTTTCTGTCTCTTTCTTCAATTTATACCACAACAGTGTGTGAATCCTGACCACTTATGATTGTATTTAAATTGACAAACCCAGTTAGTTCCCGTTAGCACTTACGGTGTCGCAGCTTGAAGCGGTTGTTTCATCACCAGCACGTTTAGAGAAATAACAAGATGAAGAACTCACGTCATGTGTGTGACAAACCAGAAAGCACAAACAAAGTCCTCTGTTCTTTGTGGCGGGAATTGTATTATTGTAACTAATTAAGTTACAAAGTGCCGACTCAAGAGAACACAGTACCAGAAAACTTCTTCATCCCCATCTGAGAATCCCAGAGTGCTGTGGCATCAACATATAGGACATTTTGTGTTCTTTCTGTCTCCGTACACTGCTCATGATTGGTTTGTGTATATGTGTATGTGCAGATAAAGGAAACTACAAGCAGCTTTTGGGGGCGATGGACTACTCGTTCCTATGTGCTTATGCTATAGGCATGTACCTGAGGTGAGAAGATTGGCTTCTGACTCGAATGCGTGGCGATTTGGACAGTGCATTTGTGTGATCAGTGCGAATCCTGCTTACATCATACACCATCTTTCCTCTTATCCAAACCTAAAGAACTAAACTGCAGACATCAAACATGGAAAACACTAAGTTTTTTTTTTTACTTTATTTAGTCATTTTACAAGCTGCTTTAAAGCTGTTGATTTGAGGTCTGCATAAATTCACACACACACACAAACACACACACAACCTGGGGTCAGAGAGTTAAGAGCCTTACTTTTAGCGGGGCTAGAACCCCCGATTTTTCCGATCAGGGATAGAAGATACACTATATGGACAAAAGTATTTGAACATCTGTCTTTTCTAGCCAAATGTCCAACGTTGAAGGCACACAACTGTACAGGATGCTTTTAAAGGTGGTAGCATGCAAGTTTTTTCCGTCATTTGAACTCCGAGACCCAAACCTGTTTCAGCACGATAATGCACCTGATCTCAACCCTACTGAACACCTTTGGGACTAATTAGAACACTGACTGCACCCAAGGGCTCATCACCCTACATCAGCAGCTGAAATTATTAATGCTTTAGTGGCTCAATGAGCACAAATCTCCACAAGCACACTCCAAACATCTTTTTCCGAAAGAAAGGCGGTTACTATACCAGTAAATGTGGAATGAGATGCTTAAAAAAACACATGCCAATCTGGTGTCCAAAAACCTTTTTTTTTCATATAGTGTATGAGAAAAATGCCATACGAGACTTCTGACGTTCTGATTTAGAAATGTTAGAAAATTACTGACCATATACATAACACACACTATATAATGTCATAAGTACGGTATGTGGTTTTTCAGCAATTCATTCCACATTTAGTCCCAATTTGCTCTTATTATTTCCACCACTCTTCTGGGAAGATGTTCCACTAGATTTTGAAGTGTGCTTGTGGATATTTGTGTTCATCAGACACAGGAGTATTATGAAAGACAGGTACTGATGTAGGATGAGGAGGACTGGGGTGCAGTCAGCGTTCCAATTCATCCCAAAGGTGTTGAGTAGGGATGAGATCAGAGCTCTATAGCAGGATATTCAAGATCTTCCTCTCCATGTAAACCAGATCTTCAAGGAGCTCACATGCCATGCTGGAACAGTTTTGTGTCTCCAAGTTCAAGTTAATGCTAAATTGTATTATAGAGCATCTAAAGACGTCCTAAACAATTGAGTGCCTTTAGCTTTGTGGTAACAGATTGGAAAAGAACCACATATAGCAGGAAAGGTCAGGTGTCCCAATACCTTTGGCAATATAGTGTTTTTCGATATGATATCATTGTGTTGTTCAGTTATACAAACACACACATTTTTTGTGTTCCTGTTCGTTTGACCATGCCGTGTTTTGTTCGACATTTCCGCCGACAGTGGGATTATTGGCGAGCGCTTGCCCATCCGTCTCTATTTAAGCGTCGGGATGCTGACCAGCGGCCTCTTCACCTGTCTGTTTGGACTCGGATACGTCTACGACATTCACAACCTCGGATTCTACATCTTTGTCCAGGTCAGATTCCAGTTCCTGCCAACATTATCTGTTATGCATAGATTCAAATGCCTCTGTGAGGCATTTTTTTTCTTTCAGCCAGAAAATCTGACACAGGAATAAATAAGGAAATAAGCTGTGTTTATTTTATAGTTATTTTTTATATATTTTACATATTCCGTTTCATCAGTATGCTTTTAATCTCTCGGTGAGTTTCGAACCACATTCAAGTAAAACTGCCTATAAGGAGTGTATAATTATGCACAATAATTTAGCATATAAGCATCACAGATGATCAGTGTGTAACCTGTTACATAAACAGAAAGCAGAATAGGGAAATGTCAACGATTTCTATTATCAAACTTCTCTCTTTCTTTCTCTCTCGTGTTACAGATAGCCAACGGAGTGGTGCAGACTACTGGCTGGCCCAGTGTGGTGACTTGCATTGGGAACTGGTTTGGCAAGGGCAGGTGTGTAGTCGTGTGTAGAGCTGAGGCACTTCTGTAATCTTCAAATCTGTAAACTTCACTCGTGCTTTCTGTTCGTGTAAACAAGATCATTCCATTGGAAAGTAAGTGTGGCAGTTATCATTCACTCTATTTTGCCCCACATGGTCCTTGACCTTTTGTGCGTTCATGCAAGTCTGGGCTCAGATTTCAAATGATATGGAATGAAATCTATTTATACAAATACAAACTTTGGCGTTTGTAATACAGGTTATAATAAACTAAGCTCTTATTTAAAGTACATATTGCTAAGAATAAAAACAAAACATTTATATAACTTTCATTAAGGTATAAATATAGAATTGTAAGTGGTTGCTCGGGGGTTAAGATGTTGGACGTCTACCCTCAACCCTAAACATTAGACGCTGCATGCCGAATGAGACAAATACAAACATAATGCAGTATTGATGTTCTTTACTCGTTTCGCTTTACTACGTAAGTGAAAATGATACACAAGTATGGTTAGGATATCATGGTGGCATTCAGGAGACTCTAGATCACTCTCTGTTGAATTCTTTATGAATGAATTACTCATGATATTATTGTTTTTCAGGCGAGGTCTGATCATGGGACTGTGGAACTCTCACACGTCTGTTGGAAATATCCTCGGTTCTCTGATCGCCGCGTACTACGTGTCATCTAACTGGGGGATGTCCTTCATCGTCCCTGGCATCATCATTGCAGTCATGGGCATCATCTGCTTCCTCTTCCTTATTGAACGTGGGTGGTGTTGTCAGTTTGCCCGTTCGATGTTGAATGTTCTTCCCTTTTTATATGAAACAAACAAGCACCCTATTGTGAACACAAATGAAAGAGATTTTTGACGTTTTTTTGGTTTTGAATGCGTGTTTTTTTCAGACCCCAATGATCTGAAAGCTGCCACAGCTCAAAATGTCATCAGTGCTCCCCAGGCGAGTACACGCTCTCTTTCCGCTTCCGTGTGTGTGTGTGTGTGTTAATTCTACAACAGAGGATGGTTAGGATATCATGAGTAGTCATTTCAATCGCAATCATTTCTGAGGATCATGTTGTCAGGACATACGTGAAAGAGCACACAAGCACACGTCGTTATGTGTTTTCGATACTCTGTGTTTCTGGCAGAATTTGCACAAAAGCTGGAATGGAGTAAACGGCCGGAAAGACTTGTACCTGCAGTACAAACAAGGAGCAAAAACCCAGGTGAGGTCTCCTGCAATGTCACCTACATTAACCGTTTTTTATTTTATTTTTTATTTTTTTAGATCACATGATTAACCTTTATTTGTGTGTGTGTGTGTCAGAGCTCAGATACAGAGCTGTTGTTGGGGCAGGACAGCGCAGGAGTGTGTGTTCCTGTGCAGCAGGTGGTCGTAGTGAAGAGCGAGGCAGAGCCGGGTGCCATTAGTTTCATGGGAGCTTTACGCATACCGGTCAGTGACATCACACACATGCATTATATGGGCAAAAATTTGTGAACATCCGATCGTAAGATTTGTATGTGATTTGAACATCTGGGGTGCATTCAGTGATAGAAGGTAAAGAGAGATCCAAAGACATTCGATAAAGTGTGTCAACTTTGTGGAAAGAGATTTATGGCTGGAAAAGTCAGGTGTCGCAATGCCTTTGTTTATGTACAAGAAAAAATCCAAACAATTAGTTACATTCAGAATTTGACCAAATTCTACACATTATGATCAAATGATAGCAAATGTCATCAGCATCAATCCATTTATGCATACATCTAACATGATCCCAAATTCCAGAATGCATCCATCCATCCATCCATTCATCATCCTATCCATCATTTACCCAATATTATACATAATTCCACAATATTTCTATTTTAAATGATGCATAATTAAAAACTATCTACATATCCGTTAAGTATGATACCAATTTCAAAAGTGCATCCGTTCGTCCATCTCCAACTTTTTCAGACCAACTTCACCAGCCATTCCTCACTAAGATACCACTTCACATCTATATATTACATTACACAACCCACCCTTCCATCTATTTATACAAGAAAAAATCCAAACAATTAGTTACATTCAGAATTTGACCAAATTCTACACATTATGATCAAATGATAGCAAACGTCATCAGCATCAATCCATTTATGCATACATCTAACATGATCCCAAATTCCAGAATGCATCCATCCATCCATCCATCCATCCATTCATCATCCTATCCATCATTTACCCAATATTATACATAATTCCACAATATTTCTATTTTAAATGATGCATAATTAAAAACTATCTACATATCCGTTAAGTATGATACCAATTTCAGAAGTGCATCCGTTCGTCCATCTCCAACTTTTTCAGACCAACTTCACCAGCCATTCCTCACTAAGATACCACTTCACATCTATATATTACATTACACAACCCACCCTTCCATCTATTTATTACATTTCAGTCAAACTATCCATCCATCTATTCCTTTATCAATTCATCTAATAGTAATTAATCCACTCTTTAACACCTCACCCACCCTATATATATATATACACACACCCACTATATTTCCAAAAGTATTGGGACACCTGATCTTTCCTGCTATATGTGGTTCTTTTTCAATCTGTTACCACGAAGCTGAAATCACTCAATTGTACAGGACGTCTTTAGATGTGCTATAAAAAAAATTTAGCATTTACTTGCACTTGGAAACACAAACCTGTTCCAGCATGGCAATGCCCCTGTGCACAAAGTGAGCTCCTTGAAGATCTGGTTTACATGCTATGGAGAGGAAGAGTTTGAATATCCTGATCTCATTCCTACTCAACACCCTTGGGATGAATTGGAACGCTGACTGCACCCCAGTCCTCCTCATCCTACATCAGTACCTGCCTTTCATAATACACTTGTGTCTGATGAACACAAATATCCACAAGCACACTCTAAATTCTTCCCAGAAGAGTGGAGGGAATTATAAGAGCAAATTGGGACTAAATGTGGAATGAAATGCTCAAAAATCACACACCATAATTATAATCACTGACCCAATACTTTTGGGAAGATCCTGTGTGTATATATAGTATTTGATCAGAATTCTTTCCGCCGAAAATGGTATTGTTTTTTCCCCTCATCTTTTCATTATGTATTGTGTGAGTATACTAAATGTGGTACAAAATACTCAACTTGTGTTTTGTGTGTGTGTGTGTGTGTGTGTGTGTGTGTGTGTGTGTGTGTGTGTAGGGTGTAGTGGAATTCTCTCTGTGTCTGCTGTTCGCTAAACTGGTCAGCTACACATTTTTGTTCTGGCTGCCCCTCTACATCACCAAAGCAGGTACGAGTGTGTACGGAATGCGGTTTGTCCGTAATACGTCACTGGAATGTAGAGAACCTTCTTTTCATTCTATGCAAATCTACACAAGCGTGTCTAACTGGTTTTATGTGGTATGTCAAAAGACTCAGCAGTTTCTGATCGTATTGTTGTGTTGTGTGACACAGCTCACCTTGATGCAAAGAAAGCAGGAGATCTCTCCACCCTGTTCGATGTGGGAGGAATTGTCGGTATGAAGAACCGCCCGTGCTTTCTTTAAGTCTTTTCAGCAGTGGCCAGACACTTTTCACTGACTGTGTGTATGTGTGTGTAGGTGGAATCCTGGCAGGTGTGGTCTCAGATAAGATGGGAAAGAGAGCAACTACATGTGCTGTGATGCTGCTTCTGGCTGCTCCAACGGTATGTATCATTACTGCACCCTGGAGGAAGTAATTCACAAAAACATGACAAAAAATAAACATTCTCACCACAGATTTATTATATGATAATGTTAAAAAAACAAATATTCAAAGGAATCTGACTCAAAAGGGAACCCTTCCTTATCTGGGTGATACAGAATGTTCTTTTATTGTGGTTCAATCATTGCTGTGGTTATGAACAGTTCACTAATGGAGACCTTGTCATTGCAGCAAAAGGTTTATATTAATTACAATACATTCAATCATTTAAACAGTCAGTTAGTCTCATAAATAACAACAGATTAAGTGATGTTATAGGAAAATAATCCACGACAGCATGGTGTAATGTGTCCTGACATGAAGCAGAAATTCAGCTTGTCTTTATACCAGAAAGACGTCCACCCTCAAGATGTTCCTGTCTCATGAAAGCATCTCAACCCTTATACATACAATTTTTTTATCCATTTATTTAATGGATTAATGCGAATCCGTTTTAACGCAACTGATTTCATGTGCAATTAATGCAGCGCGCATTTCTGCTTGACCATTTTGATTTAAAATACAGTATAAATAAATAAATTAGTAAGTAAGTAAATAAATAAATCTAAATCTAGACGCAGCACACATCTATTCACGACGTCCTTTCATTACACAGATATTAAAATAAAGAAATAAAGTCTCAATTCAACCACCGAAAACCGCCACGGTGCACGCATCCGGCAGTTAAAACCGTCCGTGTGGAAACATAACAAAAGTTTCGTTTGGTGTCCTGATGATTTACATCATTTAAAACACGATAATCCCTTTAAAAAAAATTCAATTTTGTGTTCATGCTCTATGTTGAGGATGGTTTCACTAATAATAAACATACATTTGCATAAATGCATCCATATTTGTTCATGTTGATTAAATAAAGAGTGGAGAGGATTAAAAACTTGTTGATTCAAGGTAAATAGAAATGTGCGATTAATCACGATTAAATATAAAAATTTAATTGACAGGCTTAATTTAGAGTTAATGTACTGTACTATCATATCCTTTTAAGAACATAGCTCTAAACCAATGATCCTGTGAATGTATAAACAAGACATGATCTACAGTATATGGACAAAAGTATGTCATTCAGCTCCAAAGGTTTTAGTAAAGGCAGGTACTGATTTAGGTAACATGAGGAGGGCTGGGGTTCAGTCAGCACTTTAATTCATCTCAAAGATGTCTAATACGGTACTATAAAAACACACTCAAGATCTTCCTCTCCAAACCATGGAAACCAGATCTTCAAGGAGATGTCTTTGTATACAAGAGCACTGTCATTATAAAACAGGTTTTGGTCCCCTAGATTAGGAAAAGGGAAAATTAAATGCTACTGCATCCTATGACATCCTCCAGCTTTCTGTGGAAGAACCACATGTGGCTGGAAAAGTCATGTGTCCCAATACTTTTTCCCATGTAGTGTAATAACGACTCGTCATTGTCTTGTTTACAAGACGAAAGACATTTTCTTTAAATGCTCCCCGTTTCTACAGTATTTAAAATGCTTGAACACGGTGATGATCATATTGTTCAAATACATTTTTGCATTTTGTTCTAGAGCTGCATTCATGCTCGAATTAAACTATTAGTGTCAATTTATCATAATTACACTTCATTACGCTGTAGTAATTATTACTGGAATTGAACTAATTGCTTTAATAAACGAGATGCTATGAATAAGGTTTTTTTTTTTTTTTTTAAACTGCATGATGTGTTTATTGAGATTTTAATCTACACCTAAACACTCATAGTCAAGTGAATAAATAGCAGACTTGTTATATGAAGACGTCTGGTTGGACTGTAATAATAGTGATTTATGTCTTTTTAGCTTTATGGCTTTTCGATGATGAGGCAGTTTGGACTCGGCCCCACTATCGGTAAGATTTTTACTCCACTTCCTCCAATATCTATAATCCGTCAAGTGCTTTAGAACCGGTTTATTTAACATGATTAAACAATTCATATACTAGACTAATTATTTCAATCTGTTCAATAATATTTTGCATATTTTGACCCAACATTTGTTGGTTTATTTCTTTTGAATTATTACAGTTTAGTTTAAACCTATTTTACTGAACAAGTAGTATTGTGTAATAATTATAAAAACAAAATACATATAATTACTTATATTGTAAGTGTATTTATGAGTGTGTGTGTGTGTGTGTGTGTGTGTGTGTGTGTGTGTGTGTGTGTGTGTATGAATATATTTATTATATTTATTATGCAAGATTTTTGTAAAAAAAAGTTTAACCATGAAGTCACAGATAATTTCCATTTAGTGCCCCAATGTTTAATGTATTAACATGGACATGATATATGAGGTATATGATTATTAGTGTGTCTTCTATGTACATGCAAAGGGTTTTTGTGTGCTGTCTGAAACTGAGCTGATGGGCTGTGTTGTGTGTCGTAGGCATGCTGCTGGTGTGTGGAGGCTTAGTGAACGGACCTTATGCCCTCATCACAACTGCTGTGTCTGCTGATCTGGTGAGTGTGTGCGATTGTGTGTGTATATGCATTTGATACACTCAGAAATCCTTATTGCTTCTGTTCTTATGCAGTAATGCTGAACTATTTATTTGTAATTACAGGGTACCCATAAGAGCCTAAAAGGCAATGCTCGTGCTTTGTCGACAGTCACTGCCATTATTGATGGCACAGGGTCTGTTGGTAAGTGTGGACACTGCTGTTATTAATCTGAGTATATTATTTAATTCTGTATTAAGTGTTCCTTTAGAAGAGTGTGGGTTCCTTTTGAGTCTGATTCCTCTCAAGATTGCTGCTTCAGGGATTCTCAGCAAAGGATTTATTTCTTTTTTTATTGCATCTGGTTTGCTCGTTCAAGAACTAAATATGCCTCTTGATTTCTGTAAAAGCTCAGTATATAGTCTATTAAAGTCATATTCGACTTGGTTTATTGGAACCAAAAATTAACAACTACCATTAGATCATTTAGGCCTTTTCCAAGCTGCTAAAATACTGTTGTTTTTATTTATTTATTTATTATCTCATTCTTATTTGCAAACATTTTCTAAGCAAACATTTGACCCTCTGAGCAAGGTCTTTAACCCTGTGGCTGCTTAATTGTATGAATAAATTTAATTTAAGTCACTCTGGATAAGGGTCCCATAGTTTAAGTGCTTCAAGTGTGTCACTTCCTTTTCCTTGTTTACAGGTGCTGCAATAGGCCCCCTACTGGCCGGGCTGCTCTCTGCACACGGCTGGGATCAGGTCTTCTACATGCTCATGACGGCAGACTTTTTTGCACTACTGGTAAGTATTAGCATGGCTTAGCTCAGATATCTACGCAGCGACCCGTGACCCATTGACTCGTTTCTATTATGTGCTCTGCAGCTGTTGCTGAGGCTGGTGTTTAAGGAAATGAGATCGAACAAGAACCGTCCAAGAACCTCTGTAGAGTGAGTCCATTTTCATGGCAGAGCACAAATCTATATAATCTATATTGGATTGTGGGGTCTAATATGGTTACCTTTCTGTGTTCCAGGCTGAAGGAGCACTAAACACTTTGCACTTAATTGTACTGGAGGAGCTGAAGACTCTGCCCTCTACCAACCGGGACCACAGCTTGAAACCATTCACAGAACCAGACGTGAACCTCAGCTTGATTATGTCCACTGTGCTTTTTTCTGCTGTTCTAGCAGTTTAATGGGACAAAATTTGAAACTTGAAATCTTTAACACAGCTGTAACTCAAGTAGCAGCCCGTTTTCAAGCCTGCCTTCTTTACCTTACCAGCCATATAGAGAGCTGAAGTCCTGCTCCCCTTACTGCTTCAAACCAATCAAGTTCTTTACACATTTACAGTTCAGCTGTATCCAATGAGTGAAGGAATCCAGCGAAATGTTCACTGCCTTCAGTGTCCGTGTCTTTAGGGTGAGTGTGCTTGTAATAGGGATTACAATCTTTATTTTGATGTCATATTTATTCATGGAATTCAGCAAACCTTTCAGAATCCATTTATTATTCCGAAATATACATAGCAAAATGCAGTGTAATTTTCATTTGAGATTTTTGGTTCAACTCTGCAGCCATTTTAAAGCTTTAATTTATTTCGAACATATATGTCCACCATGACCCTGTAGAAAGCAGCTCAACCCTCAGCTCAACCGCTTTCGCTGAAAGACGGCTCAGAAATTGTGTGAGGTCAGACAGATGAGACGATGGCAGATGGAACTGCTCCTGTATGTGTATATATACATACGGGTTATAAATTCGTTCATGGGATACACCTAATGGGTTTAAAAAAAAAGTCGAGTCGACTTATATTCATTATTTGGAATATTCTTTTTTGCTTTTTTCCAGCTTATCTTTTTTATATCGCTCTCCTTTTCCTGCTGTCAGTAAACAATAGAAAAGATTTCTTCTTTTATACCACTAAATATCCCTTCTATCCATTCATATATGAGAAGGTTATTAATATATTGTTCTCCGTTTACGTCTGCCTTTCTGCAAACCAAAGTCGAAACCTTGTTATTTATGTACAAATATTATATTTGATTATTTAAATACTGTGTTTTAAATACTGTGGTCTGGAGCGCATTAAGGTGTAGAGCGGTATATTAAATTTTTTTTGTTGTTGTTTTGGTTTTTTTTTTTTTTTAAGAACAGATGTGTCTTCTATATTGTAGCATCATAGATGACTTGAAGGAAGCCACTCATTTTCCTATCACCATGGAGACCCCCCCACACACCCACCCAAAAAAACTTGTTCTTTCGGAGAGGACACACTCTGTACATTTTCTTTAGTGAGCGAGCGTGAGAGGTTTGTACGCCGTCGGCAAACATAAAAGAGAAACCCTTTGACTTCAGCGCTGTGATGATGAGCGATGCAATTGAATCCGTTTCGTCTGTAACTGGATGTCACTTTGGGTTGAATGTATTTTCGTAAGACTAAGTTGCGTCTGATTCTTTACTGGTGTTACAATGAACATGATCGTGCCTTGTTTTCTATTTTATCGCTCTGTATATGGGTTCGTTTTTTTTGTCTGTCATTTTCAGACTCCTTTAGAAACTCATGGCAGTAGCTGTGCTCGGTAGCCACTTTGTACAAACGAATTATACGAATGAATGTGAACGAATCACATTGTTAATAAAGAGGAATATCAACTGTTTTGAGTCTTTTATTCATGTAAAAATGCTCTTCCTCTTTCTCATGCACAGCAGCTCTTTTTTAGAGATTTGACTTCACTTGCCGTAGTACATCTTTTCCATGCAATGTTTGTTAATCTTTCTGCAAATATTTGTTTAGATAGATGATAGTAGAAACACTGCAATATTTTAAAAACCCAGAACCACACTCACTATCCTATAAGTGTCCCATCAGTGCTGTGTTATAGTACAGTGAAAAAAACCTGGCCTCCTTAATTAGTATTTGATTATGGAATTTTTGATGATGGTGATGGTCTGTGTCTGCTTTTGCCTGTCCTCCCCCTCTCCCTAGAGGGAGCTACTACAATGGCTGTTGCTTCAAAAATGCGGGGCTCTACTTGGATGTGGAGTAGACACCTAAAAAGGATATTAAGATGGCTGATTTTCTTGTGCTGAATTATAATGTTTATAAGGCTGAGACGAGCTGCTGAAGCTCAAATTGCTGCAGAAGCTAATGTTAATGGTCAGTGGGTCAGAACTGTTTTGGCAGCAAAAGCGGGATCAGCACAGTATTAGGCAGGCGGCCGTAATGTCTGGTCAGTGTATATTTTATTAGAGATGCGGTAGCTCAAAGGCTCTGAGTTGCTGATCAGAAGGTTGGGGCCCAGAGCAAGGCCCCCAACCCTCTCTTTTTCTGGTGTTCTGTATAATGGCTGAACCTGTGCTCTGACCTCAATTGGTACTAAATTGGGATTAGAAATGAACAATTTACAACCTTGTAAGCAAATATTAGACACTATTGGCCAAAAAAAATCTAAACAACAAACCACTAGTCAGAATAATAGCCATAAATGCACTCCTGGAAACCTTCTGTGTTACTGTTTACTTGTTTACCTTTGCTGCAGTAAACTGGAGGAAAACAAGACAATGGACTTATAGAATGTTCCTGCGTGCAAAATTCGAAATCATGACAATTAAAATGTTGGCTGGAAACACTGGAATGAGCAGCATTCCGTCTGCTCCACAGGTTGAGTGTTTCAGTCTTCACCTAGAGGTAATATATCACACAAGGAAGCAAAAATACATGTACTTTGATTTACAACGAATGCTGTTTATCAGCTTTTTGTAGACATCCTGTAGAGCCAATAAACTTTTCCTGAGTCGGTACAATTAAATCAGTTGTTTATGACTGTGGCTTGTGCAATATGTTTTTTTGGGTTTTTTTTGTACATGATGTGAGAGATGAGTACTTGATATAACTGATATTGCTGACAGAATTCATCTCATCATAACCTAATTACATCAGGTACACTGGGTATCTTGCCTTCTTGCAATGGATTCCACTCAAGTGCTTCTTTAATCTCAGTTATCATCTGCATTTCGCATTTGACAAGTCTTTTTCTGTCCACCTAAACCTCCTTTTTGTTGTCTCCTCGCTACTCTGTTGTTGTTTTTCCTACGCTGGCTTCCAGTCGCATCAGATCAGCGGTGATGCTCACCAAAAAAACAGACCAGCCCACACTTTCCTGAAAGCACATCACACACCTCTTCACCATGCTGCCTTCAGGCTTGACTAGACCCACTGTTTCTCAAGATACCAGGAAGACCTGCATCAAGACAATATCTCTGTACAAGCACATGATGGTCGAATCCCCCCCCCCCCCCCCCCTTTTTTTTTTTATTAACTTTAGCTCTTTTTTGTTGCTATACCAACTAGACCTTACATTATTTATTTTGGCATGAGGACAAGTCACTTTGATAAATGTATAAAATACAAACTATTAGTAAGGTCATCCAGTGCTTGAATTGAGGGGGTGGAATCCTGGACCCCACATAAGGCATTAGGAACCCCCCATGACAAGTAAGTTTTACCCCCCTCTCCAAAAGCCCTTTACTGGACTCCACACCTACTGTCAAAACTTTACATACACATGTCTCTAAACTAAAGATTGACACTACATTATAAATGAAAAACAATAATTCACCTAATTGTCACACTTATACTTTCATTTAATTTCAATTAAATGTATACGTTCACTCCTAATGAGAGAGCCAGAGCCAGAGCCAGCTGTTAACAGTGGCAAGGAAGAAAAACTCCCTGAGATGGATAAGAGGGTCTCTTGAGAGAGACCAGACTCAAAAAGGAACAAATCCTCATCTGGTTGACACCCAATATCCATATAGTTCCATCCTTGTTGAGATTATTGAGAACTATTCACTGATGGACACATGATCACTTTCTGTGTTATATTTCACATTTTCACATCTATTTAGTTTCATTTATTATTATAAATATGTAATATAATACATTTTCTTTTCATGATATTCACGTATTTGTTTTATGAAATGAAAAAAATCTTTTTTTTCTTTCTTTTTTTTGTTATTTGACATGTTTTTAATGACTTTATTTTTGTCTGGGATTTCTACCCAAATCATTTATTTTCTGCTATTTACAAGATTTCCTTACACATGTGATTTTATTTATTTGTTTGTTTGATTGTTTATTATCTGTATTTTTCATTGTACATTGCATCTGGAAAGTATTCACAGCGCTTCACTTTTTTTTTTCCACATTTCATGTCACAGCCTTATTCCAAAATGGATTAAATTCCAAATTTTCCTTAAAACTTTACAAACAATATCCCATCAATGTACTTGTACACTGTGCACTGTACATTTTAACCCAAATTAACGATTCTTCATCGCATAGGATGTTTACACAAAGTCACCTGCACTCTTTCGGTCTGTATCCTGATGAAATTCACCTTCAATATCTTCAGAATCAGATTTAGAATCAGGTTTATTGGCCAAGCGTGTTGAAACACACAAAAAATTCAGTTTCAGCTGACTCTCAAAAGTACAGACATAAAAAACACGATACATTTAGCTTGGACTATACAGGACAAAACAGATACAAGTATTAAATAGGACACAATACACAGACTATATGACACATCACTAATGTACATAAAGTGTGAGAGTGCATGGTTTTGAAAATAACAGTATTGTGTGTCATGTAAAATAAAAAGGCTTCTTTAGAACTTTTGTACAATATACAGCAGCAACAGTGTGTAACATACAGGGGTGATGTGATGACTGACTGTTCTGATAATGCAGCACTTATAGATATGAAGCAGGGCATATAATTATGGTGAGTTATTAATGAGGCTGATTGCCTGAGGAAAGAAACTGTTCCTGTGTCTGGCAGTTTTAGTGAACAAATGTCTGTAGCGCCTGCCAGATGTTGTGTCCAGTGTGTAAAGGGTCAGTAGTGATTTTTTCCTGCCCGGTTTCTGGTTCTTGTATGGTACAAGTCCTGGAGAGTGGGCAGGGGAGCGCCAATGCTTTTTCCTGCTCTTTTAACTGTCTGTTTGTTCCTGTCCTGTTTGGTTGCTGCTCCAAACCAGATGGTAATGGACGTGCACAGGACAGATTTAATGACTGCAGTGCAGAACCATACTTCATTAATTGGTGAAGAAAGTATATCCTCAGCTGGGCCTTTTTCAGAAAAGAGTTTATGTCAGACTCCCATTTTAGGTATTGGAAAATAGTCTCCAGAAACTTGAAGTTCTCCACAGATGGCACGGGGCTGTTGGATATCGTGAGGGAGAGTAGTGTTGACGGGTGTTTCCTAAATTCCACTATCATCTCCAACACTTTTAAATGTGTTTAGCTCCAGGTTGTTGTGACTGCACTATAGCACCAGTCGCTTCACCTCCTGCTGATATGCAAACTCGTCGCCATCTTGGATGCGTCTAATTAACGTAGTATCATCTGGAAATGGAGAAATTTCAGTTGAACAGTTGTGTTACTGGATGTGAGGTGTTAGCAGATCCTATCTTATCCGCAAACTCTAACGTAAAATACTTATGATCACGTGAAAAGTGTGGACTCATGTGTGGGTTAGGTGTGTTTATTTTGGTTTATTTGATTTAAACCTAAAAATAATATTCCGATAAAACAAATACAAGGTGTATAACTTTTATGTACTATATATGGTTTATTATTATTATAATTATTATGTTTTTTTGTTGTTGTTTGTTTTTCATTTAATTGACAGAATTAAATCATGAAGACACGCGTTTTACACGTGGGAGGGGGGGAAAGTACCGAGGATGCAAGCCTAGCATAATTGTTCTCCCGCGCGCGCGGGTGCGTGTGTGCGCGTGCACGTGCGCGCGCGCGGTGAGCGCGTGTGTGTGACACAGAGATGGTTTGAGTGCTCGATATCTGTGCGATATCCTGCTGCTGATCATTTCTTCTTTCCAGTTTGGAGTTCAAGCTTGGATAAACGCAGAAAGAGAGAGAGAGAGAGAGAGAGAGAGAGAGAGAGAGAGAGAGATGGGCTCCGCGTCTTCCGCTTGCAGGATCATTTACCTGGACGTGGACGGCAGGATTCAGAAGGTAACCAGGAAGAATGAAAAAATAATGGCACCTACTCTATTTTCTCATATTCTTTGCATTCATTTTTTTTTTTTTATTATTATTTTAATTAAAGTTGCATGCATCATGTTCAGAGCTGTTCTGTAGCTCCAAAACCAGGATAAAGTGAACAATGAAATGGAATCAGGTCATCATACATCTTTGTTTATGTGTATAGAGACAAGTGCATTACCTGCCTGCAAAGTGTCTCTCATTCATTCTGTCTTTCACAGCAATTTATTACTGTCAACTCATCAGTTAGAGCAGCTATAATACAAATAATGTTTGATGCACAAAACAACAAATCATTGATCTGGAAATCAAAGAAAGTTATTATGAGATTGCTTTTCCTGATTTCTGTAACTGTATGTCGGATGGCTTTTACAGAAAGAAAAGTCAGTGTTGATCCATTCAGTGCTGATGTGCTTCATAACAGGTGAAAAGTAGCTGAAAGATTTTTTGCAAAGACAAACCTGAAATTGTGAATTTCCCAGTTTCTGGCTTTTTTTCTCCATAACAGTGGACGAGTAAATGGTGGCACAGGGGCTTCAAGAGTGCATTTTGGTTCGCTTATTTTTGTGACTCATTAAAAGCTTTATATTTTGCCATTTTAAGCTCAGACTCTCTTTTGATTAAGATATTAAACCAGGATGAACTGATGTTCTAACTGCAGTACACATTCACATTTGAGTTGTCCTGCTATTAAAGTGGAAACAAGCATGCTTTTTTTACAAATGTAATAATTTACATATTTGTTGTATAAACTTCATATGCCTTCTTATGGCAACTTTTTAATTTATTTGTTATTTTTTATACTGTAGCATTTGTAATAGACAAACAAAGTAAATGATTGTAAGATAAGATTCAAAAGTGAAACTGTGCATATATTTGCCTTTGCAAATATATTCGTGTAGTGTATAAAGCACAGTTGTAATAGCAGGAGGTCACTAGCACGCAGCCTGTTAGATGTGCTTTAGAAGGGAAAACATCTCCAGTCATTATGTGTAAATAAATGGCAAATAGTTTGTCATATTAAAGTATCAGCCGGAGATTAGTGGCTCGATCTAAAAGTTTACATTGTGATTATTCATATTTGACATTTTTACATACTGTATGGAAATATGTAATTGGTGATATCCTGGTATACCATTTTAATTTCCGAATCTTTAGGTTAAAAACAGAAGACCCATTGTTTTGTTGTGTGTCTGTACGGTAAATCGAGTCATTCTTTTTACTGATCTGCTCTTTATGAGTCCCAGTCATCTCGTAAAGTTTCAGTTTGTGGCTGGTGGTTAGATATGAGATACACTTAAAGCTTTACGAACACAGTACTTGGTGTTGAATTGGGTTATTATGAGGATTAGGACCGCGTTATTACGTTTATTTTGTCTTCTTTTTTTTTTCTTTTTCAGTACTGCTTTCAAACAAAATGTTTCTTTTGCGCACGACGACTACGACGAGTCGCAACGATTCTGTAATCAGATGAAAATGATGGCATGGTGTGCTGTAGATTCCTGCTGACTCGCAGTGATGCTTATGGAAATGAACTGAGTACGACGCAATCAGGAAAAACAAAAAAAATAAAAAATTTATAATTTTTACCACAAACAACTCCTCCTACAGTTCATCCAGGGTGGGCGAGGGATTAAAATATGCAAGAGGAGCTTTCAGTGTCCAGTACATCTCTTGAAACCAGCTAAGAGAAAGACCTTATGTTGTATATTTTGTCCAGTTCATTTTATCTCTGTCATCTCAGACACAAGCAAACAGGGGACACGCGCTATAATGGCTACTTAAATATACAGAAATTAGGTAATGCTTTCTCATATAGTGACTGCAATATCCTGGACTCAACCTTTCTTCCAGTCTGGGATCATTGGGTGGGAGTTAATACCAAAGTCTTGCATGATTTATATTATTTCATGTATATATATAGGGGATGTGAAAACATACGGCTTGGTCCCCCCCCCCTCTCGTCGTCATTATTCAGTAGGCTGTAGGTTTGTTTCACTGTGTAAAGCAGCTGAGTGATTTGCAGGTTCCCCTTGTCCTTCTTTTCCTTCTGGACGTCAGTGTCTTCAGCTTACCACATGTATTATTTCCAGAATTCACGGCATCAATTAAAAAAGCAGAAACGATTTTACTCAGTGCCGAAGTCACCTTATAAACAAACTCAACACACCCCCCCCCCCCCCCCCCCCTCTCGTCGTCATTATTCAGTAGGCTGTAGGTTTGTTTCACTGTGTAAAGCAGCTGAGTGATTTGCAGGTTCCCCTTAAAAAAAGCAGAAACGATTTTACTCAGTGCCGAAGTCACCTTATAAACAAACTCAACACTCAACACATTATAAAATTATGATTAGGTCATTGGATACATTCTGGATAGAATCATCATTTATTGCATATTAAAAATCGAACAGGTAATTAAAAATAAGGTACAGTTTATGAGAAAGCACATGGCCAATTATCAATTATTTGAAATAATATATAAAACAAATAAAATAAGTCTTTGAACATTTCTCTCCTGCTCGGTTGAATCAGTGATTCCCAATCCTGGTGTGAGCATGTACCTGCTCTGCACTTGTGTTTTTCTTCTTCTAATCTTTTCCATTTTGCCTCAGGATGTGTGTCTGGATAAAAGAAATCAAACACTATGGGTCCTGCAGTTGTAGAAAATGGAGGGAAATGGATCAGAGTTACTGTGACTGTATTACTCATCTTTAACCACAATTTACACACACACACACACACACACACACACACACACACACACACACACACACACACACACACACATATATATATTTATATATATTATAGACAAAACACCTACTTATTATCCATTTAGAGTTACATATTTAATGGTGTTGACAGTCTAAAACGCAGGCTAGTTCCTGATATCTCTTAAATTAAAAGCGATAAACAGTTTTTCCCCTTGCTATATATGTACAAAACTGAACTGCACAAAACACACACACACACTCAACTGTGTGTTATTGAACTGTACAACCTGAACTCAACACACACTCATTACTCATCTTAATTAATTCTACCACCATTTATTTCTTATTCATATTTAAACGTATTATACTGTTTACATACTGTGTTTTTTTTTTTTGCACCTCTTGACTGCTGCTACTGCTGTTTTTGCACTGCATTGTGTTTCTGTTTACAAATACTTTTTGTTCATAGTCCTTTATAGTCCTCTTTTGCACAGTACTGTATAATCAGTATACATTAGGTTTACTCAATGCACTTTACGTAGCTCTATGTTGTGTGTTGTAGGTCTATGTTGTTTTATGGAGCACCAGGGTTCTGGAGGAACGCTGTCTCATTTCACTGTGTACTGTGTCAGCTATATATGGTAGAAATGACAATAAAAGCTTCTTGACTTGACTATTTGTTTTACTCTAAAAGTTAATGAAAGACAAAATGTAGTCTGTGACAAAAATCCTTTGCCTTAAAATGTTCTATTTATTTGTTTGTAGGGTTAAATATAACTAAACCTGGAAAGTGATATAGCATATATAGCACAATATAGCATTAGAAGGCATCATACAATACTTCCTGCTGTGTTTTTTGTCTGTCTCTTATGTAGGTAAATGTGCCTCCAGATGCAGCATTACTCCAAATACAAAAAAGCAATCAGCATACAAATGTGCTCTAAAGATCAAAAGACGATAGATAGATAGATAGATAGATAGATAGATAGATAGATAGATAGATAGATAGATAGATGCAAATAGTGCAGATAAATATGTAGCATATGTACAGCATGTGATATATATGTAAGCATATGTACAGTGAATAAATATAAAGGCTATAGCAGTGCAGTGGGCATTGTGAAGAAGTACAGATAACTGTTCTATGGCATCGATAGGGCACAGAACTCGCACACTCATACACAAGTGTGCTATCAAAACTACATCTCAAGGGCCCTTCTCTCCTAAATTTACCTATAATCACATGTGTACAGCAGACTAACTGCAAACCAAAGTAGTTTTGACTGTAGTTTACTAAAAGTCTCAGAGCAGACTGAAAGACTTTTTCCTAAGACCTATACTGTAAGAGTATACAGTGCCTTGTATTGTCTTTGAGTGACATGTTCCTTTTGCTTATATGCAACAAACGAGGGAAATGAACAGTATTAATTTTCATGGCAATAACAGTAGGTTTTGGAAGAAATACATGCAGCTATGGCAGTTCTAGGCAACCATTCCGTATTTTAACACCATGCAAATCTGTCTGTCAAAAAATAATATTGAGATTCCAAATGAACTTGTATACTTGCAAAGTGTGTTCAGTCTGTTTGGTTTGTGGGATTTCTGAACTGTAAGACTGTAGGACCTGGAGCTGTGTCTGTGTTGTCAACTGTCAATCACTGCAGTTCATTCTGCCTAACACACCTGCTGCGTCAAGAGCTCTCAGTCCTGACATTAACACACACACACACACACACACACACACACACACACACACACACACACACACACACACACACTCACCTATACAAGCCCCATGACAGTGGGGTCCATGGTATGTTTTCTCTGTCTTTCTCTCTTTATATTTTATTCACGACAGTCATACAGACAATCAGGGCTCTGTTTGTGTTGGTTACTTATTTATCCATCAGCTTGTGGACGGCATATACATCATATTGCCAAATTGTTCATAATTATAGTATGTCGTAAGTATGTCACCTGGTTATAATTATGGTATGTGCTTTTTGAGCATTGCATTTGCAAAAATAATTCTGATCAAATACTATATATACACGCAATATTGTCAAAAGTATTTGGTCACTGGTACGGTATGTGATTTTTGAGCATTTCATTCCAAATGTGGTCCCAGTTTACTCTTATTATTTCCTTCACTCTTCTGGGAAGATGTTCCACTAGATTATGGAGTGTGCTTGTGAATATTTGTGTTCATCACACACAAGTGTATTATGAAAGGCAGGTACTGGTGTAGGATGAGGAGGTCTGGGGTGCAGTCAGCGTTCCAATTCATCCCAAAGGTGTTTAGTAGGGATGACTGAAAGTTTGAAAGTAACCACATATAGCAGGAAAGGTCAGGTGTCCCAATACTTTTGGAAATATAGTGTCCTGCTTAAAAACGTATAATCGAACGGCCAGTTTGCTCATGTTGTGTGACCTTTAAATAAAAAAAAAAAAACTATTTTTTTGCCAGTGTGTGAGCTCTGAGTGTCTACATTGGTTTGTTGTCTCTGGTTAGTGTACATTTCGGGCCAGATAACACTGCAGTTTACTTGGGTGTGTGTGTTCTTGTGGGTCATGTAGTTTTGTTTGTGTAGCGTCATAATTTGGTGAGGTCCGATCTTTCTTGTGTCCAGTGGTTCCTAAAGGATTAGAATCATCGATACATTCAAGTGTCGGCATTGCAGGGCTTTGTAGTGAAAGGCCTGAGGGGGTCACTGTGTTAAAGTGGAGGTAATATTTAGCAGTGATGTAAAGTATTTAAGTACTTATTTACTGTACTTTAGTACTGTATTGTCTAGTTTAACTTTTACTGTCTACTCAGCTACATTTATGATTCAATATACAGTATGTACTTTTTTACTTCACTGTATTTTTAATGACACTGACACAGTGTTATAAATTACAGTTTGCACCTCTGTTGAAAAAGTCATTTAGGCTCAACACTCCCCGACCCCACCTCTGCTGCAAGTGAGTGACTTTTGAGCAAAGCCTCATTTTCACTCCAAAAAAGCGCTAGAATCAATTGCAAAAACTTGGAGAACTAGCTTTTGTGGAAGTTGAATAAAACTATCGCCTTTCTCTGAGACTGAAAGGTGAATCAGATCACAGTCAGCTCTGAATATTTGGTTTTACTTTATCTAAAATGATTTACTTTATTTGTTTATTGAATACTAATGGTTCTCTACTTTGGGAAATGATATTGTCATTTCATTTGTTCATTAAAGATAAATTTCTAGAGGTTGCTTTACTGTGTCGTTTTTTTCTGACCAACTTGTTTGATCTTTGTTTCATTCTGGCATGTTGAAAACATATTTAGGAACTAAAATTATTATTTTATTTTTTTGCCAATGTGTCTTGGTATTAAGGACAAGCATCTTCAACGCTACTTTCAAGTACAGTGTAAAAGCGGTTTTACTAGTGAAAATATTTAGGAGCATATTTCGGGAAGACAAGCATTTCTTTTGACGCGTTCGGTTCCAGTCATGCGTTCTGCTTGTCTCTCGTCACGTCCCTTCCCACGCTGAAATCAAGAAAGAAATTGTAGAAAAGTATGAACGCATAGGAGCTCTTTGCATGTCTAGTGCAACATTTCTACTTTTGGAATGGATGAATTGCTTTTACATTCATTCTCATGGGAAAATGAACATGCGAGTACGAGCTCATGGGAACATGAGCGGTTTTCAGGATTGAATCTCGTACACCAGGGTTCCTCTGTATTTCACGCGAGTCTTATTGGAATTGTAATGAAGTTTGCAGTAAGGTATTTAATGTTTGATATTTGGTAGATCTTGTATTATCCTTATTATCAGAAAAGTGTCACAATACATCTTTTTTTTCAGTTGCTCTTGTGATTTGTTATGTGGACGAGTCAAACAAAAAAATCGTTTTAGGCTTGGTTTTGAATATTTATTTCCAGTCTACGTCATACACAGGTTTTTATTTGACTTATTCACGCATATTCCCAACAGGTTTCATTATGCTCACAAATTCATTGTTTTTACGGTGTGGAAAGGGAGAGAGCAAGAGGAGCAAAACAATAAAGCGAATGCCTGTCATTCCTACAAGGTTTAATATTTGGTATTGATCCGTCTTATTGATTAACAGTTACTTATGTAAACCCGGCTCTTTTTTTCCTTCTCCCCACTCTCCCTACCTGTCTGTCTGTTATTTACTCACTCCCACCTCCTGTCTTTCTTTTCTTACTCTTTCTCTCTTAGTCAGTCGCAGTGCTACTTGTGTTCAGCACTCGCTTTTGTTGCTTTGTCATGCCTGTCCGTGCCATCAGAAGCACACGCTTAAATCTGATTGGTTCTCAGGGCACGGTATCAAAACGACCCATCGCTTATTGGCTGAGAGCACTCAACTTCAAGTGTAAACCAGAAGAGATCAATTCAGATCTCTCATTTGGAATTCGGCTTAAAGATGTGAACGTGCTGAATAGAGGCGAATACATTATTCACACAAAAGATAAAAAAAAATTCGAAGACATTAGATTTAAAGATATTACAATATATTCTGCAGAATTACAATTGAGAGCACTCTTTTGCATTTTGCATTCTTTAAGAATTGAACAAAAATAAAATCCGATTATAGAATTATGTGGAATTTGATTACTGTTTATTTAATTTTGGAGTCTGTTCACCGCGCACAAAGAAAACGTGAAGAATGCTGATGGGTTGTACTCAGTTGCAGGCTATTTTTATGTTTTTTATGTTAATATTTCTTTATTTTTAAACATAGTACGGATGTTATATAATTTGATTAGGCCTAATCAGACGCTCGACCACCCCTGCTCCCTGTAATAAAACAATATTTTTTTTATATTGAGTAAACCATTTCCTAAACATTCCCAGAGACTGCTTTTAATGTTAATGTAATATCTCCCAATATGTTGTACACTACGTGCTGCCTTGCAACAGTAACAATGCATTGAATGATCTTAAATATACAGGACCAAGCTATACTTTTTATCATACTATTTTGTGTCACAAAAACACTTGAGCTTTTTACAAACTGAAAGACTCTGATATCTGTCCCTCTCAGTGGAAATCAATTATGACAGATGGCCAACCCTGTCCTCTGGGACACCAAGCCATAAGGGTTCCTTATCTGAGATTCGAGCCAAAAGTCAATGAGCTTGCAATTTTAATCCTGTGAGGTCCGAGTCGGTGTTTACCTGTGCTTATCTTATATTTTACATATTGGGAATATGTATTTTGTTCTGTCCTTTGTTTCAGCACATACTGTTTAGCTTTTGCTATATTTCTAGCAAAATAGTCTAAGTATAATTTCAATATGAATTAAAACCATTTATCTACTAAGCAATCTTAATGTTCCTCTGGTACATTATGAGGTGATATCAAAAAGTTTCAAGACTAGCTCTGTTTTGAGTAAATATTTCCGGTCTCTTTCTTCAAATGTCCTCCTTTAGACAGCTTAAATCCTGGCAGTAGAACCTGCTATTGACTGTTTGGCCCCTGGGGATGAATTAAATGGACACAATGCCACAAATGTCGAAAAAGATGATGAGCATGCACTCGGTCGAGCTGCAGACCAGCCTTGCCTTTTTCGGTCGTGGAGATGATGCGCTCTTCCACTGTGAAGACTATTGCTTCGCAATTATTCTTGAAAAGAAGAATGGGTCATCCATGGCATGCTGACAAAGTTCTTGGTAGACTTCCATGCGGTGGTCCTTCTGCTTCTGGGTCAGCAACACGGCTCATGTTCAAATCACACGTAAAGATTACTTGGACTGTTCCGTATGACTCACTGACAGTGGCAGCAATGTTGTAGATTTCTTTTCCTGATTCTTGACGTCTTCCAGTGATGTTCCTCCGCTCTTGAAGCGTGCGTGCCACTGAAAACTCCCTACAAAACGAGTCTAGAAACGTTTTTGGTACCACCTCGTATTTTACAGTTTAGGATGCTGAGTTGGTACTACTTCTTGGTCTACTTCATGTTAATGAAGGTCACTAGACATGTTTTTTTTAAAGGTTAGTAAGTTGACGTTGAAGTATAATACCTAGCTACATCATTTACTTTGAAGTGAATAGGTTTGATTTGTGGTTTCATTCTGTAACTACTGTTCAGCTGTAAGAAAAGCATGTATTATTTTCTCCCTTGATATAAAATCATTCATTGTCAATAACCGATAGAGGCGTATTGTCAAGAACAATGTACTGGCTAAGTGCTAAGTGCAGCCATTTAGCATTGTTTGAAATGTGCAAAATACATTCAGATTCTTTTTCCATGTCATATATACAGAATTCGTAACTGTTGCAGCTATATTTTTTACTTTTAATTCCATTTTTATAATGTAGATCGGGGTGTCAAACAGTTTGCAGTGCTTTGCTTCATTTATTTACCTCAGGATTCGACTCAGATTTTCTCAGATGTCTTGTGTTTTCATAAAGTCCTAGTCTAAATTCATGAAGTTCTTGTTCTTCACCAAAGTGTTTTATTTAAGTAATAAAAGGAAACTTGAAGTAGAATGCTTTGGTGTGTGTGTGTGTGTGTGTGTGTGTGTGCGCGTGTTTAAATAATAACTCCGGAAATGAACCTGATGTCTTATAGTGTATTTTAGCTTCAAGGCTGTCTAGTATAAGCTTTAGGTCATTTTCAGGAAGGTTGTATAAAAGAGGTGGTGTACCTGGTACCTGGGCATAGTTCATATGCTATAGTTTAAAGCTCTTATTGTGTATTTTTTTCTTTTTTCGAGGCTCATAGCATGATGGTTTTATGAGATCTGGTTTTATCTGTGCAAATAAAAATGTTGAAAATTGAATTGGTTTGCCAAAGCAAATGGCATTACTCTTTGTGCCTTTAATAGGTGGTTTTCAGCCGGTTCTGTAGTCCCTGTGATATCAAGGAGCTCTTTTGCACAGCCACAGGGTTGCCCAGGTAACGTGTGTGTGTGTGTGTGTGTGTGTGTGTGTGTGTGTGTGTCCTTGTCTATCCTCTTTAGTTGAAGTGTTCCCATATTTAACATGTGCATCTGCTTTTGACAGGAATACATCCATTTCCCTGCTAGACTCCACTGGAGCTATGGTCTCCATCGACCCCACCATGCCCAGCAACTCAGAGAGGTAACCACCCACTGAACTACATTCCTATTCTTGATAAAAAAAAAATAATAATAATACTTTGAATGGAAATGCCAAAAGGATCACACTTTATAAAATCTGCCTCGAGTGTTGCCATCACAGGCACAATCAAGCGCCATTGTAATTGATCACATTACACAAAACTCATGTACAATACAACACTGGCTGATAAAAACAAAAGATTTTTGTATTTTTCTAGAAGAGCAGTTTATTGAATTGTCACAGGACAAAAGGGAAATGAAATGGAGAGCTACTGTCTGTTCCAGAATTCATATTGCAGTCATCATGTATAATGTGACAAGTAATTTTCGTAAATGAATGCTGGAAATGCATGGTGTAAATTCACATTACTTTGTCTCTTTTGCGACTTATGTTACAGAAATAGCATTTATACACAAAATGTTGACCTACCAATGTTTGCACCATTTTCCTAGACCAGCATTTAAATTCTCTCTCAGGCAACTATAAGACTGCGAATGAGTTGTAACTGTATATAGCCTCATCTCGTACACACTAACTACACTATTGATCAGGAGACATGGACAAAAAGAGAGGGTATGCGTCTGTAAGTGGAATATGTGGCCGTTTTTTAAGTAATTATACACTTTAAAGACAAAAGTATTGGCACACCGGACCAATCGTTTTTTAATATAGCAGCAGCCTCTTTCAGCAGAATGATGCTTCTTGACGGCAAACTCTTTCAAGAATGGTTTGAGAAACCTGCCAAGTGTAAGGTGTTGACTTTGCCTCCAACAACAACAGCTTACAGGACTTAAAGGATCTGGTGCGTCTTGTTGCAAGATATAATGCACACCTTCATAGATCTTGTGCAGGCCGGACCTTGACAGGTCAAACCTGGTAGCACATCCTTCAGCTATAACTTAAAAACCATGTGGCCCAGAAAATGTGCAGTACAAATCCAATCCGACATGATTTGGTATTTTCCATTACAAAGCTGTTAATGTTAAATGTTAATTATTATTATTTTTTTTTTCTAAAACATATACACACCCAAATACACAGAGTCGTCTCTGTACTCATGTTAAACTTGAGTTAGCTCATCTGGTGCTTTACATGCAATTTTAATTTTGTGTTCCATTACACGACCTTTGTGCTCTATTTTGTTTCTGGCCTTCTTTTGTGTTAAAGAATATAAAAATACTTTTCTGAAGTCATTTTCCTAGTGTTATTTTCTCCTTTGTATAGAGTCTTTTGGGACACCCTGTAGAATGCTTGTGGTTCATAGATACTGCTATAATATAAACATGCACAAACACAAACACACACCTTGATTACTCATACCTCGCATAAACTCCTGCTTGTAAGACTTCTGTCTTATCCGAAGGTCATATTCAAAATGACTCTGTTTACATAAGAAATATTGTCAGGCATTCACATGCAGGAATGAGGAAGGGGCTCACCTACACGTAACAGCCATGAGTCATCAACACAGCGTCCCTGAGCCGGGCAGCAACAGTAGATGTAATCAACAATAATCACTCCCTACGGCTGAGACAGAAGCTAAACAGAGCGTTCGTACTGCAGATAGTTAGAGGTTCACAAAGAAAGGGCGTCTTTTTGGTGTGATGCCGACTTCCTTGTAGCCACCTTGTGTTTTCTGTTTTTTTTAAAGGTCACCATTCAAAGTGCTTCCCCTCACTGGAGGACAGCTGGCTGGTGAGTTTGTTTAATGATGTGTTCATATATATATATTTACGCAGACACGCTCATGCCTGATTATTCAGTGTATCAGCCTTTATAAAATGCGCCACCTAACAGCACACACAACCACAGCAACAATGTTTTGAACAGCTGTAAAAATAAATGAATAAAAATAGCCTCTCGAGCCAACTATGTTCAACATAAGGATGAACATGCAATGTCTGAAATTGAGGGCATGTGCTATTCTAGATGGTCGCTGTACATAACTGTATACTATGTTTACCCTGAGAAATGCAGTACAATAAAAAGATTCGGATGATAAACCTTGTTTGCTGAACAAATGAAGTGTCATGATAGGTCATGGTGCATATAATGGACGTGTGAGGGACTTGGAGCAGATAACAGAGCTCACAAATACGACTGCTGTTGCCAAAAAGCAAAAACAATAAGTGTATGAAGCTTGTAGAGACTGATGTTTTTTGCTTCCCTGATTTTGTAATTGCTGTCAAAGGTGCTTCTGTAAAGTACTGCATACTCAATGCTAAATGAGATTGCAGGTTTTGATATATGCTATACATTTACAGCTATTATGAAGGAAAAAAAAAAAGAACAAAACAGGTTTTTGATTCAACATGAATCGTGAATTAATGGATTAATTAAAATTAATGGCCAAAATATATTAAAAGCATTAGAGTGTCTGTTAGTTTTGTAGATTCAGAGTTTTTATTGTGGGTTAATAGTTTTTGAGTATATGAAATATTGGTGTTTGAGTTACTGCCACTGACTATTACTTTTTAAGATTTATTTATTGGGGTTAGTCAGTGTTCAGAGTTAGCGGTTACTTTATGTTAAGTATTAGGGTTAATAGCATCTAAATAGGTTTTGACTGTAAGGGTGTTTTATACACACACACACACACACACACACACACACACAAATATATATATATATATATATATAT
>MU551688.1:80886-100743 GCA_024362625.1 Silurus asotus | reverse complement strand
TATATATATATATAGTTTGTTATATGATGTTGCTATTAGAGCTAACATGTATTATTGGAAATCTCATGAATAAAATCATATAAATAAGTTAAATGTGATGATACATATATTTGCATAAAACACATACAATTTATGATCTGCTCAAATGAATCTATAAGACCTTTCTGGCTCCAAAAGTTATAAGTTATTTTAGACTAACGTTGTAGATATAGAAACCTGTGGTAAGTTGTAGATGTGCGTGCAATCAGAAGAGGAAGAGTGTTTATTATCCAGTAAAAAACATTGTTTCCAAGTGATTATGGGCCATGTGCTTTTTTTATTTGCCTTTTATCGCTAGAAGATTTAAAACTTTAAACCAATTCTAAAAAAATGTGTGACATTCATGGCAGTTAGGGTTGCACGCATGCACAAGCATGCTTACACGCACACACACACATACATACATACATACATATTGTGAATCATTATAAATAAATTATGCTATTCCTAACCCTAAAACTGGCCTGACATACCCTAACCTTGGTAACCTTAACTTTATTAACCCTGACCACACACTCATCACCTCACAACTACAATCCTCACCAGTACCTTATTAACCCTGACATCAACATATGGGCTCTTCTTTGTATACTTTTACAGAGTAAGAACTAAAAAGAAACCTGTTGAACATTTTTTCAAAATTGCAGCTACGTGTGAGTTAATGCCTGTGTAGTGGAACCTTAAGCAACCGAGTGACCCTTAACCTAATGCTTTCTCTATCTATATGCCAATAGGAAGCATTTACTATTATTTGCGTCTCTCTCATTCTGCATTTTATTGGTCTACCTGACTGAACTTTGTCCACTGTGTCTCTGTGGACCAATCAGAGATCCGATTTTCCCGTATGCGTGTCGATGTACAGTGTGTGCGCGTGTGTGTGGGAAATAAAAGCGAGAGCCACCATTTGCCACCCAGCAAAGGATATCTCCTCTACACGATAAGGTGAGGTAGAAGAGACAGTGTCTGCCAGTCGTCCTGTCCTGCCTAGTTACATGCCGCTTGTGTTAACCCTTCATCTCCACTGCATACACAATGCTTCATGTTCCCCCCAAAGGCGTCACCCCTACTCTGATGCTTTCCGCCCAGGAACTGTAATGCCTCTTCTGTTCCCGACGAGCCTCATTGTGTGTTTTTCTGACAGCGGGTGACCGTGTTTGCTGTTGTGTACTTTTGTAGATAAAGAAGAACTTTTTCAGAATGTACTGACTCAGGTAGCGGAGCAGTTCTCCAGGTAATTACTCCTCTTTGTCCTCTTTCTTTTTTTTGTGCTTTCTGACTGCTAAGTGCATTGCACCTGCAGTGCAATATAGAGTACTGTCTATCCTTATCATATCAAACAGGAACTAGTCTGTTTCTAACTGTAGGAGATAAAGGAATTTTGTCTCTTCAAGAATTTTCCAGTGTCCAACTATTAACCTGGTGTTTGATGTACATCTAATACTACTATGATATATAACTGGGCCTTACATAAAAAGCTATATTTGAATATTTCTACATTTAAATTCTCAAATTCATTTCATTTTTACTGATCTATTGCCTTCTATTTTGTAAGGGTTTTAATTAGCTAGATGTTTCTTCACTTCTCTCTGTATTTCTTAACCTTTCTCTTCAGGGCTTTTAAGATTAATGAGCTGAAGACTGAAGTGACGAACCGTTTGGCCATGTTGGAGAAACGAGTGGAATGTGAGTCACATTGTTATACTAAACAGCTATATTGCAAAGGACTCACACTGCTGTGTATTCTGGTCTTGTGGTCCGACAGAAATGACATTTCTAATGATATTCGCCGTATTGCATCTCTGCTCCCGTATCACAGCTCTTGGGTTTGATCCTAAACTTGCAGTAATGTACGTGAAGTATGTTTCCCATCTAGAGTTTATTCCTGCCTCACACCCATTGTATCCTATAATTGATTCTTGGATGAAGGTCTTTTAAAATTGATAGTAGTACAGTCTCTCTACACTGGAGCTTTGGTGCATAAATCTTTCAGTATGACATTACCCCTGGGCACAAAGTAATGTCCGTGAAGACAGGAAAGTTAAGTCTGGTGTGAAAAAACTTGTGCACAGAGCTCTGACCTCAGCCTCACTAAACAATTTGGGATAAGCTGGAACTTCAAGGCCTGCTCACTGAACATTAGTGTTTAATCTAGTTCTCATGCCCACAGCCACATCCACAAAATTCAGTGGAAATCCTTCCCTGAAGAGTGGGAGATATCAACACAGGTTTGGGGCTAACGGAATGGGATGTTTAATAAATATATATCGGGTGATGGGGACACATACACACACACACACACACACACTCCAATGTCAGTGTCACCGAACAATAAATATACAAATAACAAATTGGGGATACTGGAGGAAGAGGTAATCAATCAATTCCTAATGAACTTGCAACTCAGCTTAAGCTTATCATGTAGAATGAAAAGAAAACGGAGTTTTGAAAATGGTAGAAAAATTGTAAGGTTGCCAATATCAGGGAATGAGCTTAAAATCCTTCCCTGAAGAGTGGGAGATATCAACACAGGTTTGGGGCTAACGGAATGGGATGTTTAATAAATATATATCGGGTGATGGGGACACATACACACACACACACACACACACTCCAATGTCAGTGTCACCGAACAATAAAAATACAAATAACAAATTGGTGATACTGGAGGAAGAGGTAATCAATCAATTCCTAATAAATTAATTTCTAATGAACTTGCAACTCAGCTTAAGCTTATCATGTAGAATGAAAAGGTAGAAAAATTGTAAGGTTGCCAATATCAGGGAATGAGCTTACAATATGTAAATTATGTACAACCACAAACATGCTCATACCACAATAAGGACTTGCTAACACCTGTCTTGGCGTTTATGTAATCAGCTTTGCATGACTGTAAGTCACAGTTGATGTCTGCGTCCTTCTTTTTTTTTGGGTAGGTGTTAAACCTGGTGTTTAATCTGCATCCAATACTGCTATGATATATAGGTGTACCTAACGTAAAACAACTGTATTTATAGTTTACGAGATATAATGTTTATATGAAGCTTCAAGAGAGGAAGTTGGCATAGTTGTGCATGTGACTGGGTTATGAAACAGGATCAGAGATGTGATGATAGCACTGTATTGTCTGCTTACACACACTGGACCTGATAGTGGAGAGATAGTGATAATTACTGATTATTTACTGTTCCATATTCGCAGGATTTATTATCACAGTTAATCAGAGCTACATCTGCTCAGGTGTCATGCTCTTGGCAGTTTGGAGTTTGTCCCAGCTTGGGTTTTGAGTTCTCTTGATAATGTTTAACACAAAGAAAGCACTTTGCATTCATGTGTTAAAATGTGGATTATTTTAGGACTGTATTCTTTTGGGACTGTGCTATGAAGATGCATTATGGGCCTTGTACTGGTCAAACATTAACTGTAATATTGACCCTGCAGAAAGTTTTATAATAAGCATAGAGCATGCTAGCTATGGTCACATATAAGATATAGATGATTTATTCATTTGTTATTCTTCGATGTACTGGCAGAAATCAGGAATCTATGCACTTTTAAAATTTCTGTTGTCCATGCTATTTCCAGAAATGTGTTTCCTATGCCTGCCAAAAGAAGGTTTAATTTAGTGGGACTAGCTATTGACTAGCTACCAGTATTACAAAAACATGCTGTTGACAGTGGCCAGTTACATATTAGTGAGGCGTTAGGTGCTACCTCTCATTCACCAGACCAATACATATCTTTGTTTTATCTTCCATTCCAAATGTTCTTTTCTGCTTTACTTCCTAGGCCAAGCCTAATGGTAAAAGCTATATGCGATATGCTCTCCTGGATCAACATGCATCCAAGGTGTTATGGATTATTAGAGATAAATTGGTTGTACATGTACATTCTGCAAATCATTTATCTAACAAACCTTTGCGATGTGCATGTGGCTGTATTTTGAGAACAAATTCTGTATATGTTGTAGTGGATGCTGGAAGTGAAAGTGCCTTACACTAGATTTGAATCATTGAGTACAGGTATTTAAGTGGTTTCTTCCCTTTTAATTAATCAGTTTACGCTTTGTTGAAAGCTCTGTTGTTCTGTTTGATGCTATACTCTGAGGCTAAGCCAAATAATGAGCATTGATACTTATTTGAAATTATTTGCTGTAGACATACAGAGAGCTGAGCATGTTGATGTTGTTCCATTCAGTTTTTAGTAACTTTTGCGACCAAAATAACTTTGTCCCATTTATGTTTTCTAGACGTACTAAATATTAGACTCTGAAGTATTTGCTGCTCAAAATAGCCAAAAGAATGGTATATTCATTTATATTTCTGGCCTAGTTTGTTGCTTTTTTTAGCGTCCCAGTTTAGTGTTGCTAGACACTCTTGGGAGGCAGGGAATTAAATCTATAACCATTGTATTATCTTCATTCATTATTTTTTATGTTTTGTTTTTGTGTAAGAAACCTAAATGCTTAGTTAATACTTAGTAGAATCGAATCATTAGCACTATGAGTTTTTATTCTACTGTAAAATGACTTGGGTTATTAAGGGTTGGATGAATTATGATTTAAAAGAAGTTGTGATGAAGCACTGAATACACAGAACTATAAAGTGAGACCTTTCAAAAGTTCAGACTGAGCCTGTTTTATAGCAGGAAGAGTCTCATTTACAGTATGTCTTGCTGCTCTGGGTAAATAAGGCACTGCATGTTCTCCTAGCACAGTGGAATTAAAAATCCTGCCATTTAAAGAACTGTGAATTTTTTTTATTTATACGCCAATGCTTTATTATAGGGCTCTGCTCAAGTAACAATATTTACTTCTCAATTTACGATAAATGTGTGTTAATAAACTATAAGCAATTCTAAGAACTCGTAAATGTTCTGTTTAAATGTTAACTAAGGACAGCTTCAGGATAACTACCGTTATTTCCGGACTATTAAGCGCACCCAAATATAAGCCGCACCCACTGAATTTGACACAGATTTTATTTTGAACATAAATACGCCGCACCTGTCTATAAGCCGCAGGTGTCTACACTGAAATTAATGAACTTTACACAGGCTTTAATGAAAGTCAGTGTCTGTTACATGGCTTGTATCTAAACAGTAGCCTACCAAGAAAGTCATTGTTCACCGTCTTCCTCCTTCCTTTCACAACAATTTCTCTCGGGAGTTTATCTTTTGGCATCATTTGTGCGTTTAAAAATCACCATCGGTAAAGCTTTTCTCCCGATGCCGTGCAGCTCAGAACACAGGTGAAGTGTTTTTTCATTCCCGGGTGTTTTCAGCGTGACGAATGATTCGCATTTCCTGTAGACAGTCTGAGTGAGCGGCAGGTCAAACCTCAGAAGAACATCGTCCATATTTATGGTGTGGTGCGGCCCAATTCAGTAAGAGCGCATCTGATTTAATATAAAGAGTTTCATTGGTTCACCTGAACCCGTTTGGCAATTTCATTGGTCTAATGTTATGGGGTTCAGTTTTTTGGCATGAAGCTTGTAAAACCGGGAAAAACCCAGGAAAAATCCATGAATGTAAGTCTACATAAATAATCATAAATTATATAAATGAATGCTAGTAAATGTTGATAACACAGGACTTCATGTATTAATGTTAATCCTAATTTTCCAACTTAACTATTGCCACAATATTAATTCCAGGATTAGTTTATATTGCCTTTAGTTAAGATAAGCCTTAAATTCCTGGATAGGGCAAGGAATTCTTGCAAACAAACTTCCCAATTCTCCACAAAATATGAGATATCATATGTATTTCACCAAAATGGCATGTAAAAACGTTTAACAATAGTTACAATGGTTGAGCTCAAGCTTCAGGTTATGGCTCAGAAGTTTGGTGGTTTGAGCATCAAGCAACATTTCAATTATCTCAGTTTTCAGTTGACCCCAATTTGCAGCTTCACAGAATTAAACAGGTGATGAGTGGCAACAATGGGAAGGCAATAATATGAGAAAGAAACCTTGAGAGGAACCAGACAAAAAAGGGAACCTATCCTCATCTAGATGGGCACAAATTGACACTGAATGTCCATTCATTATAGTTTAATCATTGCTGAGACTATCAGATGTTCACTGATGGAGACTTGATTGCAATTTCATTCATGGCTATTGCAACCCTTAGCCACTGTAGCAGACTGTCTATATTAATAACAATTCAGATCCGTCTTCATTGTTCTTAAGTTTAACATTGCACAAGGATCTCAACCCCTTAAAATGTTAATTGTATAAATGAGAGAAAAGTAAGTCTCTAGATATAGAGACTATAGAGATATAGGTGTCTGGCAAATGCTGTAAAATGTAACAGTGTGTTGTTGGTTAAAAATAATTAAATGTATCTTGTGATATCTAAAACCTTGCTAGTTAAGTGTGTTTTACTCACATGGTAAATGTCATGCTAGATATGAATGTTAAAAAACTTGTACCTTGTTTGGACATTTGGAAAGATTCTTCTCTTTCAATTTTCCTTGTTAACGTTTTCAGACCTTTGTATAGTAGATAATGTCCAAATTTCACCATGTGAAGGGTTTCCCCAGCCACAAAGCTAACCAGGAAAAACAACAAAACAAAAAAAAAAGCACATCAGACCAGGAAGTAAATTTCTACAAGGACCCTAAATAGATCATAAATACGTACCAGTCGTTGTCTCAGAATAAACAGGGCATGTTAGCGTACGCCCAGTAAGAGTAATAATTAGGTGCTTGATGTCATCGGATGCTGTGGTGCATCCTGTGTGTTCTAGGCGAATAACGTTCTATCACAAGCTGGCCGAATGTCAGGAAAAAAAAAAAAATAGGCTATAAAGCGGAGAGTTACAGGAAGCTTCAATAGCTTAACTATTATATCCTTTTACTAGCCTGTGTGTATGTGATCAGATCATTCTGAGTTTGATTCTCCTTGTGCTTCTCTCTTAATAACAACATTTTTGTCCTGACACCACCCCTCTCTCGTAGTTTCTGTTCCGTTCTTCTTACATTTCCATTTATTTATTTATTTTTTCTTAGTAGAGGGGATGAAGGTGGTGGAGATTGAAAAATGTCGCAGTGACATTAAGAAGCTGAGGGAGGAGATGGCCTCCAGGAACAACAGGTCTGTCTCTGTCCATAATAAACCTGTCTCAATCTCTACTCTCTACCTGTACTCTGAACTATATATACATATATATATATATATATATATTATATATATATATACACACACACACACACACACACACACACACACACACACACACAAAACCATACACAGTGCAATGAGCACTAAAATGCTTTAAATTGCACAAACAATTGTATGTAGTATCTGTACTTTATTCCAATGTAGTCTATACTACTGCTTCCACCTATCTTTAATATTTCTTAGAATATATTTTAAGATTTTTCCTTTTCTTCCTCTATATGAGTCAATTCTGGATAAATTATATATTTGAATTATATTTTTATGCCATAGACCGTCTGCACAATGTACAGTTTTATGTGTGAGATCAATAAAGTTAGAATTTAAAATGGGGAATTAGTATTTGGCTGAAAGTTACTGATTTATCAGTAATAACCAAAATACTAATATAATTAAGGATTAATGGATTAAAATTATACTTTGTCTAGGCTACAAATACAAAACAGAAAAACAGTTTAGGGCCCAATGAGGCACAAACCCCAAATCCAGACCACCTAACATGGAGAAAGCAATAAAAGAGAGAGTCTCTGAGTTCTGTGCCACCCAGGACATGGTATTCCCCAAACACCCAACAACTCTTTGTTCTTGTGCTACCGAAGAAACACAAAATGTGTTTCGAGAAATCAAACATCACAGCGTATATGATTTACAGAAATATAATCTGAAGTAAAGCAGCCAGACACATCAAAGTTTAAAACCCCAAAGTATTTATTTATTAAAACATTTGATTTATTTTAGTATAGTATCTATATTTTCTATTTTTTTTTTTGTTTGTTTATAAAAAGAAATAAAACAGAAATTTTCAAGTTTTTATGTACTGGTCACTCACAAAGTGACTGCTTTAAAGCTTTGACAGTGGAGACCCCTTCCAATAATGTTAAATAAATATGCTCACAGAAAACTTTTCCATTTACTTTACCAAATTTACTGTATGTTTACAAACAAATCAAATAATAAAATAAAAAAAAAGGACAAAACAAATCCATGAGGACAGACTTCACTGCTACAGTTCTTCAGGGCTACAATTGCCTATCAACAGTTTTTGCATTCAAGCACACATCAGTGAACAGTTGATATCAATAATTATAATGAACGGACATTCTGTGTCACCCAGAGGAGGATGGGTTCCCTTGTGGAGTCTGGTTCCTCTCAAGGTTTCTTACCATGTCAAGGAGTTTTCTTGCTATCGTCATCAATGGTTTGCTCATTAGGAAAAACTTATAGGGACTAAATTATGAACAATTATATTCATTATCTAATCATCCTGCAAAGCTTCTTTGGGCCATGGGACAATATCCATGCTAATACAATGCTATACAAATGCATACATATCAAATACATAATAATACATAATATCAAAAAAAGGCACTGGGTAATAAAAAGTGCTTGTCATAATAACATATTCAAATGATCAAATTAATATAAACCAGAAAATTCACAAGCTTTCTGACCAAACAGAATTGAGAATTTAACCAAGCTGTGCAATAGTGTACATGTGTTAAACTACATAAAGGTTTCAATCTCCTCAGTGTTCTCACTGGAGTGTACCGTCTTGTCCTTTGCAGTAGTTTCCTGGATGACAACAAGAAGCTGACTCCTCACAGAGATGTGCCTTCATACCCAAAGGTAAAGCTAAAAAAATCACATTTATATGTGTTATTCTAACAGTGAATTTATGTTCTTTAACAATAATAGATTTGACCTACTCACAACACCTTTGAAAAATGATGAATAGCACGTTCATTATTGCTATATTTCACTTTTATTTTATGAAGACAGATAGATGTTAGCCAGAAAAATATAAAAAGGTGCTGGACAGTTTGTGCTCAGGAATTTATTATGTTGCCAGTCATTTGACACTGCTTATGTTTTATTATGATTTAAATATCTGTTGTAGCCACACACCAAGCGAAATGATTACGATAAAAAGAAGAAAACTAAATCTGTATGGAACTGAACCCCTTTCACAGTGCTGGAGTTAACATTAAAACATAAATATGTGGTGTGCTACATGAAGCAATGATGGAAAGATTTGGGCATCACATAATATTGTCCTTCAAAAAAAATTAATAATTTCTAAAACATTCTTAGTTTAAGAATTGTTCATGATTGTTCATGACCTATTACAAAGGTACTGTAGATTTTCGAAATGTTCACTATTGAAAAGGAGGTCAATACAACAAAACATAGACTGTTCGAAAACTGTTTGCAGTGTAAACACTAAATACACCTATCACATGATTTATAGAAGTTGTATAGTGTGTTTGTGTCATGTCAGTTAAGGTAATTACAAGATTATGGTTCAGAGAATTTAAGCTGTTCTTATTCTCAGGCTCTAAAATGAATTGTTTCTATGAAAATACACTCAACACCTTGTTCTCTTTCACATCCCATAAAAAAAAAAAAACACACACATTCTTTCGTGTATTCGTTTGTTTATCTTCAGTAAAATCGTGTGAGTCCTGGGAACACTGAGCTTGAGTCTGGATACACACTGTGTAATGACTGGGCATTATTCACACACTTAATGATAATCAGTTTAGCATGGAAAAAGCAAATTTGTCTGCATCTTTTTATGGACTGGAAGGCAGGAAATGCACGCAGCTATTGCAAGAAAAAAATGATGAGGACAACGTTGATCGTAATGAAGAAGAAGTTTATAAGAGCCTAGCAGTGACAAAATACATCTAATACTTTGGGAACCCAGGACAAATTCTGTGTAGACATTTTATACTGTTCCTCCTATTGAAGTGCAAAGAGAATTTAAGTTTAATGTAAATTAAGTGTAGGAAATGAGTAAAGGACCACGGCTGGATGATTTTACTATCAAGCCGGAGGTCAGCAGGTAGAAGTCACCAGTATTTACACCTTTACTGGTAATAATCATGATCTCGGACATCTTTTGGTTAGGGATAGTCCTTGATGGCTTGCTCCCTCTCCCAGACTGGTTTTTCTGATATTATACCATATAATATATATATATATATATATATAACAACTTTACCTGATTTATCTGATATACATTTTCTTTGATTATGGCTTCAGTAGAAACATAAACCTTTTAAATGATGGAAAGCATGTAAAAAATAAGATTTATATTACATGATTTCTGCATAACATGACCGCTATGCTTGTTAGCTTAGCAGGGAGCTCGATCTGTCTATCTGCAGTACCTGCTCTGGCAGCAGAACATAGATGCCCTAAGAAAAACCCATTCTCGATGTCTGGCTGTGGGAATCCATCGAGGTAACATTCACTAACCCTGTGCTGCCTGTCTTACGCTCTTGTCTCTTGTTTTTCCTTTGTTTTCTTTTGGGGGTGCATGGTTGTGTACGTGTGTCCCTCTTTGTCTGGATTGCACGTGGGTCTGTGTGTAGTATCACCTGTCCAAAGAGACGATAGACGCATTGAGACAGCCGATCTTCGATGTGTGGCAGTGGGAACCTAACGAGGTGAGTCCACGGAGGCAATATATGATATGCAAACATTCTTTAATACATTAGATGCTAAATATTTATTCGTTCACAAAGAGTTTTCACATTCTTTCATTAAATGCTGTAATAACTTAAGAGGTACATCTTATGTAACAGTTACTGTCTTTTGGTTTGTTCATGAACAAGGTCACTGGTAGCTCTCTGATGTTAAATCTCTTTCTTGAAGGCCAAAAGCTATTATTATAAACATTATATATTTAAATATACTTCCATGTTAATCCCTGTCACCTGTTACATTCCCACTTATTATCCATGACTTAACCTCCCATATACAGTTGATCTTGCCCACACTTCCACAGTTCTGTTTATAACATCCGCCATAACTTTTATTAATAAAAAATAACGTTTTTTTGATATCATGTATATTATAGTAGATATTTAAGTATTTGTTTCCTCACCAGTTTGTCTTTCTTTCTCTTGAAGTTAATAACCTTTTGAACAGTGCATGTACTATGAAAAGTTTTCTGTGGATAAATACATGACTGATTTGGAGGGACTTTTAAAGAAACCTTTCATTTTATTGGAACAAGAATCAGATTTATGTGTTTATTAATTATTAACATTTTCTACAATTTGTATTTGTTTGTTTAAATGTGTTTTCCCCCCTAATGCATTAATATGAACCTGTGAATTGGATTGTAGAATCTTGGATCAAATGTATGTACATCTGCTAAACAATCTTGATGCTGAGACACTTTTGAAATCTGATCCTGATAGATCTGAAATTATGATTCAAGATTTCAGCAGCACTTTTGTTTTATGGCATTAATCATCTATGCTATGATCATCTATCATCTATGTGTGTAACACATTTTTCAACATGACACCTTGCACACTATATAGATTAGTAAACTATTAAAGGTTTTAATCCTGTCCTGCATTAATTAAAAAGCTTTAAGCCATGTGATCTAACACTACCTAGCCAAACCTACAAACTGTCCATTTTTTGTCTCAGATGGTTTTTATTATTCTTTGATGCTTCTATGAGTGAAATAACCTTATTTGACCCTCTGTGTGTTTTCTAGATGCTCAGCTGTCTTGAGCACATGTATCATGATCTGGGCCTGGTCCGAGACTTTAACATCAACCCTATTACACTAAAGAGATGGCTGGTAAGAAAACTTGAAGAAATGCTATTAAATATTTGCTGTGAAATTCTTAAAATTCTATTAAACATGGTATGAGCCAAGAGTACAGAGTAAAAACACTGACTAAACTACACTTCTGTTGCAGAATTATGGTTACAGAGTGTACATATATTTATGTATTCTGGAATATATTTGATTGCATAGATACTGTACATATCTTTAATAAATCATGTCAGATTTATTTACAACTCTGTTTTAGATAACATTTTAATGCAATAAATGGCAAATAATAATAATAAATAATTTTTCATATTATTTCATTTTCATAGTTTTAAATTGCCCTAAGTGTAAATGCATGAACATACACTAACTGTTCACTATATAAGAACCAACTGTACATTCATTCATGCATGCTCATGAAAAGAACTTGCTTAAAACTCAGAAAAACATAATCCGGTCCTGGTCTTTTTTCCAATCTCCTAGAACCCAGTTTGGATAAACCTGTACTAATTCTAGCCTCAAAACTTGTTCTAGTCTGACAGAAGTGGTCTATTTACTAATGTAGCCCATTTGCCTTAAGAATTGACATACATTTTCTTCTTATCATGGTTGAAAAGAGTGCTTATTTGTGTTACTGTAGCATTTCTGTTAACTCAAACCAGTCAGGCAATTTCCCTATGACCTCTTGACCTCTTTCTGTATGATTTTCAGCATTGTCCTGATGCCTTATTTATAGATAATTGCATGAATGTACAAGTGTTCCAAATAAATCAACCTATTCCCAGGTTGCTGCTGTTTCGCATTATTAATTATTATATAATATATTATGTAATTATGTAATAATTATTCAGATGTATAAATATATGGTATGGCAACAGTATCATTGAAAAGATGTAGAAAAGAGTCTTAGACACAGTATATACTGTACATATGAGACCTGTGCAGTATTATAAACTATATAATTAGGGCTGCAACTAACGATTATTTTGATAATTGATTATTTGGATTTTTTTTTTATTAATCGATTTAAAAAATAAATAAATAAATGTAAATAGGCTATTTTACTTATTTCAACTATATAGAACCCTTATTTTGTATATTTATGTATAAAAGTGTACTTTCTGTAAAAAAAAAAAAAAAAATGCAAAAGCCACATATTGAATTTAGCTATCGTTAATTTAGATATTTTAAAGCTTATAATAGCTGATTGTTGATGACTGCAGGTTGGATTTCTCCTTTAGACAAATCCACTAATGCTGGGTTTTTGCTGGGTTGCTTCTTTCTGTAAAAAAAAAAAAAACTAACACAAAAAACAACAAACATTGGAGTATGTAAGGTGTAAATTGTGTACATCAACATTTGTATTGTTTTTAATGATAATTGCAGATGGTAAGTTGACAACTATGCTTTAAAAATACACAGACATTTTGTTTAGTTGTGAATATATTAGCATCTGGAATATAATAAAATTAATTTTGCATAATAATTAAATGAGATATGCATGGATAAAATATACAAAAATGAAAAACAAGCATTTGAACGTAGTAAAGCCGCAGTAAATCATATTTAAAAGCAGATAAGTTACTGCTGTAGTGGACAAAAGCTATAAAAAGAGAATGGAACGAAGAAATGCAGCAAACTAACAGATTTGATTTTAAATAAAAGGAGAGCTATTTGTGCAAACTGATGTTCGCGAGTCATGACAGAACAGATCAAGTGCGACTGTCCCAAAGTTACAAACAAACAATTTACACAATAACACTTCATTACACTACACCGTTTTCACATGAGGAGGATTCTACAGTGCTTGTTCACCGTGCTGATTTTTCACCTTCATCCAGCCCAACTAATTAATAAAGGCATTCTTTTGACAACAAATTTAATTATCGATTATTATTGATTTGATTGATCAGTTGTTGCAGCCCTTCATATAATACAGTGTGATGTTAGCAATGAAACAGGTCTGGGCTGCTACAGCTAGCTGTGCACCTGGTTTAAATGCAAATGAGTTTATCAGAATCAGAATCAGGTTTATTGGCCAGGTGTGTTGACGCACACAAGGAATTGGGTTTCAGCTGTTAGTGACTCTCAAATACAGACATAAATAAAACTATACATTCAGCTTGGACTATACAAGACAAAACAAACAGGACAAGACAAAACAGACAATGTGAGACAATATAGACAGCATGAGTATTAAATAGGGATACAGATTATATGACATTTACGGGTCAAATGCAAATGCTAATTTAATTAAAAAATGTGTGTAAACTTAACCATAACAAAACATTTTTGGCACAAAGTAGGAATTACTAAATTGTACAGACATTTTTATATTGTTTATATTGTTATCATTGTATATATTTATATTGTTCTTGTGCACAAAGTGAGCTCTGTTCAATGTTGGCAAGGTTAAATCTGTCCACACACACACACTCACACACACACATGTTTTTTCAGTTTTTTGTTTATTTTTTTAAAGGTTTGTATTCATGACAACTACAGGAACAACCCATTTCACAACTTCCGCCACTGCTTCTGTGTCACCCAGATGATGTACAGCACGATCTACCTCTGCAACCTCCAGGTAAGATACCTCTCATAACCTGCAACCTTTTATGGGATCTTTTATCATAGAGTCACAAAAAAAGGTTGCATTCGCTAGGTATAAAACTTTGCACCTGCTTTGGACAAAATGATGAAGACAAATCAATTGAATTTATAGCAACATTAAATGTATTTGGCTTTAAATTTGGATTTGTTTTCTCTAATTATCTTTACAGATTAATTATATTTGACTTTATTATTAGAAGTAGGAGGGATGGTAAAATCCAGATTTTGTATCAGGTCAGCAAATTGACATGGTCACAATGATTTGTTCGTACAATGTTCCTGTTGGTTTTGGGTACTTTTTTATTCTTTTGGAAAAATTGTGATATTTTTATAATTCAAATAATAATTCGAATCATACAATTTTTACAATTAATAAATTACTGTAATTTCCGGACTATTAAGCGCACCCAAATATAAGCCGCGCCCACTGAATTTTACAAATAATTTTATTTTGAACATAAATACGCTGCACCTGTCTATAAGCCGCAGGTGTCTACACTGAAACTAATGAACTTTACACAGGCTTTAATGAAAGACTGTGTCTGTTACACGGCTTGTATCTAAACAGTAGCCTACCAAGAAAGTCATTGTTCACTGTCTCTCTCCTTCCTTTCACAACTATTTCTTTCGGGAGTTTTTCTTTTGGCATCGTCTTGCGTTTAAAAATCACCATCGGTGACGCTTTTCTCCCGATGCCGTGCAGCTCAGAACACAGGTGAAGTGTTTATTTCATGCCCGGTTGTTTTCAGCGTGACGAATTATTCTCCTTTCCTGTAGACAGTCCGAGTGAGCGGCAGGTCAAACCTCAGAGGAACCTTATCCATGTGGTATGATGTGCTGCGGCCTGATTCAGTGGGAGCGCATCTGATTTAATATAAAGAGATTTAATTGGTTCACCTGAACCCGATCACCAATTTCATTGTTCTAATATTATGGGGCTCAGTTTTTTTGGCTTGAAGCTTGTGAAACCAGGAAAAACCCAGGAAAGATCCATATATTAGCCGCTTCGTTGTTTAAGCCGCGGGGTTCAAAGCGTGGGAAAAAAGTAGCGGCTTATATTCCGGAAAATACGGTAACTATTTGCGAATCATGGAGGTGCAGATGCAGATTTAAATGATCAAAGGTTACTGAGAATTATAGGTAAATGTTTTAGAAAGCGCTGATATGTAGATGATGATTGTCGAACTTTCGGAATTAAGCTAGCTCTGTGTCTTCTTCCAAGCTCCTCGAGCATCAACTGAAAATTCAGGGCCAGAGGAAATATGCAGCATATCATTTTGAGAAGACAATAACATGATTAAAAAAAGGATATATTGCGTACAGGGAACCGTAACTGAAATAACAAATCTAAAATATCTAAAAAAAGGATTATAGTGTGTGAGTGTGAGAGGAATAGAAGAGAATAGAAGGAAAGTGTGAGGAGGAGGAGGAGGAGTGTAGAGAGGATGTACGAAAAGGTGAAAAAGCGGTTCTGCGCATTTGAAGATGCTGTTCAGCCTTTCATTTTCCTCTTTGCACTTCAGTTGCCATGGACATGCATTTAGAGGTTTTTTCTTAATTATCCAGCCTATAATGAGTTCAGTCAGTGGACAGAAAATTGCTTCCTTCCTTCCTCCACAAGACCCACCAACCCCCCCCCAGCCCCCTAACGAGCAGACGCATTTTGTTTACCATAGATAAATACTTTTTCACCTATATCGGTCATTTAATACCATTACATTCTACTTTATTCGTTTTGTTCCTCGTTTCAGTGTGAAAGAATAATCTGGCGCCACCGAAGGGTCCTGATTTTCAAAACTAATTACATTAAATGTTCATTACGGATGTTTACCACAAACTACAGTGATGACATGGAGTGGATTTACTCTTCCCACCATGAAGCTAATTACTTGTAAAAAAATCATTGTCTTCCTATATTGTTTTCTTTTGTCTCTTTTATAACTGTGATTATATTTGTGACATGATATAATGAAACTTTATCATTAAAGATCCCTAAACCTGAAGTGTCTCACAGAATTCACATCAGAAACAGATGCACTTTTTAAATGATAAATTGGTTTACCGTGTCTCAAAACAATATGTATATAATTATGTTGTTAATGTACATTCATAACTTGTTTTTGTATCAACAAAACGATCTGTATAGTTCCATGGTGAAAAGATACCATGGCTACCATGTGTTGACTATTATGTAATGCATTTTCTGTCACAGTTGTTGTGATCTGATGTTTCTTTGTTCCAGGAATACATTGTTTTATCTAATAGTTGTTAATCTAATGTAGAATGTGCATCTTAAGTAAGATATTACATAAATATGCTATAAGCATCATACATCATGATGTACTCAAATGTTCTTCAGGTTGTAGGAAATAGAAAGTCATAGTTTAATTAAATCATATGTGTTTTGCAGGAAAAGTTTACACAGGTGGATATTCTGATCCTCATGACTGCAGCTGTGTGTCACGATCTCGATCATCCTGGATACAACAACACGTAAGATAACCCATCTTAACGCCTTCATATTGTTATCCTGTCCAGAGATGAATGAATAAGGTATATACAGTATATATACAGGTGCATCTCATTAAATTTGAATATTATTCAAAAGTTGATTATGTTTAGTATTTCAATACAAAAAGTGCAACTCGTATATTATATAGATTCAGCACACACAACCTGATGTATTTTAGGTTATTATTTCTTTACATTTTGATGATTATGGCTTACAGCTAATGAAAACCCAAAATATCAGAAAATTTGAATATTGTGATATATATATATATATATATATGTGTGTGTGTGTGTGTGTGTGTGTGTGTGTGTGTGTGTGTGTGTTTGCCAATTTCTCTCTGCATCTAATCTTTCTCTTTTTCTCTTTATTTCTCTGTCTTTTACTTTCCCTCTCTCATTGTCAGGTATCAGATAAATGCACGGACAGAACTGGCAGTGAGGTATAATGATATTTCTCCTCTGGAGAACCACCACTGTGCCGTAGCCTTTCAGATTTTCTCCCAGCCAGACTGTAACATCTTTTCTAACTTCGATGCCGAAGCTTTCAAACAGATACGTCAGGTGTGTATGAGTGTGTAATAGTTCAATGCTAAATAAAATCTTCTTGGATCAGTCATTGCCTAATTCATGGAATTACAGGTAACAATAGTGCTTTTATCAGATTCCAATGTTGTCATAATATGATTATTGGAGGATTTGAAAACAATCAATTCCTACCCCACATTTATAATAATAAGTGACATATTGAAGTTGCTGCTTCAGGGTTGTCTCTTATGGGTGTGTTGTGGCTTGTAAATCTATGGTTTGACATTCTAAAAGTTCAAGATTAAATTTGTTACAAAGATTAAGAATTTTTGATGTAACCGGCCATTTTATTGCATTATGATGATTATTTTTTAAACATACCACTATGTTATATTTCATCCTAAATATTTGTATTATTACCATTGTTAAAGTATTATTATTCAAAATCTAAAAATGTTTTGATCTAAAATTTGTCTTTTTTCATTAATAGGTTTGTTACTTTCAAAGGACAAAACACAAAAACAATAAAACGCAGTAAACATCCAACCAGTAGTGCAGATAGCATATAAATGATGGTTATGTACACAGTGCATGCAATGTTAAACAGCACAATGAATACAGAACGATGTTCTGTAACAGTATGCTGCATGCAATATAAGGTAGTCAATACATAGAGTAAATGTAGATGTCATATATAATATATAACGTCTGAAAACAGCTGAAAGGATAAATGTTGGTGATGTACACTTCTGACCATTTTGATTATGAAGGAACATTTGGGGAACTTAACACAAAAAATGTTTTGAAAACAGGGGACCATCACTCTAATACTTGCTACAGACATGGCTCGGCATGGTGAGATCCTCGACTCTTTCAAACAGAAGGTGGAGAACTTCGACTTCACCAATGAAGAGCATGTCACCTGTGTGAGCATTGGAATTATACTTTCTCTCTGACAAGCTTTACATAATAGCACGTGTTTTTATGGGTGCATGTAGTGATCCTGTGATCCTGTGATCCACATGGGGTGTTTTCTGACTAGAGGTCGACCGATAGTGGATTTTACTGATATCAAACTTGCCGATTAACCCATCATTCTGATTTTGAAAGGAAAACTGGATTGAAAATTATAGCACTCCTTGTAAAATAGTACTGAATTTATAAAATTTAAAAAAAGAAAAAAAATTTACTGAATTATGAAAATCTATTACTATTACTATATAACTATTAGTGCTGATTATTTTGCGAAAGCCTCAACCTGTAATTCCGACCTTATGTCTGGGATCGTCTTTGGATCTTCTGTCACACTGAGGAATATATGCGAATGGTCCCAGTTAGAGAATGACTGGCAGTTGTTTCTGTGCCTGTTAGTTGAAGATGGTGCTGATCAAATGCTGTGACATCTCTAATGAGGTTCGGCCAATGGAGGTGGCCGAGCCATGGGTGGATTGCCTGCTTGAGGAGTACTTCATGCAGGTGATTGGAAAAATAAAATAAAAATGTCCTCTACCCATTAAGAAGCTGTAGTGTTTGTTCTGATGCTAGTAAATTCCCTTATTAGGGCATTATTGAACATACTGAACTTTTGAATTCTCATTTTTGGTGTTTTGATTTTGAAAACTGAAAATATTGCTCTCTGAAAATCCTCACACAGAGCGACAGGGAGAAGGCAGAAGGCTTACCTGTGGCTCCCTTCATGGACAGAGAAAAGGTCACTAAGCCCACGGCTCAAATCGGCTTCATTAAGTTTGTCCTCATTCCCATGTTCGAGACAGTGATGAAGGTGAGTAGACGATCAGAGTGATGTTTATGAGGAGCTCTTATACTGATTACACTTATCGAGCATCGCTTTACAGAACTGATCTCAGCGCGTAGTAATGCCCTTATCTCTCTCCCCTGTGTTCCAGCTGTTCCCTCAGATTGAGGAGGTAATGGTTCAGCCACTCAGAGAATCGCGAGACAGATACGAAGAACTCAAACAGATTGACGACGCCATGAACGAGGTCTGGCCTTTGGAAATGCTGTATTGTGCTCAATAAATCCCTTTTAGTTGTGGTATGTCGCTCATCTTCGCTCTTTCTTTACAGGTACAGAAGAAGAAGACAGAGAACCTGACCATGGGAGGGAAAAAGAAATGAGGTAAGTGTTCAGCAGCGGCGGTGAACTTAATCCCAGGAAATCTAGATTGAAACATGATTTATGAATGAGTTTTAGACACTTTGATTTGTTGTGACAGGCGTGAAAGCAGTCATATTTACAGCTGAGGGCAAACGTTTGCATCACCCCAAGTTTCTGAATAAAAAGAAAAGGGGAAACAGTCTATTTTACAATGTTATCTATAAATATACAAAGATTCCAAGGTGATGAAATGATATATAATATATAGTCATATATATTCTAAACTTTAAC
>MU551688.1:15916-80847 GCA_024362625.1 Silurus asotus | reverse complement strand
GGGGGGGATCTCCAGATATGAATCGCAGACAACAGACGACAATAAGAACAAGGGGGGAAATTGTTTGAACAGAATATTAAAAGATGAACAAGTACAAAACAGCTGTTGTACAATCATTAAATAAACACGCTGTAAACTTGTATAAGAGCAATGAAAACACTTTCTGTTTATGGGAGAGAAAAAAAGGATCTACTTTGTGTCAGCACTTTTTACAGTTTTTCTCAGTCGCTTTGGAGCGTTTCTCAGATCAGAAATGAAATTCTCAAAACTACTTGTTTAACCTCCACATCATTTGTGCTCATCATAAGAATATTTCTCGTTGCTTTGATCTAATTGCGAATGCTTTTGTACATCATTCAATCGATTGTGTACAAGTGCCTGCTGTTTCCTACATTATCAGTTGTTTATGTTCATGTTTGTAGCGCCCCCTGCCCTACTTAGTTGTGTCAAGTCTAAGCTCTTTAGGGTGGGGCGACGGGTTCAATAACTGGGGGTCTCTCGACCATAAAAGTTAAGACACTCTGATACCTAAACTCTGGAAAAAAAACGATAAAGAACCATTCGTAAAAGAAACAGTTGTGTATTTATTTCTTTTTTTGCTATATAGAATATATTGAGATAAACCTGATAATCAAACAAACCTCTTCAGACACCAATTATCTGAATAGTTCAGTTATTTAAAATGAGCTTTTAAATAATTATGACTAAATTTTTTCTAAATGAAAGAAACAGTTGTGTATTTATTTCTTTTTTTGCTATATAGAATATATTGAGATAAACCTGATAATCAAACAAACCTCTTCAGACACCAATTATCTGAATAGTGCAGTTATTTAAAATGAGCTTTTAAATAATTATGACTAACTTTTTTCTAAATGCACATATACAAGAGGGTTACATGTTGATCAAAATGTATTATACTGGTTTCACCCAAATGGTTTCAACCCCCAAAACATTTAAGCACCAGTTCATTGCATATGTCATTTAGTGCAAAATAGTTAAAGCAGTTGTCAAAATTTGTCAAGCTCTTCTTCTTCACAGTTCTATTGAACTTTTTTGGTAAATGTGTCTTGATGAATTGTGCAGATGAACCTTGAATGTCACTAATGAAGGGGCGTGTTCACTTTCAGATCAACCAATAATCAACTAGTTCTCTAAAATAGGTCAAGGCTCAATCTCGTAAACCGTTACTGTAATTGGCGAGTGTTTAACAAAAGAGCAAAACACAGATTTACAATTGTTGAAAATGGATGAATAACTAACGAACATGGTCGAGAGCCAGGAATAAGGATGCATGCTGGAAGGGTAAGGAGGCAAAATAGAGGAAGAGCCAGACATCGACACATTTCAGATGAAATTAGGGCCACTATTGTGGACCATGTTGCCTCACAATGGTATCGCATGGGATGATATCTGTTGTGATGTGGATGAAAATCTGAGGCCTGACAGACTGGGACGTCAGGGGGTAGAGACAGATTACACTGTATAGTGCGGCATGCACAGTTCTGCCTAAAAAGTGTTTCCTATTTTTACCTTTTGGAATTTTTATTTGTGTCTTTTTATTTTCTATCACAAAGACATTATATTGTAATTTTTTAGTCAGTCCACTAGTAAAGAAAAATTAAAAACTGTGAATCCTCTTACAATCAATATTCCACATACACTAATGTGTAAATTTGTGCTGTTGAAATTCAGAGTTGCCAATTCAGCCTCGTGCATTATCAATACTTGTAATCCAAAAGATAGTTTACATCAGGAAATACTAAAATAAAGCATTTTCATATTGAAAAAATGACTAAACATTCTATCTTGTTTGTAAACAATGATAAAAGGACTTGAAGGCAATGATATGTTCATTGACACAAATACTTACTTTTGAGAGAAGTACTAAGGATTTGGAGCAAAAAACAGGCTTTTGCAAGAAATCCAATGTATTGCGCTGTTTGTTCACATTGTTTTGAGAATGCATTTACTGATTTGCAAATCTTAAGGATGATTCGAGAAATGCTCCAAAGCGACTGAGAAAAACTGTAATTGATTATTTGTGTTTTTATAAATGATCTTATGAGCATTTGTGTATTTTCAGTGTGGACTTCCTGCTGATTCCAAATCCAGATCCTGAATGTACAGTAACGTGACAAGCTGGAAAACCTCCCCGACAATCCAAAGCCTCTTTCAGGGAATGTGAACACACACACACACACACACACAAAATATCTGACTTTATTCTATAGATTTTATTTGCCTTGTTATTATTTGGTTATATATAAATATATATATGTGACATTATTCAGACTGTACAGATTTTTAGTCATTTTTGTCCTTTATTACAAAAATAAAGAGTTTTAAGTATAGGTTCTGAGTCACATGATACTTTCAGGTAATACTTTTACAGTGTGTGATATATTGGTAATTCTTTATGTCTAACACATTAATTTATTTCCCAAGGGTTTGAATCAAAATCACCCCAGTCAGGACCAAGAAATAAGAACAATTTCACAGAAGGATTGTCTACTTTTTGGGCCTATAAAAAATAAATTGTCCAAATCTTTACACTATTAAAGACAAAGATGTCAAAATCGCTGACATGAAGAAACATCAGCAGTAGCTACAATACATCTGCCATCATTTATTAATTTCTTTTTAGAAGAGAGAGTTTTTTTCCTTATAAAACATTTATCAGGTAACATTAAGAATACAAGAAGCAAATTTGCGATTACTTAAGAGGCTCAAACATTTTCTTTATTTTTTATGTTGGCTTTAGATGAGGCTTGCGAATTCACAGTTCAAAGTTCACCAAGTTGAAGTCAGCTGCACCTTTTGAACAAATACGCATGTCCTTTCCTCTTCAGTGAACTGGTTTTCCTGATGGTTGGATTTTATTTGCATTTACTGACTGCTGTTTAGGTATCGGCATAGAAGGGGGTCAAAAATCATAAATGTGTAAATGTTGGCACTCCGAAACAGATTTTTTTGCAACTTTAGTTTTGAAAAAAATGTATATGACAAATATTTAAGAAACATTAATGACACTGAAAACAATCATCAACAATCATCTTTCTTTTAAACATATTCTAAACTGATGAAATACAATGGTCATTATTTGGATTCAAAAGAAGCTGAAATGGAAGAAAACATATATAACCTTATTTTGTCAAATGATAACAGTTTCCTGTTTTGTAAGTCACTACATAACCTACTGAAATTTCACAAGTAGCGAGTGTGGGGTTTTAATGAAGCGCGTAGGCACTACAACATGAAAATAAGGTTATGTCATCCGGCTCTTTTGGTCTGTTTTATAACAGGTGTGCAGTGACATCATACTGAACACATAATGTAGCTGAACCAGAACATGCAAAGCTGGCAAGACTGGGAGCTTTCTCACTAGCTCCACCTGCTGGATAAAAATGTTCTGACGTTATATAAACGTCAATGAATTTCAGAGATTGTATATTTAATCCATATTTTATACAAATTGTAATACAATCTGCGGTGTTGAATTCCGCCTCGGGGCAAAACAATTGCATTCGGTAAAACAAAGAAACAAAAACAAAACATTTATTTTAAAATATCAATCTTTGCACATTTTTCCAAAATATAAGAGGATGAAATCTGAATGAAGAGGATCGTCCACCAAAAAATCCTGTCTCATAAAAACAGAAATTCTAGCTCTCTGAACTCTGTTTCTGAGCTCCGTCTCCACTTTGATTCTCCACCTTGCTTTTTTTTGCTGCACCGTTCGATTGGCATGCTGCTCTCTTCTTTCCTCCCTGCTTGCTCTGCTGCTGCAGTCGTTTCTTCTTCTTCTCCAAATATGGAGCCATGTTGTCAAAGTTCACCTTGTAGAGGTGCTTGAAGCGACTCACCATGCCGACAGAGTCTGAGAAGGAACATAAGTATACTACTATATAAGTTTCTGTATCATAAATTAGTCTCTGAAATTGCACTTTGAGATTGTGAGGGAAGATTCTATTTCAAAAGTTCGGCTCCTCTCAAGTTTAGTTTTCCTGTTCGGCCTGAACTACAGTCAGAGCAGCTTATTAGATACTTCATGGATCTTCAACAGCATTGTCCTTATATCTCTTATATCAGTGTGTACTCGTCTATACAGTGTAAACAAGGTTCAAGTATATTTTATGGAACTGTATCTGCTTTAATGTGAATATTTGCACCAAGTTCAAATGTTTTAATGATTTTAATTCAGCATATATACACCAATAACCAGTTAGAAGCAGTTTACTGGTCTAGAGATCATCATGATTAACCAGCAGTTACCTTAAGTTTTTAAGTTATAAACGTAAAGAAACCGTGATCTTAGTAATTAATAAACCACACAAGACGTATAGCAACAAAGTAAGTTACGTGTGAATTGATGTTTACTATATATTAAATCCATGCTGTAAATATAAGTGCATATAAAGTTCCTAAAACTCAGAAGAAGTAAGACAGAGTACATGTTTGTGAATGAGAGGGGGGGCAGTGGAGTGGTGCAGTTGCAGGGGGAAGAGTTGGAGAAGGTGGAGGAGTTCAGGTATCTGGGGTCAACAGTGCAAAGTAATGGAGAGTGTGTTAGAGAAGTGAAGAAAAGAGTGCAGGCAGGGTGGAGTGGGTGGAGAAGAGTGACAGGAGTGATTTGTGATAGAAGAGTATCTGCGAGAGTGAAAGGGAAAGTTTATAGGACTGTGGTGAGACCTGCGATGTTGTATGGTTTAGAGAAAGTGGCATTGAGTAAAAGACAGGAGGTGGAGCTGGAGGTAGCAGAGCTGAAGGTGTTGAGGTTTTCGTTGGGAGTGACGAGGATGGATAAGATTAGAAATGAGTTTATTAAAAGGGGGAAAATGTCACACAACTGACTCTCAGGCCTTTCTTCCGGTCATCCACTGTACAATTCTTGTTTTTTTTTTTGTTTTTTTTTGAGTTGCATATAAACAAAAGAAACAAATGTGTCTCAACAACCATAAAAGACGGTGCTTCCAAACTTTTAACAGGTGCTGTATGTTTCTCAAATTAGAAACTACACAGAAACTTATTAAACTCTGGTCTCCAGGTTGAGATAAAATCAACATTTGTTCAGAATTTTGCAAACAACCCCCAAGTGTGTTGTTATTTGTGTGTAATTATGTTGGTGAATCATTATTCTATAGCTTAATTGGTTTATCAATTCAAAACCCATATTACTATTATATCATGACATTGTATTAATCTTGCAAAAATTAAAAGTAACGTATGTAAAATAGGGAGCTGGAAAACAGGCATTTTATAGGACAAAAAAAGTTTTTGCCAGATTTTGGGGAATTTCACATAATGCAACTCACCTTTAAAGAGCTCCCACTGTGTGTGCAGTGTTTCTGATACCTTCTGCAGATCAGGGCTTTCTGACTCACTCTGCAACACACACAGGCACACACACACAGACACACACACACACACAGACACACAGACACACAGACACACACACACAGACACTGTTTTGAGGAAATTATTTTCAAGAATATTCCACTTGACAGCTGTTCACAAAGAAATATCTGACCTTCCACAGTAAAATGTCAAGCCTTTGCTAACATAGTAAAAAAAGATTTTGAATATGTGAAACAACCACCTACTGTTCCAAAATGTCATCTTTTTCAACGTGACTTGAATTTCCATTAGTAACGTCGGAAGAATAAATATCAAGCATTCTTTTTTCCATAATTGGAAAACCAATTTCCAGGTTTTTCAGGTTTGTCATGTGAACTGATAGCCGCTCGCATAAGTGTTTATATACACACACATACCTGCCAGCACTTCTTTCTGTGTGTGTACTGAAGTACATTTGTGTCCTTGTTCTGTAGTAAGACCCAGAGTCGCCCCTGAGGGTCGAAGGTCATATCCCAGGGATTTTGAGGCAGCTCGATTGTCTCAGTCGGAATTAAGAGCCTATCAGATCCTTCCTCCACTGCAAACAGCTGAATGGAGGGAAAACTTGAATGAAATTGGGGGGAAAAAAAAGAAAAAGAAAAACATTGTTACGATTAGAAGATGCACAACAAATCCTGTTAATCGGTCACTGACTGTGTATTCATTGCACATTAAAAATTTGATTATGAAACGATTTCAGCAGTTAGGGTTAATTAAACAGGTCATATTATCCTAAATCTGGGGTCCCCACACTTTTCTACACGATAAACCAGTTTTGTTTTTCAAAACAGACCAGCTTAATTTCTGGCAGTTCAGAGTTTTTTTCTCTCACAATTCCAACTTGTCTTTAGCCAGTCGGGCAGCGTCACCTTCTCTGTAGTGGCAGAAAGCTTCACACATTGAAAATCAAATGTGCTACAATCAATAAAATCACATGGTATTAAACTGAGCCTCTGAACCCTGTAGAGAACTCTGTCTAACAATCAGCTCTGGACGAGACGGAACAAGACAGATGAAGCAGAAGAACCTCGTTCACACACCAACTTCAAACTTCAGACACACAACATGGTTACCGGTGGAGGCACCAGAAATGTTGGATGTTTACGAGAAATAAAGTTCCAATTGTGAGAGGAAAAAATTCAGAATCGTGAGAACAAACATCGGAATTCGAGAAATCGTTTCAGCCCTAATTTATTGTGCACTTTGCCTTTTAATAAACACTATCCTCCGGGCCTCCGTAGGATTCAGGTCAAAGAAAATGACAGAGATTTAAAGTTTGGAATTTTTTGAGTAATCTAAAATTTCTTTTTATATTTATAATTTTTTTATGTGTATATTTGTATTTGCATTTTGATGCAATATGATGTTATTAAATGCACTAAATGGGTTTAGTTTTCACAGATATTCCTGTGTGCAAATTCCGCAATAAAATGTTAATTTCTCTAAAAAGGAAACAAATTACTGGTTCGTTTTAAGAGACCCGTCTTATTCTCTCTTGTATATTTAGTTGCTCTTCAATAAATAAAGAAAAAAATACTTCTTAAGCGATCGGTTAAATGCTCAAATACTAAAATAATCTATAGCCGCAGCCCTACAATAAATATTAGTGTCATATCTCGAGATATCTTTTTCCCAGGACGTTCCTGAAGCAACACTTCCAAAGCCAATGGTTGGGGGACCTCAAAATCATTAATATAAATAATTTACAAATATTTACTTTTGATAAACAAAAAAAGGAACTACTGCCTCATTTTATACAGATTTTATTATCCAAATACTAATGCTACTGATGGAAATCTGATTACTGAGTGCCACAGATCTGAAGTTCCCTATTAACTGATTACTCCATGCATTTAATTTAGCACAAATCTGATTTACTTACCCATATTTTTGCTGATATATATATATATACACACAGATAAGCACGTGCTTTATTAGAGTTAGCATATAAATTGAGTTTAGTTCCCTATTAACTGATTACTCCATGCATTTAATTTAGCACAAATCTGATTTACTTACCCATATTTTTGCTGATATATATACACACACACACAGATAAGAACGTGCTTTATTAGAGTTAGCATATAAATTGAGTTTTGCTAGACAGTATGTTCTGCGCTGGACAAAGTAAAGTGTAACACACCTCTCACACTGCACAGCTACATGACGTCCATCCGGAGAGCTGATGATACGACTCACAGCAAACCTTTGTGGCTAAAAATCACAACAGGAGCAAGTCATATTGGAACATCTTTCATCAATGTAATTACATTTAATGGCGTTCTCATTAGCATACAGAAATTCTACACTAAAAGAAGCAAGAATATCGTGATTTCATCATTAATGTATTAATAAATTATAATAAATTCCTATTTAAAATCTTGTCTGTGTCCACACTCTAGTATTATATAGTGTTACAGAGATCAAAATCTGAATTGCAAATAATTATAATCACTGAGACTTAGATCACTAATAAGTAGATGATTGATGTGTATGTTAATACCATTTCAAAATATAAAAACAAATCAAAACCTTATCGCTGTCTGTGTCAGAGCCCTGTGACATGCCCTGCTGCTGCAGGTCGATGCTCTGTAACTGCCTGCCGGACTCGTAATGCCAAAGCTTCACTGTGCCATCCTGCCAATGCAAAAGAAAAAAAAATTATAAAATAAAAAAAATACTAAAATAAGAATTATGTATAATGTTCTGTTTGATTGTGGAATTAAACTTCTGATAAAAAAAGGTTGTAAGTTTTAAGGCGTTTCACTCTCAACTGCTCAGGTGTATAAATGGCATGTGTCAAATTCTGGAAGTGTAACACTGATGAACGTGTAATACAATACACTCTAGGTGTTCAAATAGATGTGCAAGTATACACAGTATTTTAGATACAACTTTCATGTTTTGTTCATATCAAAATGGCCATTTTACACTGTGTATTCAGTCATTCATCCTTTCTGGTCTTTCTAATTGCTTTATCCTGCTCAGGGTGGCAGTGGTTTCATAGACTGGACTGAAAACATAGGATAAGCATAAACAAACCCTAAATGAGACACCTGGTACATCAGATGCCTCAATGCACACACATTTACTGCTTTTGTCTTAATTTCTAAAACATATTTTTTTCTAAATATGATATTAAACAGGGATTTAATTCTCAGTGACATTTCCTTAATCACTTCTTTCAACAAATACTTAAATCCTACCCCAGAGCCGGAAAGAAGCCATTCAGGATGTCCGTCTGGAACACACAGCGTGCTGACAAACCTGCGGAAAACAAATAAACAAGGAAAGTGTAAAACCGAAGGAAAACACTTGTGCGTTAGTGTGTTCATTAGCACTTTTTTCCTCGAGCCTTTTAACCTTTAACTAGAAATCAGCATAAAACAAGGATGGTAAACAACAAAAACACATCTGAGAGGATTGTATTTTTTTATTTAATGACATACATTAAACACAAAACTGAAAGAATTTTCAAATGAATGTGTGCTTACTCTGAGTGCCCCAGACAGAAGGCCTGGATGTTGTATGATGATTTGCTCAGGCTCACTCTGATCTTCTCATCTCTGTCTGCTGTGATGATGTACTTATCATCTGGAGACAAAGCCTTCAGGAGAGAAAGAAGACAAGGAAAGCTTCAATTTTTACAAAATCTACAATTTCTGCTTTTCAACATTAAAGTGCATCGTGGGAGAGCTGTGAAAAGTACTTTCGTTCATAGTTTAAAACACTTGCGAATGTAACATGACATGGACAAAGTGCTATGCGTCTGGCTGTATCAGTCGCCCCAAATAATAATATTATATACACATTTGTAATGCAACATGTGGTGTGTAAAGAAGTTGCAGTGTATGATTCAGCCTGTTACAAAGCAGAATGATGGCTTTCACCGCAAAGCCGATTAGCAAACGACATCTGATTTTGGCTGCTCATAGGAAAGCGTCTGCTCGTCCCTGTTGAACAGACGCCAAAGAAGTTTCTGCTTTCATTTACATGACAGGATTTTTTTAAGTTAACAAAAAATAAATATGGAAAAAAATGTGTTAATAAAAGTCTGTGTATTTTCCCAATAGAAAAGAGAGTGGATTAGAACAAGTGCATTAATATTAGAATGTAAATTGTCAGAAGTGTAAAAAATTAAACAGGCTTCTGTCAGTACTGTATTTAGAAATCAATAGTCTGCACTTATAGACAGAAAAAGGTTGAAGAACACATTTTACAAAAAAAAATTGTATAGCCTCCGTGCCATGAGGCCCATTGGGCGGCAAAGGCCTGGTGGCTTATTTGTCCTTTCTGTTTTGTTATGGCGTTGGGTTGCCAGCTCAACGCCCACCCTCCTCCTTTTGCAGCTGGGATTGGGACCATCCATTACATTACTTTAATCCTCATTTCCACAACTAAGCACCCAAGGGGGGTTAAGGGCCTTGCTCAAGGGCCCAAGAGTGGCAGCGTGACTCGAACCCACAATGCCTGGATCCAAAGTCCAAAGCCTTAAACACTTCTCCCTTTATCAAAAGATACCTAACATCAAAGTTACGGCCTAGTAAACAGAAGGGGTACGATTTTAAGAAAATCTCTCTATACAGTTGTATATAGAGGAAGTATATTAAAATGTATACATAAACAGCTTCTCTAAACAAAAAAGTAAATTGTTATAATGTCAAATCTATAAATCTGATTCAGTAACAATCTTCATGGTGTATATATACACAGGTTGTAACCCGTTTCAGATCCTAGATTTATACAACCCCAAAAACAAAACAAATGTTAATAAAAAATGAATGATTTGCAAATCTAATAATCCCTCACTTAATTCACAACAGAACATAGAAAAACTAATTTCAACTGAGGAAGATTAAGGTAAAGGTAAAAAAAATAAGGTAATTTGCTACTTGTGAAAAACAAATTGGGACAGGGCAAAAAGAAGAAAAAACACTCTTCTTTTAACAACGGTCCATATAAATCTGGGAAGTGAGGAAACCAGTTACTGGTGTTTTGGAAAAGAATTGTTGTCCCATCTAACACGTGATTCTACAGAACAGTTTTCCACTTTGCCTCAGTCTATTTAATATGAACTTTGACCCAGGGAAGACAGTAGCGTTTCTAAATCATATTCACATATAGCTTCTCCTCAACATGATAGAGCTTCAACCTGCATTTGTGGATCACATGGTGAATTGTGTTCACAGACAATGATTTCTGGAAGATTCCTGAGGCCATGCAGTGATTTCAATTACAGAATCAAACCTGAAGGCCAGAAAATCACAGACATCCAATACTGATAGTGTTTCTTTTAGTCTTTTTCCCCATTTCTTTGCCCCGTCCCAACTTTTTTAACGAGTTCATAGAACTGGATTTCTACAATCTGTATGATCATTAATTATAATAATAAAAACCACTTACAATGGCCTGTAGCATGGAAAGATGACCCAGCTTCAGCTCACCCGGTTTCTGAGGCTCCAAAACAGAGAATGAATATGCATCTCCAGATTTATCCGCCACAAGCAGCTCGTCCTCGGCCCGACTAAACACCAGAGAAGTACACCTGCGTACCACCCACCTGAAAAGAAGAAAAAAAATCAGTATTCACCGTTAAAGTAAACTTTCTGGTCACATGACCTTTATACAGGATACCTGCACAGACCTTGTGCTGATGCACTGCCATGACGGCTGGGTGCGAAACAAAATCAGTCTTTTGTTGTCATCCGTCAGAGCAACATAACGTCCTGACGGTGACAAGGCAAGGGCGAGAATCAGGTCACTTTCTTTCTCCTGAGAACCACCACCATCACTGTGAAGAAAGAAACACTAAGTGTGAGCATTAACACTATTCAGCTCAAGCTACTTTCCATTTAATTAAGTTTTACATTATACACAATATCTATCAAAGTAATATTGCTGTGTTTTTTTCCTGAAAGAAATCAACGTTTTTCTTTATTAAATTATCATGCAAGAGAGTCGAAAACAAACAGGATGTTAAACTGCACTATACTATAGTACACTATACTTCTAATAATTATGTCAGAGTTCACTAAATATTGGCACCTCAATATAAAATTAATAATAGAAACAAGAATTGTCGGTTACCATTTGTCAGTGTCGGATTCCTCTGGTTTCTGTTCTGCCTTGGTGCAGTCAAACACAAACGGCTCCCTTTAATAAAGGACACAAAATCACTTTTATAGAAAAGCCAAAAAATAATCCAGCATGCTGTTTAATGTAAAAGAAAATAACTATGACTATTTTTAAAATCCTGGTTTCTGCTTGGACTCTGAAACACCTGACTGAACTCTGATCTGAATTGTTAACATCTTCATCAGGTATGCAGGTGACACCACCATGGTGAACAAAAGATCAACAAAAATGATGACTCAGACACATCCTGACCCTCAAAGCCATGAAGACTCAACAGCTCCCAGAAATCAAAACAGCAAGAGACAATTCCCTGTCTATGTCCATGAATCTGAAATAGACCAGGTCTCCAGCTTTAAGCTCTTGGGTTTCCACATCTCTGAGGATCTGTCCTGGCACCAGAACACTTCAACTCTAGAAGGAATGTGCAACAGCATCTATTCTTATTGATGAGACTTCATATATATAATCTGTACACTGTGTATAATTCTTATACATATGAGCATACAATGTACACAGGGGCGTAGGCATCATTTTTTCAAGTGTGTGTGTGTGTGTGTGTGTGTGTGTGTGTGTGTGTGGGGGGGGGGGTGACTTATGTTACCTGTTTTTTTTTCCTTTTTCAGTTAACCCTTGCGTCATTGACAGTTTTTTCTTTTTTAATCATAATTTTTTTCCCTTATATGCTTTATGATTATATATGATTATAAAACAGAAAGATAGAAAGAAATACAACAGCTTGCCTCTCTGTATAAAGTACAAGGATGTCCTTATAATGGTACTAAGAGTATATTGTTTACATATTTCAAATTGTATTTAGTGTATGCACAGTACATGGCACACAGTAATGGAGACTTCCACATTCAAATAATACTTCATTTTGTTGTATTCTACAGTCCATGTTTCAGGAATAAAACAAGTCATTCAAAACAAACTATTGAAAGAAAATATGGTATTGAACTCAACTGACAAACATGTCAAGACCCGATATCAATTATACAATGAGATGAAATACATATTTCGTGTCACTTATTTTAAGCTTCCTATCTGGTATGTTTAAAAGTAGTAGTTTTTTTTACGCAGTGTTAAAGCGAACATGTATCTCAATATATAAAGCTACTTAAAACCCTCATTCACCGGACTACATTACCCATCATCCTTTGCACCCCGTCCTCCACCATGTTTGTTTCCCGTCTTCACCTGTCTGTTCACCTGGACTCTATTTACACTCATCACCACTGTCTTCACTCATTGTCAGTTATCGTCTTTACTTCGGTGTATGTATGTGTGATTTACCTGCTCCTTATTATTAAAATCACATCTTTAATGTTACTATTCGTGTCCTCGTCTCTCCCTGTACATACCGTGACACACATTTTCTTATTTGAAGGATTTTGATAACACACGTGTTAAAACAAATAAAATAGTTTAAGTAAAATACCTTTAAAACTGGCTAATTATTCAACAAAAGTTAATAAACATTGTCCAACACAATTCGGATACCATATGCCAACTTACACTGCTTGACTTTTTGGTGAAAAAAATAAAAATAAAGGAGTAAATAGTTTTTTGCTGTTTTAAGCTCATCGGAACCGAATGTTGGATGGCGCGCGGGACCGCGGATGCGACTCGAGCTACAGTACTGGGGCGTGCTATGATGACGTGACAAGTGACTGATTGCTATGGATATGTGAACCTCATGTATAAACTATCTTGTCTCTTCGAATTTTAAATCGTTCTGCATTTATATACATTGCTCCATTAAAACCTCAACATGTCGTGAACACAACTCACCACTAAAAAAGTGAGGGGGACATGTCCCCCATGTGTAATCTACGCCCCTTAATGAACATAACTGATACCCCATGTCAAAATCAGTCCTGATCATCACCAGGAGGAAGATGAAACCTAATTTATTTCCGACTTGCATAAGTAGATTTAGGTTCATATTTACACTTTACCCTGAGACTCATATCTGAGACACAATCTGAACAATCAGACCTGTTTTCTTTGATATCCACAGCTAGTAAATAATGTGAGCTGCTCATCACCAGCCATTCTCCAGCACAGCACACAGCAGCCATGATCGCTACTTACTCACGTGGTAAGAGCCGGTCGCATATTTTATACGTCATCCAAATGAATGGACTGACCTGCTCTGTGATTGGTCAATGATCTTTATGGGTACACTTCTCATTTAATAATAGAATTACATTCATAAACTGAACACTGACAAACATAAAACTATAAAACAACTAAGAAAATCGTATGTTTGTGATAAGAATTAAATACAACTGAATAGTCAAACGGAAGAATCATTCGAGATAAACTGCAGGATTTGGGAATAAGGTTAAAAACATTAACCACATCATTTTATTTTGTAAGATGTTTTTTAAATTTGTAAAAAAATGTTTTTCACTCAAAGAAAACAAACAAGAAAAGAAAACAAAAAAAGAAATAAACAAACTAAAGAAGCACCGACCAATCAGAGGTTTTGTTGAAGGAAACAACGCTGCCTCTACAGCGTCACCCGGGTTGCCAGGTCTCTAAATAATTAGTAGAGGAGTATGAATCCCAGTCCAAAACTTTTCAGAGCTGTAAAAAAAAAATAAATAAATAAATAAATAAAAGATCATTAACCTCCTCGATACTGATTTCAATTCATAAATTCATTATTTAACAATGCATGATTATTTGTTTTATTATTGTCTATGCATGAAGTTGCCCACTATTAAAACACATTATGCCATGTTTTACAGACTCCTTTGGGATTGCTGTCATAGAAAGATAATTATTCCCTGGTTGGTGTAATCTTGCCAGATATACACTATTTCCACCTGATCATTTGCTGATTCAAAAGATTTAATTTTCTAAAATGTCTGTATGTATTTAGCGATTGTTATATATATATATCTGGCAACCCTTCAAATATATCCTGTATTGTTATTACATAAGACCTACATATAAAATACTGTTGCTCTCTTTATATATAAACAGTGAAGCATTATGGTAGTTCATTGGTGTAATTAAGACATTTGAGTGAACTGCATAAAGAGTTTGCTTTCATCATTAACAAAATGTAAAAGAAAAAGAAAAAAGGGCAAAATAAGGGAAGATGAGTGAATAAGGGAAGGTGGGAGGGGTGAAGTAGGATGGGGGCGTTTCCTCTGTTTCTCTAAAGCCCAGGCTCAGGGATTTTTGTTTTGAGTTCACCAGCATTTGATCAGAGAATTAAAACAAGTCTTCACTTTTTGTTAGGGTTTTTTTTTTAGCTGAAGCTTTGACCTGCTTTGATTAATTTTCTTCTTGAAATAAACCTGATATAGGCAGTCGTATAATCTTACAGTGCTCACAGATTAGTTAAATCAAGTGCAGATTGTGATCATGCATTCACTTTATGACAGGTTTTAAATGTTTTCCTGCATGCAGTTAAAACACAGAATATAGTTATACTATTTTATTAGAATCATGTTCTGTGTGCAATGGAAAGAACACTGGGGCATGTATTAATAGGACACAAACACACTGCAACAAGTTGGGCAAGTTTCATGATATTTAAATGCACTTTTGCATAGAAGGGTTTTAAACAGCAAGGCTTATTTTCCACAAGGTTTTAAAGAGCACAAACATGGCGGCTTTCTTGCTCAGATTTGGACGACTGGGATCTCGAAAGGTAAAAAACTGAAAATCACTTATTTTATTTTAATTTGTTGATGTGGTTATTCGTAATACAGTTAATACGGTTAAACCGCGGTCAAGTCAGCAGCACCTTTTTTTGCTTTGCGCGTCTACTCTTGCACTTACGGTAAGGGTGGTGGGTGCGGTCGAAATAGATGTAAATACGCTTCAGAACGGCTTTTCTGTTATAGAAAGGTCATAAAATAAAATAAAATAATGTATTGCTATTTTTCATTTAAAAAAATACAATTTTGTATTTATGGTGTGTGTGTTGATCTTTACTCAGAGTGACCCTGAAAATAACTGAATTCATAACTGATAAATAATTATATATAATCATAAATAATAATACTATTTTAATAATTTAAAGAAAAAATATAATCAATAATAATCAGATCAAAACTGTCCATCTGTGTTGTGTCAGTCAGGACTATGGTTTGTCTTGTGTTATACACTGGAATGCATGTTATAAACCCTCTAATGTTACACATCATTTGTTGACAGATGCTTGTTTTGAGTGGGTAAATGTGAATACAGGTATGGTCCAGTATCAAGGAGGTGTTATCAGTTTAAAAAAGTAAATTGTCTTATTTGTCAACAAAGGAAACAGTGGGATTGGTGTGTCCTCAGTTTTAAGTTTCTAGAATACTTAAATTAAATTGTAAATAGACGTAAACCTTATAGGTAACTTTAAAGTCCAACCTTTTATATATTGATATGCAAGCTGATCTGTTTCAGTCCATTGCCATTATATGAATACAGATATATGAGAAGAACAAAAATATGTGCAGAATTATGAACTGGAATGCACTAATTTCCTTTCTTTTATTAGGTCCTGCAGGCAGACAGATTGAGTGTATTACAGAAAGCCAGAGCAGTTGCTTTCAGTTCAAAATCCGGGGAAGGCAAAAAGTCTAAAAAGTCCAACACAGGTATGCAGAATGAATGCAGGGTTTTATTTTAATGTCTTGAACTGTTGGATCACACTGTATTTAACCATCATATCATATGTGTCATTATTGACAATCACAATTCATATTTAGTATGCAGTATTATTATTACTCTACTCGTCTGGAAATACTTTCAGCTAGATACCGGTGCATGGCCGTGGGATTTGTGCCTATTTAAGCATCAGGCGCTGCTTTTGGGAAAAAGTATACTAAGTGCACAGTCAATGTTCCAGGTCATGCCTTTATGCAGGACATGTTTTCCACCTTTAACTTGGCAAACCATGTGTTTATGTATCTTGATTTGTGCTCAGGGGCATTGTTATGTTGGAACAGGTTTGGGCCTCTGGATTTCTATACAGCTGTGTGCTTCCAACATTGTGTGGACAGATTAAGATATGAATATGATGGTCAGATGTGTATAAATATAAGGTTTAGGACCAAACAGTGTACTTTTTAACAGCTTATTTAAAGGAAAATTCCAGCACTTCCTATATATAAGAAATAGAAAATGCACATAGAAAAGAAATCAAGATCTGATAAAGACCTGTTTTAAGCTGCTAAATTGTTTTAAAGGAAATGTTAAAGAAGTTTCACTGAAAAGTTGTTTCAAATGAGTTTCTCACTGATTACATTTTTATCGTTTTACAACAAATTCATTATATTTGGACATTTCTTTAAAGATTGAGTAAAAAAAAATTATAATTACATTTCTTTAAGAATATTGCATGATATAGTTAAAAAGATTCTTTTAAAGAAAAGGCAACAAAGCAGTATTATTTCCTACAACAGTTGTACAATAGCAAAAAATGGTGTGTATGTGTACTACAGTATGGCACCCACTAAAAATGCCATTCTATGTCAAATAAAAACTGTCTATAGTACATATCATCTGATAATCCCTCCAGTATGTTCTTAAGAGTTCAATTCCATTCAATTCACTTCACTAACAGTGGATTTTGTCCCAAAGCATATTTACAGTAGTATATTGATTATACGTTTATCCCTAATTAGGCAAACCAGTGGTGACAGTGGCAGTGGTAATAGTGCAATGGCAGTCCACCTAAAACTAGAATGATTAATATTTATATGCAGGACTAAACAATCAGTCAGTTATCAGAAATCAGTTATTCATTAGGAAGGAATAAAACTCTCCTAAAAAGCCTTTAGCACCACAATGTTGATTTTGTTTTCAGTGATTTATAATACATTTGTACTGTATTTCTTTAAGCATTTACACCATCACTTTGACTAATCCTTTTTTAATTTGTTTAATTTACTCAATATTGTGCTTCTTTAGTGGTTAGAATTTGGAAAAGAAATGCATAAATATAAATAATCTAATCTATATGTTTGCCTATATGCCTTTCTTTTTGTCACAGGGAAGTCCACATCAAAAACATACTTTGATATAGATAAACTTATCGAACATAAATCCTATCCAAGAAATACCAAGGAGGCTGTAACACCTGCTGCTTCAGCTGCTGCCGCTGCTGGAACTGTGTCTGTAACTGCTGCAGCCGTTCCTCCGCAAACCGCTGAATCCATTACTGCACCTTCTCCAAGTGAAACTGTTGCAGAGGTCTGTCCAGCTGCAGTGGAAACCACACCTATCAATGAGGTTGTGGTTGTTCAACCTGCTATGGAAGCTGGAGCAGCAGTTGAAGAGGTCAAAGCCGAAGTTGAAGTAGAAACTTCACCAAGTACTCAAGCTGCTGTACCTGTTGCTGGAATTAAACCTGTTGCAGAATCTGACATTCCTTCCACAGCTAAAGCTAAATCCATTGCAGAAACAACCACAGAAGAACCACAGAATGCTCTCATTGATGCAGCCCATGCAGAAGCTCTTAAAAAAGTCATGGCTCAAGCAGCTCCTGCTATAGTTGTTCCAGAAGTTACTGCAAAAGTTCCAGACGGTGCAGCCTGTACAGGGGTTGCTCCTGGAGTTACAGCTGAACCAGCAGCTGCCGCCGCTGCCAATGCTGTCAGAACTGTGTCTGCAACTGCTGCAGCCATTCCTAAGCAAACTGCTGAATCCATTACTGCACCTTCTCCAAGTGAAACTGTTTCAAAGGTCTGTCCAGCTGCAGTGGAAACCACAGCTATCAATGAGGTTGCGGTTGTTCAACCTGCTATGGAAGCTGGAGCAGCAGTTGAAGAGGTCACAGCCGAAGTTGAAGTAGAAACTACACCAAGTACTCAATCTGCCTTCGTAGCTGGAATTGAACCTGTTGCAGAATCTGACACTCCTTCTACAGCTAAAGCTAAATCCATTGCAGAAGCAACCACAGAAGAACCACAGAATTCTCTCATTGATGCAGCCCACACAGAAGCTCTTGAAGAAGTCATGGCTCAAGCAGCTCCTGCCAAAGTTGTTACAGAAGTTACTGCAGAAGTTCCAGATGGAGCAGCCTGTACACCGGTTGCTGCTGGAGTTACAGCTGAACCAGGAACTGCAGGTGAAGCTGCCCCTACAGAGGTTGCCCCGGTATTTACACCTGAAGTAAACCCTGCTACAACCGCCTCAGAAGCTACCCCAGAAGTTAAGAATGAAACAATCATCAATGAATTTGCCTTAGAATCTGAAATTGAAGCAGCCCACACAGACGTCCCTGTAGATATGGCAGAAATAAGCCCAACAAAAGTTATCCCAGAAATTAAGATTGAAGCAGCCCCTATTGGCGTTGCCCCAGACGTTGCAGCTGAAGCAGGCTCCACTGACGTTGCCCAAGAGGTTACAGCTGAAGCAATCCACACAAAAATTGCAGCTGAAGCTGCACCTTCTGTAGAATCTGAAGCTTCACCTGTTCCAGAATCTGTTATCGAGACTGTCATGGAAGCTGCTGCTGAAGCAATAACCGAAGCCATTGCAGAAACAATCCCTGTCGAAGCTGTTGCTGAAGTAGTGGAAGCAATTGCTGAAACTGTAGCTGAAGTTGTTGCAGAAGCTTCAGTAGAAGATGCCCCTGTAGTTATCAGTGAAGATGCGCTTGGAGAAAAGCTGGATGACATTGCCAATGTGATCACAGATCCAGCAGAAACTCCTGTCACAGTGGATGCGCCTGAGGGTAGTCACCACCATCACCTCTTTTTTTGACTGCTTCTCAATATTCATAATGAATAAATAGTTTTTTTTCTCCCTTTTTTTTAAAGTCACTGCTACACAGCATAATCAGATCACATTACATAAAAAAAACTATTAGTTTTTGCTTTTTTTTTTTGTTTTTTTCCTTCCTTGTTACATATGCACATATGCACTTTATTTTCTATATTAAAGCATGCTCCTATTAAATATTAAAATTTTTAAATAAATATTTATTCAAATAATGCAAAAAGAAAAGAAAAGTATAGACAAAAAGGCACAAAGCAATCTTCAGTTCTTTTATGCTATTTGAATAGTCATTAAGTCCTCACTAAGATTATTTTGATAATGTCACAGGCATGGCCATTTATCTTATACAAACCCGATTCCAAAAAAAGTTGGGACACTACAAATTGGTAATACAAACAGAATGCAATGATGTGGAAGTTTCAAATTTCAATATTGTATTCAGATTACAGAATATAGAAACATAGATGACATATCAAATGTTTAAACTGAGAAAATGTATCATTTTAAGGGAAAAATAAGTTGACTTTAAATTTCATGGCATCAACACATCTAAAAAAAAGTTGGGACAAGGCCATGTTTACCACTGTGTGGCATCCCCCTCTTCCATTTATAACAGTCTGCAAACGTCCAGGTACTGAGGAGACAAGTTGCTCAAGTTTAGGAATAGGAATGTTGTCCCATTATTGTCTAATTCAGGCTTCTAGTTGCTCAACTGTCTTAGGTCTTCTTTGTCGCATCTTCCTCTTTATGATGCACCATTTCAGTACCCTGATCCTTCTTCTACACAGCCATGATGTTGTAATTGAACAGTATGTGGTCTGGCATTGTCATGTTGGAAAATGCAAGGTCTTCCCTGAAAGAGACGACGTCTGGATGGGAGCATATGTTGTTCTAGAACTTGGATATACCTTTCAGCATTGATGGTGCCGTTCCAGATGTGTAAGCTGTTCATGCCACACGCACTCATGCAACCCCATACCATCAGAGATGCAGGCTTCTGAACTGAGCGCTGATAACAACTTGGGTTGTCCTTCTTCTCTTTAGTCCGGATGACATGGCGTCCCAGTTTTCCAAAAAGAACTACAAATTTTGATTTGTCTGACCACAGAACAGTTTTCCACTTTGTGAGTCCATTTTAAATAAACCCAAAGAAAACGCCTGCGCTTCTGGATCATGTTTATATATGACTTCTTTTCTGACCTATAGTTTTAGCTGGTGACGGCGAATAGCACGGTGGATTGTGTTCACCGACAATGTTTTCTGGAAGTGATCCTGAGCCCATGTTGTGATTTTCATTACCGTAGCATTCCTGTATGTGATGCAGTGCCGTCTAAGGGCCCGAAGATCACTGGCATCCAGTATGGTTTTCCGGCCTTGACCCTTACGCACAGAGATTGTTCCAGATTCTCTAAATCTTTGGATGATATTATGCACTGTAGAAGATGATAACTTCAATCTCTTTGCAATTTGTTTCTGAGAAACTCCTTTCTGATATTGCTTCATTATTTTTCACCGCAGCATTGGGGGAATTGGTGATCCTCTGCCCATCTTGACTTCTGAGAGACACTGCCACCCTGAGAGGCTCTTTTTTATACCCAGCTGTTCCTTATGTGTACATTTAACTTTTCCAGCCTCTTATTGCTACCTGTCCCAACTTTTTTGGAATGTGTAGCTCTCATAAAATCCTAAATGAGCCAATATTTGGCATGACATTTCAAAATGTCTCACTTTCAACATTTGATATGTTATCTATATTCTATAGTGAATAAAAGTTTACGAGATTTGTAAATTATTGCATTTCTTTTTTTATTCGCAATTTGTACAGTGTCCCAACTTTTTTTGAATCAGGTTTGTATATTAGATAAACAGTCAGCATATTCAGATAATGTTCTGTTTGCAAGAATATGTGATAATTGTCATGCTAATAATTGTCTTTTTTTCCTTTAAGCTGGTTTGGACCCTATTCAGAAACTTTTTTTGGATTCCATTCGCAGCTATTCTGCAAAGAGCATGTAAGTGTGCCTCATTCTGATGATGGTGTTTCCAAATAATCTATTTCCATAGTATTTATAATATTAACTCTAACTATTTAACTCATTATCACAATTTGTGAATTTATTAAAGGGAGTTGATAGCTTAGTGCAGAGGTGTCAAAATCAAATTGTGCCAAACCTAAAAACTGGGATGGTCACAGGCCAAACTCAATATTTATTGAAAGATTGACTGCAATTGTGCATGTTTTCCCTTCGCTCCAGATATGTATTGTTGAACCTTTTCATATGGAAACAAACTTTAGATTAGCACTAAAATTGAATCTGGAACAACCAAAACGTATTATTATAAACACATGAGAAATTACGTTCACAGTCCATGCCTTGAAATAGAAAAAGTCTTTCTCTTTTTAGATGCAAGTGCATCATGTCTGGGGTTTAGGCTCTGAGCTGAGGAAATCCTCAGAATTGAGTGAAGATGTTCATCAGTGAGACTCCTAAATGGTGTTTTGTTCATCTTCATCAAAGAGAGCAGTTTCTCACATAGATATGTGAGAAACATAGAAAGCATTTAAGCAGCTTGGGCACAGACTTGCTCAGTGTGTCGGGGAGAAAACATGGAAACTGTGCAGCAGACATAGAGTCGTACTTTGACTTAGCGTTTACTGGAGTTCAATCAGCTCCATTTGGAGGTTGGTTGGTGCACTTTACCACAAACGGATTACTGAGCAGATCAAATCTGCATTTCTGGCCTTCAAAGTCTGTAAATCGCTGGGTAAACTTCAGTATTTTTCAGTGGTCTCGACTGACGCGCCAATGCAAGCATTCTGGGATATATAGTATTAGCGGTGTATGTGCTATATACTGGCAGGCTAGCTCTAATACATATTTAATATAATCTTGCAGGCCAAATCCAAATCTGGCCTGTGGGCCTGAGTTTGACACCCCTGGTTTAGTGGATAAGGCATTGGACTTTGAATCTGAACGACATGAGTTCAAATACAAGCTATTTAAAGATGCCACTTCTGGGCCCCTCAAAAATGCTCTTAACCCCAAAAGCTGCTCATTGGATGAGTGATTTTTTAATCTGTGTGTAAAACTGTATGATCAGGGAAATTGGTGGTCCAGTTGATGCAGGTCCGGAATACCACAAGGCTCTGCAAGAGGAAATCAGCAAACTACGAAGATTATATGGTGGTGGAGACCTGGACTCATTCCCTAAGTTTAATTTCCCAGGTGGGTCAGTGATTTATTAAAGTATTACCCTTTACTAAGCTTTGTTGTGTTTGTGTTTATCATACACAAATGGATGCACTCAAAAAATACTACAAAAAATTGATCTTAATTTTGAGTAAATAAATTCTGTTATTGCTTCTATGAATAGTGTTCAGTTTCAGTAATACTGAGGTGGACCTTATTCTGTGTGAACCTTACATAAGATTGACCTTCAATAGCCCCAAGCTACTTGCTCATCCCAGTCACAAAGCATTTATGAAAACGATGTTCTTGCTTGAATGAGCTCATACAGTCTGATCAACCATGCGAGTTAACGAATGAGCAAAAGCTACATGATTCAGCACAAGCAACGCTAGTAAACATATCAGAACTTGCACAATAGTATAACGTATGAAATCATAACTACATCTTTTTTCATTCTCTACATACAACATTGATATTTTCTCTGTGAAAATTCTTTGTATATATTATGTCTGTGTTTTTCTTAAACAAAGCTTGAAACTTCACCAATGAATTCCAAAGGCAGACATGAGACATGTCATAGACACATGACACAGCCATTTTATTGACCTTGTAAAAATCTCCACATAAGGTGGTTACTGAAAAAATAATAGCCAAAAAACAGCATGCCAAAAAGAACGGATACCTTTGGCATGCTACATGTATAAAAGTTTTTCACTTGAGCTTAAACACATAAATAACCTTTTTTGTATTTGAGTGTCGATGCTATTTTTGTTCAGTTATATTGATGGATCAATAATAACCTCTCTAACTGCAAGACAAATGCATAATTTTACAAATTTAAAAACACTAAGTTTGGTTTGTTTCAGTTTAAAGTTAGATAACATAAGGATATGGAGTAGTGATGTTTTGATAGTTGATATGTCGGGAAGCAAAATTTTAGGTTCCCTGGTGGTCTAGTGGTTAGGATGCGTATTCATGATCCGCTGCGCCCGGGTTCTTGCGGATCATGAATACGGATGATCTGCTGTGGCGACCCCTAATGGAAGAAGCCGAAAGAAAGATATTGATTAGAAAAAGACTTAAGCCTAGTCCACCACTTCTAAGATCCATGTACATTTTAAAGTGGTAAATTACATAAAAATAAAGATAAAACTGCACTGCTTATTTTTTTAGAAGAATCAGCTATACATGAAATAAATATAAACACAAAGCTAACCATCATGTTTAATGACCACATTTAGTAAAAAAGCCTGAGCCCAGTGTCAGTGTCAAGCAAGCCTTTAATTATTATAACTTCGTTTTTCTTACAGAACCAAAGCTGGATGAATTTTCTTCCGAATGAAACAACAAGATCACACTCTAATGCCTCAGCCTGGGACAAATATGATATCTTTGTTCTTGTTTGCTCTTTTTCGCAATATATTTTTATTTGGGTGTGAAGCCTTTTCAACTTTCAGATAAAAAGCATAATTTGTAATTCAATTTGTATTTTTTTTTGCAGGTTTTCTTTATTCACTCTCAATACCTAGTTTAATGATATAGTTTACTTTACTTCTGGTTCTGATAGATTTGTTTGTGAGCATTTGTCACATTATTTGATAATTAGCACCTGTATAAAAACCTACAGTTGAACCCTACACTGTTTTATTGTATGTCATACAAGGTTGATTTGTTCACAGTATTTTGCTTCCCTCATATATGCAATGTGTATCTTATGTTTTCTTTTCTGTGTCTTTTCATTTGTATATAGTTTGTGTGTGAACTTTAAATAAAATGTCCTATCAGAACGGAGTGCTTTAAGTCTAGTCTTTGCTATTGGCTCCAGTAAGCTTGAGTCTTATACGCGATACATCTTCCCAAGAGGGTCGTCTCTCGCCTTCCTGTATCCACCTTATGATAGGAGTTATATTAGTATCTGCTGCTTGAGCAAAACGCAGTTCTTCAGCAGTCCACCCAGAGAATGTAGAAATACTGGTGGTGATGGCAGGCTGCACTACCCCCACTGCACAAAACTCCGGGGTAACAGCTGTAGGTACATACCTGTTCAAAGTCAAAATCACACTGGTCTGCCTGGTGACAGATCTGAGGGCTACTAGAGATTGGATTCTTGAGGTTGCATGGGCAGGTTGTATGTCATGACAGCAGCCAGGGCAGTGGACAACTCTGAATACATACTTCCCAAGCTTCTCAAGCCACCTGGCCAACTGGTCCGTCACCCCTTCAACTGCTGCTCCAGCTTCCATAGCAGGTTGAACAACAGCAACCTCATTGATAGGTGTGGTTTCCACTGCAGCTGGACAGACCTCTGTAACAGTTTCACTTGGAGAAGGTGCAGTAATGGATTCAGCAGTTTGCGGAGGAACGGCTGCAGCAGTTGCAGACACAGTTCCAGCAGCGGCGGCAGATGTGGCAGCAGGTGTTACAGCCTCCTTGGTATTTCTTGGATAGGATTTATGTTCAATAAGTTTATCTATATTAAAGTATGTTTTTGATGTGGACTTTCCAAAAAGGAAGGCATATAGGCAAACAGATGGATTAGATTATTTATGTTCATGCATTTCACTCCCTAGTTCTAACCACTAAAGAAGCACAATATTGGGTAAATTAAACAAATTAAAAAAGGATTAGTCAAAGTGTTGGTGTAAATGCTTACAGTACAAATGTATTATAAATCACTGAAAACAAAATCAACATTTTGGTGCTAAAGGCTTTTTAAAATACTTTTATTCTTACTCAATGAATAACTGATCTCAGTGAATAAACTAGAGCTATCCTGCCTCTCCTTTTCTTTATTCAGATGTTCTTTAGTCCTGCATATAAATATTGATCATTCTAGTGTTAAGTGTACAGCCATTCCACTATTACCACTGCCACTGTCACCACTGGTTTGCCTAATTAGGGATAAACGTATAATCAATATACTTATCCACTGTTAGACAATAGACAATATCCACTGTTAAATGCACTATGCAATTAAACTGAAGTGAAGTGAATTGAATAGAATTGAACTCTTAAGAACATACTGGAGGAATTTCCAGATGATATGTACTATAGACAGTTTTTATTTGCCATAAAATGGCATTTTTAGTGGGTGCCATACTTTAGTACACATACACACAATTCTTGCCATGGTACAACTGTTGTAGAAAATAATACTGATTGTTGCCTTTTCTTTAAATAATCAAAAGGACTATATTATGCAATATTCTTGAAAATGTTAATTTAAAAAAAAATTCTAAATCTTTAAAGAAATGTCCAAATATATTGAATTTTTTATCAAAATAAAAGAAATGTAATCAGTGAGAAACTCATTTGAAACAACTTTTCAGTGAAACTTCAAAGCCATTTAGCAGCTTAACACAGGTCTTTATCTGATCTTGATTTCTTGTATAATTATGTGCATTTTCCATTTCTTATATATAGGAAGTTCTGGAATTACCCTTTAAATAAGCTGTTAGGATGAACACTATATGGTCCTAAATCTTATGTTTATACACATCTGACCATCATATTAAATTTTTTTTATCTGTCCACACAATGTTGGAAGCACACAACTGTATAGAAATTCAGAGACCCAAATCTGTTCCAGCATGACAATGCCCCTGAGCACAAATCAAGATACTGTGCATGTGGCATACTCTTTCCCAAAAGCAGCGCCTGATGCTTAAATAGGCACAAATCCCACAGCCATGCACCAGTATCTAGATGAAAATATTTCCAGACGAGTAGAGTAATAATAATACTGCATACTAAATATGGATTGCGATTGTCAATAATGACACATATGATATGATGGTTAAATACAGTGTGATCCAACAGTTCAAGACATTAAAATAAAACACTGCATTCATTCTGCATACCTGTGTTGGACTTTTTAGACTTTTTGCCTAGAAGTTACCTACAAGGTTTACATCTATTTACAATTTAATTTAAGTATTCTTGAAACTTAAAACTGAGGACACACCAATCCCACTGTTTCCTTTGTTGGCTAATAAGTCAATTTACTTTTTTAAACTGATAACACATCCTTGATACTGGTCCATACATGTATTCACATTTACCCCACTCAAAACAAGCATCTGTCACCAAATGATGTGTAACATTATCAAATCAAATCAAATTTTATTTGTCACATACACATACATACAGGGTACGACATGCAGTGAAATGCTTTTAACGACGGTCCGGCATGAGGGAATAAAATAGGTAAATGTGTAAAAAGGAGAATAAAAATATAAATATAATAACAAAATTTAAAGAAAAATATAATAAGAAAAAGAAGGCAGATAAATAAAGAAATAAAGATATATAAATATATATGAATATATACAAACATATACATATATACATATATATACACATACACAGAAAATGTACACAGAAAATGTTTATGGCAGTGTGCAGTTAACCAGTAAACAACAGTAAACAAGTTAGGCATGGTTTTTGATTGTCCATGAGTGTCCGTGTGCAGTAAGGTGTGGTGTAATGTGTCCTTGTGCGGAATGGTGTGGTATAAAAATACGAATATAAAAAAAAATGAAATAAATATAAAAAAGAAAATATGAAATGTATTAGAGGGTTTATAACATGCATTCCAGTGTATAACACAAGACAAACCAAACAACAAAACAGTAAAAAAAAAGGGGGTTTTAACATCAAGACTTAGTGTATAATGCTGTGTATCTGCTTTAGAGTTTCTACTGGTGTTGAATTGGATTTTTAGTTTACTGAAGTTTATACCATGAAAGTGAATTGTACTGACTGACACAACACAGATGGACAGTTTTGATCTGATAATTATTGATTATATATTTTTTTTAATTATTACAATTGTATTATTATTTATGATTATATACAATTCTTTAAAAGATTGAGAAAAATGTTTTATGAGTGTTTAAATATGACGATTCAAATGCAGTAATGTTTAGGTTTCTTAAAAATTGTACAGTAGAACAAGCTGAAAATTAATTGAATGATAGTCAGGGTCAATTTGAGTCAGTGTCAGCACCAGAGAATACAGAATTAGGGGGCCTTATGCAGACGATGAGAGAAAGAAGTACATTTTTGAAGAACAAAGTCCTTCCATTGGGCGCTGAAACCAAGCCTGCAAAAATGACCTCTTTTTAGTACCAAACAGGCGTGTTGGATACGCACGTAGTACGACTTGCATAGGTCCATCTATCCCCAAATCATCCGGGCAGGTGGCATCATTCCGGCTAGAACCAGTAGCTCTGACATCACCGAGTCCTATCACCTGGGCGATGACATTCTCATCAGCGGTGTTAGTCATACTTGAACTGAGCTGATCAACAGTTATCTCTGTTGAGGTGGAGAACCATTTTCTTATATCCATTGTTAAAGTTTTTTTAATTAAAATAGTGTTATGGTAAATGTTTTAGACAAACTTTAGAATAAAGATTTCACTGACCATTTGGATTACTGATTTACGTTACTGACGTAGTGGCAGCGTGTATGTAATTGGCTGACTATGTTATCACTGCATTATGGGTCAGTAATTTTTTTATTTTTATTTATTTACTTATACTCTTCATTCTTTACAGCGGTATTCAATTTTATTAAGATTAGCTGCAGCAACAATAAAAACAAAAAATATGATTTTTAGTTTGTTACCTTTCGAGATTCCAGTCTTCCAATTCTGAGCAAGTAAGCCGCCATGTTGGTGTTGTCAGAAAAGAAAAACTCTTTATATAGAAATTTCAAGATGCCGGAGAACACATCTGAAAATTCACATGAGACTAAAACATCCTCAAGGTAAAATTTTTCATAAAATGTCATTTTTGATTTTTGTTAAGAATAATTATTATTATTATGCATAATAGTGTTGTATGATTAAGACCCGAGCTTTGGTTTGGCTTGCATTTTAGATTTTTTCCAGCTATTTGGGGTTAAGAAGAACCAATAATTATAATAACCAAAAAATTTTTGAACATGAAAAAAAATTATGTCCACTTATGTGGACACTCGGTCTGTATTTACAGAAAACAATCAAGACACCATTTTGTAACAAAGTGCACATATAATTCATTTACAGTCTGAGCACTGTGCCTGAACATTTTTCAGTGTTACTGTCCCAAATTCCTTTCGGTAAGCAGGCCCACATGTTGCTATGAGACACACTTATTACAGCAAACAGCGAGAGCAACCAATCCATTTAGTAGTGGGGTGGAAAATGAACATATACATGACAGTGGAATTAATACATGGAGCTATGCACACAGTACACCAGAATATTTAATTTACCCACACTCAACATGCACAGTTAACAGCCAAACGGATGCTTTAGGGCACACCCACAAGAAACCGCCAGCCCTGTAATTATCATGTCCATGCGGCTCAGTCATCTGTCATCAGACAGTGAAGAGGAGTGCAATAGGCATAGTAAAAGGGTTACCATACTACAACCAGGTCAGTTTGATGGCTCTACCTAAGGAACCCGAGAGAGTTCCTAAACCGCTTTGAGGATTGTGCGAGAGCTAATCATTGGTCTGAAAGGACTACGACTGTGCAGATGAGGTTTTGTCTGGTAGGTGCCGCAGGTGCAGTGATCCACAAGAATCCCGGTTCCGGCCGGTGGAATCATGGCCGCATAGTAGAGAAAGTTGAGGCTGCATATGGCCCCTCGTCCGAACATGCTGCTGCCATTGGAATAGAGTTAAGGCAGAGGGTCCGCAAAGCAGGTGAGCCACTCCATGTGCTGATGGATCACATTTATAAAAAAGTCTACATTGCTTATGCAGACCGCTCTGAAAAAGAAACAAGACTCTATTAGTGTTGAGGTGTTCACTAATCCCATGGGAGATGCTGATATTGTGCAAAGACTGCTGGAAGAGCAACCACGTACTCTAGCCTGCGCCTATGAAATACACAAGAGTGATAGAACTCGAGCAGCTGCAGTGCGTGAATGTCCAGACCAGGGTGGGGGTGAGGAGGAAGATGCAATGCTGTCAATCCCTGTGTGGAGGGAGAAAAAACACTCAAAAGCAGAATTCAAACCTCACCCACAATAATTTATGAGGAGGAGTAAAATTAATTGGGAAGAGATTATCTGTTACAACTGCCAAGGCATTGGTCATACGAGGTGGAACTGTCCTTTGCCCAGGCTCAAACTGGAAAGTTTGACTCCAACCCTTTCTCTGCCTTTCGGGACCCAGCCTGCTTCCACAGTTCACAGAGTCAAGGGGAGTGGGCCGGAGATGTGTATCCATATTCTGTTGTATGACATGGAAATATGTGCCCTGTTGGACAGTGGTGCCAGTAGGACCCTGTTACCTCAGATTTGCTGTGAGGCCATTGATGCTGAAACTATCCACTGTACTGGCCCTGCAAGGAATAAGTCCTGCGAATGTTGATGTCTTTGGGAAAGTGGACGTTCCAGTGCAGGTTGGAGCCCACACAGTCAGTGTTTATTTCATTGTAGCAGATGTAGCTGAGGGCACTAATTTAAAATCAAATCAAATCAAATTTTATTTGTCACATACACATACATACATGCCCCATTCTGGGGCATCCTTTCTTGGGCATGTCTTGACTTTAGCAGTCAGAAGATAGTATTGTTCGCTGAACAGATTCCGTATTTCAACTAAAAGAGAGAAGCCCAGGGTGCACGTGGTCCACATAGCGTGAACAGCTGTCCTTGAAGCAGGACGTGAATACATCGTTCCAGGAAATTCACATTTCCGGGGGCAAGTACAAGGCAACATACTGCTGAGTCCGACTAAAGGCTTCACGGAGAAGCACCAGGTGATGGTGGCATGGATTATAATTGATGCCAAACTAAGTAATCGAGTGCTCGTGAGACTGTATTACCCAGGTACCGTTGCTGTGAATGTGAGGAAAGGAGTAATTGCTTGGAATCCTTCAACCTGCCCATGTGGTCCATGTCAAAACTACTATGCCACCCTTGGTGGGTCTATGCCTCTTTGTCCCAAGTCACTTACAGTCACTGTTTGCAGAAAGTACAGTGGATCTGAGGGAGACAGAACAGCATGAGCTCGCAAAGCTGCTCCAAACGTACGGTGATGAAATTGAAAAAAAACAAAAGAAAACGTACCAGGCACTAAATGAGTGCACTATAAAAGACGCTTACCCACTCCCAAGGATCCAAGACACACTAGATACACTCTACACAGCAAGGTGGTTTAGCACATTGGACCTTGTTTCCAGGTACTGGCAAGTGGAGTTGACCCCACAGGCAAGACAAGCAGCTGCGTTCCTAATGGATCGTGTTTTGACAGGGATGCGGTGGGATACCTGCCTGGTATAACTGGATGACATCTTTGTGCTAGGCAAGGATGTAAAGGAAGTGCTCCAGTGCCTGGTGCAGGAACCCGAAATTAAAACCCTCAAACTGTTGTCTCTTGTGGTCTACCTGGGCCACATCGTCTCAGAGCAGGGGATAGCCACCGACCCCGAGAAAGTGCGGAAAATTAGAGAATTACCACAGCCCACTAGTGTTCACGAAGTCTGTCAGTTTGTGGGGCTCGCATCCTACTACAGACGCTTTGTCAAAGACCTTGCTGCAGTTGCAAAGCCCCTTTATAACCTGTTAAGAAAACATGCTTGATTTTGCTGGACCCCTGAGAGCCAACAGGCCTTTGATGAGTTAAAGGAGCTGCTCACTACTACCCCCATCCTTGGCTACCCAATGGACAGTGGTAACCTTGTTCTTGACACAGATGCCAGCAACTTCGGAATTGGAGCTGTGCTTTCTCAACTGCAGAAAGGTGAGGAACGTGTGCTAGCATATGCCTTAGAATCTGAAATTGAAGCAGCCCACACAGATGTTGTCCCTGTACATATGGAAGAAATGAAGAAATGAGAAATGAGAGGTTAAAGCTGAAACAACCCACACATAAATTGCTGAAGCTGAAGCTGCACCTTCTGTAGAATCTGAAGATTCACCTGTTCCAGAATCAGTTATCGAGACTGTAATGGAAGCTGCTGCTGAAGCAATAACCAAAGCCATTCCAGAAACAATCCCTTGCAACGCCGTTGCTTAAATAAAAACTGTAACTGAAGCTGTTGAAGAAGCTTCAGTAGAAGATGCCCCTATAGTTATCAGTGAAGATGCCTATTGGAGAAAAGCTGAATGACATTGCCACTGTGATTACAGATCCAGCAGAATCTCTTGTCACAGTAGATGCACCTGAGGGTAGTCACCACCATCACCCCCTTTTTTGACTGCTTCTCAATATTCATAATGAATAAATAGACATACTTTATTTAAGTCACGGCTACACAGCATAATCAGATCACATTACATAAGTACTTCAGATAATGTTTTGTTTGCAAAAATATGTGACAATTGTTATGCTGATAATTGTCTTTTTTTAAGCTGGTTTGGACCCTATTCAGAAACTCTTTTTGATTCCATTTGTAGCAATTCTGCAATGAGCATGTAATTGTGTTTTATTCTGATGATGGTGTGTCCAAATGATCTATTTTCAAAGTATTCATACCATTAAATATAAATATTTCATTCATTATCACAATTTGTGAAATTAAAAAAGGGAGTGTCAAACTCAAATTCACAGTGAGCCAAAATTAAAAACTGGGACAAAGTCGTAGGCCAAACTCAATATTTATTGAAAAATTGACTGCAATTGTGCATGTTTTACCTTCTCTCCAGATATGAAATGTTGAAACTTTTCATATGGAAACAAACTTTAGTTTTGCGTAAACATTGAATCTGGAACAAACCAAGACGTAATATTATAAACACATGAGAAAATACATTTTAAATAAAACACACATCAGTAGTATTCATTTCTTTTTATGTCTCTCTTTCTCTCAATCTATAGCCTTTCGAGTTCCTTTTTAATGTAAATCTTTTTTTCCCTGGCCAACAACAAAACAACCAAAAATAATAATAATGTCCTTCAATTCAATTAAGGCAACCTTTCAAGTCAGATACCTGCATCTCTTCTTAGATGCAAGTGGATCAATGTCTGGGGTTTAGGCTCTGAGCTGAAGAAATCCTCAGGATTGAGTGAAGATGTTCATCAGTGAGACGACTCCTGAGCGGTGTGTTGTTCATCTTCATCAAAGAGAACAGTTGCTCAAAAAGATATGTGCTGATGAACATAGAGAGGGTTTGAGCAGCTTGGGCACGGAGTTGGGGCAGTGTGTCGTGGAGGAAACATGGAAGCTGTGCAGCACCCACAGAGTCGTACTTTGACTTGAGCGTGTCACTACACTGAAGTTCAATCGGCTCCATTTGGAGTTTGGTTGGTGCACTTTACACGTCAACCACAAACGGATTACTGAGCAGTTCAAATCTGCATTTCTGGGCTTCAAAGTCTGTAAATCGCTGGGTAAACTACAGTGTTTTTCAGTGGTCTCAACTGATGCGCCAACACACTTACAAAGCATTCTGGGATTTGTAGTATTAGCGGAGTATGCGCTATATACTGGCGGGCTAGCTCTAATACACATTTGATATGATCTCACGGGCCAAATAGCATTACACAATTGGATTTGCCCTGTGTGCATGAGTTTGACACCCCTGGCTTAGTGGATAAGGCATTGGACTTTGGATCTGAAGGACAAGAGTTAAAATACAAGCCATGGAAAGATGCCACTGCTGGGCCCCTCAACAAGGCCCATAACCCCAATATCTGCTCAGTTGTATGAGAGATAAATGCAAGCTGCTATAGATGAGGGATTTTTTTTATCTGTGTGTGTATAAAACTGTATGATCAGGGAAATTGGGGGTCCAGTTTATTCAGGTCCGGGATACCACAATGCTCTGCAAGAGGAAACTAACAAATTACAAAGATTATATGGTGGTGGAGACCTAGACTCATTCCCAGAGTTTAATTTCCCCGGTGGATCAATGATTTATTAAAGTATTAACCTTTACTAAGCTTTGTTATGGAGTTCAATCAGCTCCATTTGGAGTTTGGTTGGTTTACTTTACACGTCAACCACAAACAGATTACTGAGCAGTTCAAATCTGCATTTCTGGCCTTCAAAGTCTGTAAATCGCTGGGTAAACTTCAGTATTTTTAAGTGGTCTCGACTGACGCGCCAACGCAAGCATTCTGTGATATATAGTATTAGCGGTGTATGTGCTATATACTGGCAGGCTAGCTCTAATACACATTTAATATAATCTTGCAGGCCAAATCCAAATCTGGCCTGTGGGCCTGAGTTTGACACCCCTGGCTTAGTGGATAAGGCATTGGACTTTGGATCTGAAGGACATAAGTTCAAATACAAGCTATGCAAAGATGCCACTTCTGGGCCCCTCAAAAATGCTCTTAAACCCAAAAGCTGCTCATTGGATGAGGGATTTTTTAATCTGTGTGTAAAACTGTATGATTAGGGAAATTGGTGGTCCAGTTGATGCAGGTCCGGAATACCACAAGGCTCTGCATGAGGAAATTAGCAAACTACAAAGATTATATGGTGGTGGAGACCTAGACTCATTCCCAGAGTTTAATTTCCTCGGTGGATCAGTGATTTAATAAAGTATTACCCTTTACTAAGCTTTGTTATGTTTGTGTTTATCATACACAAATGGATGCACGCAAAAAAATACTACAAAAAATTGATCATTATTTTGAGTGTACAAATTGTGAATAAATTCTGTTATTGCTGTTTAAACTTCTATGAATGGTGTTCAGTTCCCATTTCAGTAATACTGAGGTAGACCTTATTCTGTGTGAACCTTACATAAGATTTACCTTCAATAGCCCCAAGCTACTTGCTCATCCCAGTCACAAAGCATTTATGAAAACGATGTTCTTGCTTGAATGAGCTCATACAGTCTGATCAACCATGCGAGTTAACGAATGAGCAAAAGCTACATGATTCAGCACAAGCAACGCTCGTAAACATATCAGAACTTGCACAATAGTATAACGTATGAAATCATAACTACATCTTTTATCATTCTCTACATACAACATTGATATTTATCTGTGAAAATTCTTTGTATATGTGATGTCTGATGTCTGTGTCAGGCAGACATGAGACACGTCATAGACACATGACACAGCCGTTTTATTGACCTTGTAAAAAGTTGAATCTCCGCATAAGGTGGTTACTGAAAAAATATTAGCCAAAAATACAGCATGCCAAAAAGAAGGGATACCTTTGGCATGCTACATGTCTAAAAGTTTTTCACTTGAGCTAAAACACATAAATAACCTTTTTTGTATTTGAGTGTCGATGCTATTTTTGTTCAATTATATTGATAGATCAATAAAGACCTCTCTAACTGCAAGACAAATGCATTATTTTACAAACTCAAAAACACTAAGTTTGTTTTGTTTTAGGTTAAAGTTAAATAACATAAGGATATAGAGTAGTAATGTTTTGATAATTGATATGTAGTGAATCAAAATTTTAGGTTCCCTGGTGATCTAGTGGTTAGGATGCGGCGCTCTCACCGCTGCGGCCCGGGTTCGAGCCCCGGTCAGGGAACCGACCCCATTAGGGTTGCACAAGCCAGTGCACTCTTAGTGCCGGTCCCAAGCCCGGATAAATGGGGAAGGTTGCATTAGGAAGGGCATCCAACTTAAAACATGAGCCAAATCAAACATGCGGCTCATGAATATGAATGATCTGCTGTGGCGACCCCTAATGGAAGAAGCCAAAAGAAAGTTATTAATTAGAAAAAGACTTAAGCCTAGTCCACCACTACTAAGATCCACGTACATTTTTTAAGTGGTAAATTACATAAAAATAAAGATAAAACTGCACTGCTTATTTTTAGAAGAATCAGCTATACATGAAATAAATATAAACACAAAGCTAACCATCATGTTTAACGACCAGATTTAGTCAAAAAAGCTTGAGCCCAGTGTCAGTGTCAAGCAAGCCTTTAAATATTATAACTTTTTTTCTTACAGAACCAATGGATGAATTTTCTTCCGAATGAAACAACGAGTTCTTTTATTAGCGGTTTATGCGCTATATACTGGTGGGCTAGCTCTAATACACATTTGATATGATCTCACGGGCCAAATATAATTACATCAGATTTGGATTTGTGATAATTTTGTTCTTGTTTGCTCTTTTTTCCAATATATTTTTATTTGACTGTGAAGCCTTTTCAACTTTCTAGCTATATACTGGTGGGCTAGCTCTAATACACATTTGATATGATCTCACGGGCCAAATATAATTACATCAGATTTGGATTTGTGATAATTTTGTTCTTGTTTGCTCTTTTTTCCAAGCATGATAAAAATCTAACAGAAGCCTTTTCAACTTTCTAATAAAAAGCATCTATTTGTAATTATATAAAAATTAAAAAAATGTTGGCAGAGTTTTCTTTATTCACTCTCAATACGTAGTTTAATGATATAGTTTACTTTACTATAAATAAAAACAGAATGAGGCAGCAATAGTATGAATGCAATGAGAATATTGATTTTATTAATTTATTTGAGGGTGTTGAAATCTCATGGTAAACGTCAAGGGAAGTCAGATATCAAGTATGTGTATGATCGAAGCATTGCCAGTTTGGAGATCAAATTTTTTCCTGCTCTGAAGGGAACATTGCTCGGCTTTCCTGTCTTGTTGTGGACATCGCTATGTCTCCCTGCTCTGATGAGAATGTCACTCAGCTTTTATGCCAGCAATGCAGGAGGGACCCATTATGGATCCCAGCCTCATAATTGATGTCCTTTACTTTGCTGGACATCACTTGTTTGTGTCTGACTATACACTGTACATATATGTAGAAACTGCATATACGTGGTACATTTATTTAAGAGACTGTAAATAAAATAAAGATAATATTAATAATAATAAAGCCAACCTACTATGTTGCGCAGTGAAGGTGTGTAAACTCAAGATTACTAATATTCTGTTTCTTTTTTGTGACATTTGTAGATGTATTTCGTTTGTCTTAACAGTATTGATTATTGCAGTATTAATGAAAACACTAGACTTTATGTGATTGAACAACAACAACAAAAACCTCGATTGAATTAATAAATACGAAGAGTTTATTTTGATTCCCGGAACGCTTCACATGAAGTTCGTATTTCTGCACGTGCAATAATATCAGAAGCACAAAGATGGCGACCTCCTTGCTTAGGTTAGGACGACTCGGATTATTGAAGGTAAACTTAGAAAATAAATAAAACAGTTGATCGGAGTGTAACATGAATACACTCAGTGAAGTGCAGTGAAGGTTCTACCCGAACCATTGTCAATTGTTTTTAATTGAAATTAATAAACTGTCTTCTTTAATCTCATCAGGCGAGTTATATAATCGGTTAGAGTAGCTGTTGGATCATTAATATTTAACGGAACCTTTAACCTTTTAACTTTCATAACGGGATCATTTTATACATGACATCTTGTTCATTTCTTTCTGTGATTAAAAAAAATATCTGTCTGTCATTCATTATTTTATGTATGTATGTATGTATGTATGTATATGTATGTATGTATATGTATATGTATATATGCATATGTATGTATGTATGTATGTATGTATGTATGTATGTATGTATGTCCAGTGCTGTTTGGCACTAATATACGAACAGCAGCTGATGGATTATATTTTGTAAGAACAATTTATGCATTTTCAATCACTTTCAAAATCAGTTTCAATGGGTTTTCTATGCTGTTCTGGTGGCTAATGATAACCAGTATTGGTCAGCACTTGTCATAATATAATTATCTGTAAAATGTCTTTTCATGACTGGTTTTTGATCTATTTGGTATGCACTCTGTATTGGGCTGAATTCTAGAACATAAGGAAATGGTTTACAAATCTTTAATTACTTTCTTTTATTCAGTGCCATGGTCAGGATGGCTGGGGCTCTCTGAGAACCCCACTCACCGCGGCTTTCTGCACTAAAGCGGATGCACCCAAGAAAGCGGCAAAGAAAGCGCAGAGTAAGAGTAAGAGCATGACGTTTCTATTTAAAGCTGTGTCTTGATTAACAGTTATTTCTCGCTGATATTTTTACTATGCTGTCTTTTCTTCCATGCTTTGTCTGCCTAACATCGACACGCAAACACTTTCTTTATATCTGTTTTTTTTTTTTTGGCTCAGCATGCATATGACTGCAAGTTATGTGTGGCCTCTTGTGTCATATTTAGTGTGCAGAATATGTTAATGTTTTAAAACAACATGTAATGTTAAGGTATACAATCAGAAAAATGATTGCTTGCTTTGTGTTAGTAGCCAAAGAACATATACATGAGCTTCTCTTATTTTGTGAATTTGCTTTCATGGCACAAAAGACATAATATAATGTGTTTTAGTAACACTTATTAACATTTTCTGGTAACCCACTCACTTACTCTTGCAACTCAAATTATACATTATATAACGAATTCAAAGGAGCAGTTTGTGTTTAGTAACATATATTTAGTAATACTGAATTGCAAAGGTAGATTCTGTGATTTGCAATAATAACACCCAGATACTCAAATATGTAATCTGACTTTATTTTTGGTTTCTTTTTAAAAAGCTTTCTGGTCTGGACATTTAGTTAGTCATTATTTCAGCAGACAGGTTATGGTCAATTTTAATTTCAAGTGCAATTAATGTCACATGCAGCAGAGGGCCCTTTACAAGCAAAGATTACACACTGCTCCTTTTAACAATGCCATGTTGCATTTCAGATGTTTTTTTTTTTACATTGGTCTTGGCAAAGATTTGGCTTCCAGGATTCAAGATTTCGTGCTTGTGTCACACGTAAACAGCTTACACTATTTATCCCATTTGCCGTTTTCTCAGCCTCAGAGGCCCCTGACGAGAGGGCGGCTCTGCTAGCCTACAAGACCGCTGTTGCCTTCCCTACTAGACTTTCCACTCCAGGATTTCTCAGTCACGGTGTTGCACTAGGTGAACATGAGCAAAGCACTGATCCCGTGACTGGTGAGAGTGCAGCAGCCGCCGGCCACCCGGCCGCTGGTGCCAAACCCACTCCCTCAACACCTCAAATGTCATCAGAGGCTTCAATTGAAGAAACCGTCATTGCTGTCGATGCCAAACAAACTGAATCCACCAAAGATGAACCTGAAAGTGCTGTTGGTGCAGCAGCAGACACTACTCTAATTACAGAAACAGCTACTGAAAAAGAGGTAATAAGCTTAACTAAGGCCGATATGGAAGCACCAAAATCTAAAGTCGCACCAAAAGATGATGACACTACATCCTCCTCGTCCTCTTCCAGTGATTCGGATTCTGACTCAGACTCAGATGATGAAAAACCGGACAAGACTGAGGAGATTGCATCAGTCATCCAGACTGAACCTAAAGCAGGACAAAAAGGAATGCCCTCGGATGGGAGTGAAGTGTCTTCCTTAGACATGAAGATTGGAGCGGGTTCCGAAAGAGAAACTAAAGAACCAATTAAAGGACAGCCTAAAGTCACCAAAATTATGAGTAAACCTACACCTGAAGAAGTGCTCGCACCAAGCACATCAGTATCATCAGAAGAGGTCATTGACCCTGCTCCTGTCATATGCACAGCTGAGAGCGTTAAAGTTCAATCAGAAAGCATACCAGGAAAAGAAGCAGGTGTGGAGGTGAAGTCTTCAGAAGTTTCTGATGCCTTGTCTGAACCTCCCACTAAAGCAGCCCAGGACATATCTGCTAAACCCACACTGGATGTCGTCCTTGATTCTGCTACCGAAGTGGCTTCTGAGCCTGAAATTAAAGCTGCGCCAGAACCGGCCGAGTGTGTAGATGCTGCCGAAGAGTTAGTCGACTCCGCTCCTATAATTACTGACGCAGAAGAAGTCAGAGCCGAACCTGAAGCAACAGCTGCACATGAGGGTACACACTATCATCCACATTACCCTTTAAATCCTTTTCACCCCTCCGAGCGGGCTTCTCACCAAATGTTTTTGTCTTTTATTATTTGGAAAATGGTTAAATGGAAATGTCTTGCTAATGTCCCAGATTAGTTTTTCTATTCCTCGAGTTCTCTATTCCTTTCTACTACCAATTCAGTCTCAATCGAATGAGAATGCACTGTTTTTAACAGATACTTCACCCGGCCAGCATGGGTTTCCTTGCATGACTTTGGGTGCTCATGTCTAGACTGAAAATTCAGATTTGTTTTCCTTTGTTCTAAACCATACATCCATTCAATTTTCCCTCTGCACCTGCTTACCTGGTACTTTTTTGCGCTTTGCGTCTTTTTTTGTATGCATCTTAGTTACACAAGTTACCTCATGTCTAATAGTCCTTTTACATAGCTGGGATCTTTCTCAACCTTGGTATTTCTCAACTTTCTATTATGTACTGTATTCTAAAGTAGCAGTCAAAGGCATTTTATAGAGATTTATTATTCACCAAACTGACACTTTATTAAAATACTGAACTTTGACCTACCTGGAAATACCCTCAAATGTAAAAGGATTTTATACCCTTTATACCTTAAACGTACACTGCAGCATAACGGAACATATCTTTCACTAGGATTTTTGGTTTATTTTTCTTCCCTTCTTTTAGATATTGACAGACAGAGGTTTGTACCAATAGTTGAGTGCAGACGTCTGTATACTTTTTGTAAAGTTGAAGTTAAATTAGGGCTGTCAAAAAATAACTCATAACGCAAATTAATTTTATTATTTAATGGCACTAATTTTATTAGCGCGTGATAATTGCAGCATTTCTGTTTTTTTGTTTTTATGAAAAATATTAATAGATAAATATAAAAGAGTAGAAATTAAAACCTTCAACGCAATAAACATTTATTCAGGTCGCAAATCAGCACCGAAATCCGACGATGCACACATCCGGCAATTAAAACCGTTCGTGTGGAAACAAAGGAAAAGTTCCATTTGGCATCCTGATGATTTACGTTATTGTAAACACTATAATTACTCTAAAACATTTACAAGAATATTTTGTCTTCACGCTCCATGTTGAGTTTGGTTTCACTTATAATAAACATACATTTGCATAAAGCATCAATATTTCTTCATGCACATGCTGATAAGAGTATTAAAAACTTGACATTGATTAATTTTAAGGTACATTTACAACAGAAATGTTTGTGCAATTTAGTTACAATTAATCCTGAGTTAATTAATGACAATCATGTGATTAATCGCAATTGAATATTATAATATATATATTGGGTCGGTTTATGTAAATCTGCTGCTGTTCTTACAAGGAATATATTTATGATATAAGAAAATTTCTTTTAAAGTAACAAACCCATTTAGAATGCTGGGATGGTGTTCTTTTTGGTCAAACTAAATAAATGGTGTTAAAAACATGCACACAAACACTAAAATTTGGAGGATACAAACTTTGCTCTACATTATTGTTTTTTTTTTTGTCTGTGTATATTCTAATGTAAAGCTCCTTTAACTTGTGCCTGCTGATGTTAATTGTAGATACTGTTCTTATTAACATGGTAATTAGTGTTACAGTGTCAGACGTCACAAGGGGACGGTGATGGTTGAAGTTGCCACTTGCTGATTTCTCACCTTTTCTTTTCCTGTGTGTCTAATTATCATACGATGCCTTCATCTAAGTGACCCATGCAGCCCCACCCTTCACCAGCCTTTTACTGTTACTTCATTTGATTCTTCTAATCAGTCTTGAATGTCTTACAGTTTATGTCCCAGTTTATATAAAGGCCATGTCAGTTCTTAAGCCACTCAAAGTTGTGCATTAGTTTGATTAGATTTACTTTAAAAAGGTTCAAATGTAAAGGAAAAAAAATGTAAATGTATGTCTTTTACAACCGATATTTTTTATTTATTTCTTTATTTATTTTTTTTAATCTAAACTTATTTATTCACTATAGCATTTTTTTTATTGATTTATGAAATGCAAAAATCACTTAATAAAGCTTAAATAAAAGAAGCTGGCAGTTGCCTGTAGGTCTGCAGATCACACAGGAGGCCTTGGGCCATTCACACTCCTTTCAGTTTGATGTATGTGACAAAGGGGGCCAGTCGAGGTTCAACCGACATGGAAAAGAGTTAGAAGTAGCTACTGTAAAACAATGCTGGAAGAAGTGTGAATATTCCCATCAAAAGTCCCTTTCAAGTCAGGATGTAAAAAGTGTTAAGACAAATGTCAGATGGTTCTAACAAGCCAGAGGGATCCTGTAAGGATCATACTTTGCTGTAAATGTAGAGGTGTAAAAATATAGTTATGTCAACATTTATAGATATAATGATTGTGTATTTTAACCACATGGTGTCTGTGGTGAATTATATATCGTAATCAGTTTTGCATATCTAATTTGAACTCTGTTTCATGCCTGCCTTTTGTAGAAGCTGCAGCAGCTCCAGCAGCTCCAGCACCCGAACCTGAGCCATTTGACAACACCACATACAAGAACCTGCAACATCATAATTACAACACTTACACATTTGTGGATATGGATGTGGAGATGGCCAAGCACCGTCTGCCCCAGCCCTCTACAGGGAGACACTCACCCAGGGACTGATCTCTCACTCCCTCAGGGGGGCCTGTGATCTCCTTCCTGTTCTCTACAGTGATTAGCATCCTACTGCTTTTGCTTGACGCTGGTTTGTCGGTCAGATGGTTGACCACTGTGAGGCTTTCTGTTGAAATACTTGTAATTCCATTAAAATATATTAACTGATGAATGGTGTACCCGAGAATTGTGTGCTTTGTGTTTTGGGGGAAAATAACTCAATATACCAGTTTGATTGATTAGTTTCTTTCTCCAAATATTTCAATAAAATCACTTTTAGATTTTCTTTGGGCCATGAATAGATGGAAAGATCTTGTTTAAACCAGAAGTATTGGTAAAAATATAGGTACAGTATAGTTGAAAATGATGTTTAAAGTCATATCACAGAAGATTTTATGTCTGGTTAAAGTAATTACATGACGGAATTGATTTTAAGGCATTTAATTTTAAAATAAATTTGATAGTCCAGATTTATATATAACCATTATCTAGTTATTTAAATATTAAAATCAGTGATACTATGCATATTTATATGAGACTTAGTGCTTTTGTTAAAAACAATATTTAGAGGCTGATTAGTTTTTTTGACCCATTGTGCTGCGTAGGTTTCCTGCATGTTCTTTCTTTTCTTTTCTTCCACTTTCACTATAACGTTTATCTTATAGATAATTATATTATATCTGGCTACATTTCTGCTTAATACTCAGTGATCCTAGGATGAGGATTAGTCAATCTTTGTATTTAAACAATCCTGAACAGGATACAGTGTATTAACAAGGAATTTCATTCAAGTCAGCAGACAAAAAAGAAAAAAAAACACCTTAAGACACCAATTAGAAATATAACACAAAATCAAACACGATAATGAGACCCCGTTTTGCTGAGAGGGTTTTACCTTCAGTGGTAATCTCCGCCCCTCTTATGAATATGCACAAGAAGCGGCCTGCGTGCACTCTACGCGATGACGCCTCGCACCAGCAAAAATAGCCATCGGTCTCCGCCCACCGTATGAATATTCATATACGGGTCGCCGTGCGTGCGCTTACGCGATGACGCAGGCCGGACACAGCGGATCCCGATTGCTGCAGCCGCTTGTCAGTGTGATGAAGATTGGCACTCAGGTAAGCTGTCACTCAAAACTTTCGCCTTTTTCCTCTTTACCTATCAATCAAAACAATGCGAGCGGCGCGCTGAAATGCCGCGGCCTGTGCATCTTACACGGGCTTGGGCGAGGTTCTGTTTGGGTTTTTGTGGGAGTTTAAATTTGTTTGCGTTGGGAAAAAAAACATAGTGTACCGCCTGTCAACCATGTAGAGGACAGAAAGTCATAAAATATGTGCTTTTTGATGAGAGAGGAGGATTTTATTTACAAGAGCCATGAGTGAGATTAAGCCCAGGCCCAGCTTTAAGCGCGCGCACACACACACACACACACACACACACACACACTTTTTCTCGATATACAGCGGGGGGAATTGATTTTTTTAAAATGATTTCTGATCATCATCATAATTACTTTTATTTTTATTACTACTACTGCAGCGTTCAGCTGTCCATCTATTAGTGTCATTAATTATACTTGTATCATGATTTGACTTTATGATGTAATATTAATATTTATTATTAAACACACTACTGTTGTGTTTTAGTAGTTGATCGATGTTAGTAGTATTTTATTAAACACACTTTGTACGCACTGAGTTACAGCATTCCTGTATAATTAGCGGGTTAGCTAACTTAGCCTTGCTAGCAAGTTGTAGCAAAATAGAAGCTAATTAGCATCTGTGAGCTAGCCTGTCTTTATTTGCGGGGTGGGCGTTTTATGGCGTGTAAATGAAAAATAAAACTTCTGGATACATACAAAACTATATTATTGTGATTTCTTTATGTGCATGAAACAAAGCGAATTTGAATGCAGTTTTTTGTGTAACGCTAGCGCGCTAGCGGAGATGAAGGCCAGGCTAGTTTATAGTGCGGTGTAATGGGCCGACTTTGTTTTTTTGTGCATTTTTGCAAAATTCTGACTGTGTTGAAAATAGTTGCGTTTGAAGTTCTGGATTTAAAGACGCAAAAAAAACAACAAAAAAAAGAAACGAGTTAATGAAGTTTTCATTAAGGCCTGGTTGGTTTCTAAGCTACAATGCTAGCGCTTCTGCTAATGTGGCTCTGCGTGGTGGAAAAATCACTCCGTCTGTCATCATTTAATAATTGCGTTGAAATGATTTATCACTGCAACATGCGTAGAAGAAATACACCAAGATTTGCTAAACAAAAAAACTAACTTTAAAACGTTCCCCGATAACACAATTGTCATCCAATATTAGTATTGCTGTTTCCCCCCGAACAGATTTACTGTCTGTACAGTTCCATGACTGCAGATGAAGAAGCACAACGAACCTCGAAACTACTATAAGTGGAAATAAATTTGACAGAAAGCCTAAAACACAAAGTTCTGGAAGCATCAAAGCATATCTAAGTGTATTTGTTGACAAAAAATGAAATTCCCTCTCATAACAAATTTGAAGTTTTTTCAACTGTGATTTATTTTTTGTGGCAGTGACTGTATCATAAAATCAGCCAAAAATGTAGTGAAGTTTAAAATTCCTGATCCTGGATTACATGTGCCTGGATCATTCAATGTTTTTCCTTTTCTAACACATCTATTTTGACTCAAAAACTTGTCTGTAAGCCAGCAATCCACTGAACCACTGATTTCAAATCCCAAAATCACTAATCTGTCACTGTTGGTCCCCTTAGAAAGGCTCTTTAACACCAACTGCTCAGTTGTATAAATAAGATAGAAGAAGCGTCTGCCAAATGGCATAAATTTTAAATGGTATGGTTCACAGCTTGAGGGTTACTGTATCTGGAGTTTTTGCATTTTCTTTCCATATGTACATGGTTTTCCTCCAGGATCTCTGGTTTCCTCTTACAAGCGTTGTGCCCTATGACGGACAACCATCCAATCCAGATTGTCTATTCACACTCAATCTTGGGCACAGAGTGGTGAATGAATAATTCTTTAAGATGAATAAATGATTATTTACATATATACAATAATACATTGTGCAGGGGTGGAGCAAAGAGAGTAACATTGTGTACTACAGTGTATACCTACAATTTGAAATGTTATAAAAAGTCATTCTAATGATAATACTGATATGCATTTGTTTGCTAACACCTTTCAGCCTGACCATATAATGCTCCAGTGTTGGCATCGGTTACAGTGAACATGATGGCAGGCCAGCCTGTGTCAATGCACAAATACGAGGAGCGAGTTCAACAGGTGAGTCGTTCACAAAGGGATGTTCACATGAGGATTCTTGTTCGACCCTTTTTATTTGACTTGAGTACAACAAAGCACAATGATGCTTGAGCTTTCGACCTATTTTTTAACACAGCCGCAAGAACAAATCGTGAAAAAAAAAAAAAAGTTTTTTAAAAGTTACAATAGTTACATGCATGGGGGAAAGAAATTAATACATTTAAGTGTGAACTCTTTTTTTTCTTTTTTTTTTTTTTTTATAACAGCAGTTTTAACTATTTAAACATTTACTCACAAGTTATATCAGTGCATGCCTTTTAATAGATTATTGTATAGTTACTTACAGTGGGAGGGATTTACAGCGTGTGCAATTTTTTGATGTGGTAGAGATTTCTGAGAAGAGTTTTGTGGAAGGAGTCTCCAATTTAGTTTCCGTATTGTTTCAAATTGAAGTGTTTTGCCGTAAGATTTTGTTCATTTAAGAAAGAGAAATTAAGAGACTTAAACAGTATTTTTGGGTTAATAGTATCTCACCACCCTGTTGTTGATTAATTTCCCATATCAGCATGGCTCCAAATAATTTATTCATCACAAAGAGTTTAGAGTAACTTGTGGTTTACATTGCAGGGGGTCGAGCAGACAGAAAATGACCCAGAAAAGAGTTTTGCAGACACCGGAATGGGGAGAACCTGCAGCAATGCTCTTGCTGCGTCCAATCGCATGGATGCAGATAAAGCTTCTATATACAGGTGAGAGTAAGAAGGTCCGCATATGCTACAGGTACTAAGTTGCACTTACTGATTCATAATACTCCTAATAAATGTGTTTCCTGCAGGTTCTTGTTTTTATTCAATGTATTTTATTTTAACACAGCATTTAAAGTACGAAATAAACAGTCTAATGCAAAATGGCTTGTAAAGATAAAACATAGACTGATCAGCATCTCACAGCTCTCTTTTCTTTCAAAATACATGTTATTGACAAATGTACATGTTTATCTACACGTTTAATGCAATTCATACATTGGTGTATAGATTGTTTCCTTGATTACGCCTTGATTACGCACAAGATATTTGGCATGACTAAGAGCAGGTCTGAGTTTCTCAAATGCTTCACAGCAAATTAATACACTATATGGCCAAACATATGTCCACACTCGAACTTTTTACCCACTTGTGCTGTTTAAAATATAAAACAATTTCAAATCATTGACATTAATTTGGAGTTGAGCCTCTTTTAAACACTTTCCAATACATTCTGAAATGTAGCTGTGGGTATTTCAGCTCAGAACATTGGCTGCTTGAATACTTTTGACCATGTGACAGCCCATGAAACTCTCAAGGTAAAATTATGCAAACCTAACCTCCACAATGATAGAACTGTACTGAATGGACATTCGGTGTCTTTTGAGTCTGGTTCCTCTCAAAGCTTCTTCCTCATTCCATCTCAGGGAGATTTCATTGCCACTGTCAATAATTTTTAATGTAACACACACATTATCTATTATAATTGAGTAGGGCTGTGAATATTTAGCTAAAAAAATCAGCTCCTATTTTCTTTATGCTGAAACCAGATGTTCCTTCAAATTTGTTCATCACTAATCCCCATGTGTTGTTTTCTTTTGTCCTGCAGGCACCCGCTTTTTCCTCTCCTAACCCTTCTGTTCGAGAAGTGCGAGCAGTCTACTCAAAGCTCAGATTGTGTCACGTCAGCAAGCTTTGATATCGATATCCAGAATTTTGTACGCAACCAAGAAAAGGAAGCCAAGGCTTTCTTCAGCGAAGACACTGAGCTTGACAGTTTGGTGAGAATCCCTGTAGTAAAATGCACATGAAAACTGTTCATAATAATTAGCATTAATATTTCATGTACAATTCATTTTTAGGAAACAAATGGCACAGTGTGAGCAGCACAATAAAGCACAATGTGACATGATGCCAGCTCATAGTTAAGATCATTGGAATATTAATCGCTGTTTCAAAGTTGCCATATTGCATTATCAGAATCAGTTGTTCTGCGATTGATGTAAAATCGTGTCTACATGCAGTGAAATGCTTTTTACAACTGTCCAAAATTTAAAAATGAAAAATAAATTTGGAGCAGGGAAGTCTGGAGATTTATTCCAGGTGAAAGAAATAATGAACCAACATGGCTCCCATTTTTTTTATACTTCAACACCATGAAATCCGGTCTGGACTGTGGCTAATAAGAACCAAGTTTATCGTACAATAAGACTAAGATCTGAAGCAAACCCTCAAGCTCTGTAAGCACAGAGATCGCATTTAGAGAGCAAACAGTTAAAGAAATAACTGTCTGGATGCCAAGACTGTGTAAAGCTGATAATAATGCAAAGGGAGGATTTTTTAGTGAAAATAAAGTTAAACATCTGTGCATTTAAATCTTTGTTTGGTCAGAGTAAATCTTCATACCGTCAAATTCCCTAGTTGCATATAAACTAAAAGAACATGCACATGTATCTCAAAAATGATAAAAGGTGTTTCCAAACGTTTGATAAAAGGAGCTTTTGATAAAGCTAATCACTATTTCTTTTTATTGCGCGTCACTGGTGTACAATTCTCTGGCGATCACGCACCACAGACGTAGGCTAGTTTACAAAGCTAACGTGGATGAGACAGAGGGAGTCAGTGATGTAAACATGACTGAGAACATATACATGTCTGATCATCTGATCATTTTCTTTACTCTGCTTGTGTTCTTTATGGTGGATGTTCAGCATGGATACATTCATGGCATAACAAAATGTGAAATTATTTTGTATTAATATATAATGACATGGTGTCCAGTTACCAGTGTGGCACTAAAACAGTTAGTAGTAATGGATACTTTTTTTACTTAAGTACATGTCAGAGCCAAAAACGTTCTTTACTTGAGTGAAAAAATGTAGTCAGTACTTCAACTTTCTACAAAAGACCTGTTGGTGGCGTAAATCTGAGAAATATTGAAACGTTGTGACACTGAGGTTATAATCTTGTTCTTGCCTGATCAGATGGTGAAGGCCATTCAGGTTCTCCGGATTCACCTGCTGGAGTTGGAGAAGGTCAGCGACCTGTGTAAAGACTTCTGCAGCCGATACATCTCCTGCCTCAGGAGCAAGATGAACAGCGAGACCCTGCTCAGTGGAGAAACCGATGGCCCTTACTCTCCCCTACACACTCCAGTAAACTCAACTTTTTTTTCTTATTTTTTTAAAACATATTTTCCAACCTGTAGCTGTACTGTGTTTAAAGGCTGGCTTATTTTGTGTTTCTTTAAGCACAACCAACGTTATCATATTTATTACAAAGCATTAAATAAACCCATGAAACTGATGCAAAAAGTGTGTGTCAAATGTAAACCATTTCGAATATCTTCCAACAGTGTATGCTGGAGTATAAAGTTAATCCAATACCAACTATTGTAAAATAATGTTGTTTTGTTTTTGTTTTTTACAGGATTCCCAGGGCTCTGTGGTTTCTTACTCACCTATGCAACAGGGAAACCTTTCAACAATCACTCAGTCCCAAATGGTGTCAGGTACAATGTCTTTGTCAGTTTCTACACCCCCCGACACACACATACTGTTTGCACACATTAAGCACAGACTTACACACAGTAATAAAGCTGGCACTAATATAAGCACATCTTAAAAAGCAGTGCAAATAAAAGCCAACTGGGAGAACTGGGAAAACACTTGCGTCAGGTAGCGAGTATTCTCTCTTTGTACTGAATTCATCTTAACGTGTAGTGAGTTTTAACGCACGACTTTATAAATGTTGCTGTTGCCCAGTGAGAGAAAAATAATTCCTGATAAATCACTATTTGGTGTATACCACATTCCCTAAAAATGTTATGACGAATAGTTTTTTAAAGTAATGACAAAAGTAAATTATGTAACTCTCACATATACACACACACAAGGCATAACATGGCCACACGTATGCAGATACTCACAAACTGTATGTTGCTGTTTCTGCTATAGAGCTATCATCATCGAGAAGACTTGTCTCTAAATGTTGACTATAAAAAAATATCTAAAACATTTTCCTCCATTGTTTATTTATGGGTTTTTTGTTGTATATATTGAAGGAGGTGCAGTGTATCAACCGGTCACAGTAGTCACACCCCAAGGTCATGTCATGGCTCAGGCCATTTCACCGAGCAAGATACACCTTCAGAACAGCCAGGTGTGGACCTCATTTATTTTAACAGCCTACAGATTTAAAGTAGTCTCACATACACACACTTTCACATTGACACGCTCACCTGTTCCGCTTTTTCTCTAAGCATTTACAGCTGCAGATGAATCAGGATTTTGGTTTCTTCAGTAACGAAGACAGCTCCTCTAAAAACAAGCGTGGCGTACTCCCCAAACAGGCCACCAACGTCATGCGCTCATGGCTCTTCCAACACATTGCGGTGAGTTTGTCATCCGGATGCTGATGCTAAGTTTGTTAATATTTTTCAATCCCTCGTTTGACAGCGGCTATTATCTCTCACAGCACCCGTATCCTACCGAAGATGAGAAGAAACAGATCGCTCATCAAACCAATCTCACTCTGCTACAGGTCAACAACTGGTATGTTACTCCGTTCCATCGGACACACGGTGTTTGTCTTTATTTCTGTCTGCATCACATTAGATTTAGAGCATACGGTCACATGAATACTATCTGGCTACCAATGTATTCATTACATCAGTGGTGCCCAACCCCTGGGCCAATTGGTACCGGGCCGCACAGAAAGAATACATAACTTACATTATTTCCGTTTCATTAATTTTTTTATTTTATTTTATTCTGAACGTTGTTTTATTTTGGAAAATTAATGGAGTCTCTCTGCCACATCTGTCTATGACTCACTCTTGATGCATGTGAAGATGCTTGGCCTCGGGCACATGTCTTACCTCCATCCGCTACCTTCTTAAAGGGGAGGCTCAGGCCGCTAACACAATACATTACCGCTAAATTAACGCTAAAAATAAACAAAAAACAACAGTGTATTCACATTTATTATTATATTTGGAAAATACCAGTTTTTATGCCGTCGTATCATTCTATTTTGTTGTATTTATCCACCACACCTTAAAGGCCGGTCTGTGAAAATATTATCTGACATTAAACCATTTTGTGGCACAAAAAAAAGTTTGGGAACCACTGCATTACATCATACGTGTTTGGTTTCTACTTTCATACCTTATTGTTGATTTATTGAAAATGAAATCTCCCCCTCTTTGCTGAAGGTTTATTAATGCACGGAGGCGGATCCTGCAACCCATGTTAGATGCCAGCTCCACAGAGATACCCAAAACCAAGAAAAAGACTCCACAGCCCCGCCCTCTACAGCGCTTTTGGCCTGATTCAATTGCTTCTTCTGTGTCCCAGCAACAGTTTCTGGAACAAAACATGGACGAAGGTATAGACCATGAATAGAATCAGTTTTAATAACCGAAACAGAAAAAAGACGCTGAAGTAGTTTCACAGTAATACAAAATGCTGTACATGTTTTTTTTTATGCACTTATAATTGTCATTTAATGTTAAAACCATAAAAGTGCGGTTGTGTCTGTCATTCTCAGACAAGGTAATATCAAAGAAGGCAGGACAATTGAAATACATCAGCACATAAATGTACTTAAAGTAGGCATAAGTATCTGATGAAAACAGACACACGAAGAAAACTAAAAATAGACTAGAATAATAATGCAATACAAATTATTAGACAACAATCTACAGTAATAAATATAGCAAGCCAAAACAGCAATAATAATAATAATACAAAGAAAGCAATGGCATGCACATATTGTGCCTATCTTCTTTTTTTCTTCTTTCGGTTGCTCCCGTTTGCGGTCTCCACAGCGGATCATCCATCTCTATACTACTCTGTCCTCTCCTCTTTCAGCTCGACTACCCGCATGTCTTCTCTCACCACATCCATTAACCTCCTCCTTGGTCTTCCTCTTTTCCTCCATCCCAGTGGCTCCATCATCAGCATTCTCCTACAGATATACCCCATGTCCCTCCTCTGCACATGTCCAAACCATCTCTATCGGCCTCTCTCTTTTTGTCCCCCAAAAAACCCTGTGCTGTCACTCTAATAAACCCATTTTACATCCTGTCCATCTTGTGTCTATAAAAAGTATATATTGTCCTTGCCATCATGGAGTGCTTTACTAAGACAAGAATGATTTGGATGAATAGGTTTAGTACAAGGCTCAGGGCAATTCACTGTGAGAATGTCAAAGATATTTCTGAACCTTAGGCATCGTCTCGATCCGTTGAACTTGAAAAAGAAAATAGTTCACTCTATTGTCAGGATTTTGTGAGTTCCAAAAGGATGAGCATTGTGTATGTGTATGTGTTTGTAACTACACACTGTAATGTAATGCCTGTATTCTCTGTGTTTGTAGTTAACATTGTCACAGTTGGGATGAGCATGGACGGCTACCAAACTCTATCCTCAGACGGAGCTACACTCGCCATGCAGCAAGTCATGATGGGTAATCACAGCGAGGATGAAACAGACATCAGCGACGACGAGGACGACACACACCAGTCATCAGCTAACATGACTGATCTAGGCCTCAATGCTAGTAACTGAGTCTCTCTCTCTCTCTCTCTCTCTCTCTCTCACACACACACACACACACACACAAACACACACGCACACACAAACACACAAAAAAGACTTTATATGGCCCTGACTTTGGCAAATTGATACGCCTGCACTACAGAGAGTTATTAAAAAAAACACCTCTTCATGTGTACACACACATACACAGTTGACAGAGAGCATTACATTACATACAAATGTGTTTAATTTATATGGAGATGTTTGTACTGCGTAGATGTCTAGGTGAGTGCACTTTTCTTTTTTTTTTCTTTTTTTTTATAAAGACAGCAAAAAAGAAAACGATTTGAATGTCCCCAAGTTTTTGTAACTTACATTCTTTTGAACTTGTTACACAATTCTATGCATTTCTATAATAGCTCATCTGGATGGCTAATTTTTGCAAGTTTGTGTGACTGTAATGACTGTAATTTTTTTTTCTCCCCCCCTGCATGCTAGTGTTTTTCTGCTGTCCTCATTCTCTCTCACAACCATGTCATGAGAGCAACAATGAGAAATGCATATTTTTATATATTAAGAACAAAAATGTTTATTTCTCTCTTTTTTTGGTTTTATTTTATTTTACGTTTTATAAGGAATATTTATGTACAAAAAAAAACATGCTAGTTAGTTGCCCAGTTTTCAGGGCTTTGTAACATTTTATAGGAAAACACACAAAAAAAAAAAGAATTGAAAGGTTTTTGCATACATAAGTTAGCGACAAAACTATGCCTTACATTGTTCTTTTGTAAAATGAACTGAAGCACATGCGTTGTTGAGTAACTGATGAGTGGCTCAGTTCGTTTCAGCCGTGTTTGCTGGAAAGACGGGAATGTACATCATAGTCAGTAGTTAGTAACAGTCCTCAAGCTACATTTAGACGCGTGGTTCTCCGTTTTGCCGCACTGTACATTTTATTCCCTGTACAATTCATCGGCTAATTAACATATCATCAAAATGCCGAGTGAAGGAAAAATATGCCGACCATGCAATCTCTTGTAATGCCATAGAGAGCTGCACATCAAGATCTCCCAAGTTTACAGATACAATTATGGAACTGAAATTCCATTTATAAAACAAAATGTTACTAATAAAAGCATTAAAATCATGTGTGTTCAACCACATTAATGTGTGCCGTTTGCTTTTTAGCTGCAAAATGAGAAATTTAGTGTGAACATTTTCCATTCACTTAAAAATCATAAATCCTTTGAACTAAGCATTAAAGAAAGTTGTTCACCCTATTATCAGGATTTGGAAGTTTTCCCCTTTCAACCACATTTTCAGTATTTGAAATGGAAGAGGCACACACACAGAGTGTGTTGCACTGCACCGTGATGCTGCACAGAGGTAATTTCAATTAAATATTAATTATACAGTGCTTTTTATAATAAGCATGGTCAAAAAGCAGCTTTAAAGAAATCTGACTTTATCGTAGATAAAAATGAATTTAATTAAAGTTTATTCCTGTTAAGCCAGAGTTGACCGTGGCAAGGAAAAATATTGGGCGACACCAGATAGTGAGAAAAAATGCTAAATCATTATTCTTTTGTAACTGGGAATTGGTAGCTCAGTGGTTAAGACATTTACTTCTGTCTGAGTTTAAACCCCACCACCACCAAGCTTCCACTGTTGAGCCTAAATCCTCAACCGCTCATCTCTTTAAATGATGCTGAACGGTAATCTTTAAAGCTGTGCAGAAGGGAACTTGTAGAAGCATCATTCAAGATTTTACTTTAATTTCTCATTTCAAACTAATTTTATTAACTGTTAAGACTTGCTAATAATTTATTTGTAGTTATTGTGTACACACTATTACACTTTTTAACTGTTTGTGGGAACGCTGGAAAGAGATATTGACCTCTATAAACGAGTTAAACATGCCCCAGAGGTTCCAGTGACTAGTAAATTATATCCAAATATGAAATTAACAAATTGTGTATTAAAGGCTAAATAAAATCAAATACTTGTGAATGCATGTATAAAGTTAACATCTGTAATTGAACAGAGTCCACTGAAATATAAGTGTGAAGTAGTTGCCTTTCATAAATGATAAACATCTCACTGTTGTCTAAAATTATAGTCTCTAGCTACCATTTCATGTGCACAATCTCAATCCCTTTCATACATTATGTATTAATTAACAAGGATTTTGTACTGCAATTTCCCAAATGCTGGGGTTGATTTATGCCCTACCACACACACTAGAGGCTTAGTGAACCTTGCGGACACATTGATATTCAGTCATTAGTGTTGTTTCCGAAACAGTTTATTTTATTTGATAGAAGAATCTGAATATATATATATAAAAAATGCTTGCTCTTAAACATTGCAAAATTTTCACCTCAGTATTTTTGTTCATTCAGGTCAACATTTTGGAAGTTGAAGATTTCTCTCTGTGTTCAATGTAAAGTAATTCAGCCGTATGTGGTTATTAAAGCCTTTAGCATATTCCAGCGCACATTCTAGCATCGATAACACTGTTTGTATTTAGATCATTAGACGAGCAGCACAGGATGAAAAATCCAGTCCAGCGTAGACTCATTTTAGTTGTCTGAGCTGATTGGAGAAGGATTTAGTGTTTCTTCTCTCTGCAAGGAAATAATAACATTATTATTATGTTAAGTACACTAGTGTTCGGTTGCAACAAATTGTTATATAGTCGATTACTATTTTAATAATAAATTATTCCTATAAATTATTCATTCTTTACTGTCAGAGCTGCTGGCAACACCTTCATACCAATAAGAATAAAACATTTACCGGCTTCTGATATGTTTTGATAGAATCTTACACTGATAAACAATCACTAAGATCATGTTGTCTCATCCAAATGGCTTCACCTGATATAAGGGGCTACATATGTTTCTATTTAGCTCTGGTTCACTAATCGGATTGGATGAGCACTGTTCCAAAAGTGCTTCTATATAAAGTAACGGTACTGGGACTTTTCACTCTGCTTGTCTGCATTTATCGTATAAATTACCACTGCCTAGCTTGAAGCACATTATTAGACATTATCAGCTGACATGACAAATTACTTTTCTATATTTTGAGGAATTTCACTTTGACCTTTAAATCGTCAGATGAGTATAAAAAGGAAGAAGGGAGAAGCACCTTAAAAGGGAATGTATAAGTCAGTATGAGAGCTATAAAGTGGGTGTGGCTTCTTCCGGAATGATTTCTGTTAGTGGAGTAAAAATGTATAGATCATTTGGCCATATTGTGTCTGAAATGTTACTTATGACAGATTTTTATTTCTTCATAAATAGATAGATGTAATGGATATTGATGCTCTTAATCGCTCTTGTTTAACTAACCTCCATTTGCTGATGAATCCAGGTAAGAGCTTGTGTGATGCGTGTATACACCCCAGGTTTGTTTCTCTCAGCGCAGCCCTGACCCCAGCTTGTTGCTCCCACCAGCTTCCACACAGATGAGTCCTCACAGGCCAGGGGACCACCACTGTCCCCCTGCAAGACATTTACCAGGAAAAAAAACAGTTTAGCTAAAGAACGTAGAATATTCCCTCAATAATATTCTCCCTAAGAAACATTATACTGTATTCTGAAGAATTCAACCACATATAGAGGTTCATTAAAGAAAAAAAATTGTATATTTAATATACGATATTTGTTGGATATCAAAGTCATATCTGAATTTTTGTTGTTACTTAATATATGCAACATCAAGACGATATGCATGCAGATTAACAAACATTAAAACAGAAACTTGTTCACGGTGTACAGAACTTTCTAGGTATTTAAGAATGCATTAGTTTCTGAAATTGCCTGGCAGGAGTCGGTTCCCCCTTCTAGGTAACCAGCGCAGATCATGCCAGGGGAGATGTAGCCTTGATAGACTTCAGGCTGACTGCATGCTTTAGCGGAGATCAGCGGGACCCTCGCAGAATGCAGAGACGAACTTGCTTCACCTGAGTATGAAGTAATCAATGCACTGCATTATAGGATGCACAGATTTGGGATCTCTACTTTGCTATATCTCCTGTATATGAGCAGAACAAACTAAACAAAATCCACAATTTTGATAAATTGATAAATTCAAATATGAAAATGTGATAAATTGATAAATTGCAAATAATTGGCTTAGAACAGAGTGAGAGGATAGGATTTATGCCAAAGCTAAAAAAATCCTAAAGAGAGGTTTAGATTTAAAACACAACCATTTTTATTCATTAAAAAAAAATTTTTTTGTTGTTTTTAAAACTTTTCTACATATTGTGGCAAATAAAATCAGATCACTAATGTTGGTCAGTGTTTACATTGAGTTTAAATGAAAGATTTCAAAGACCAGTAACATAAATAGAGGTTTTAACTTGCCACATATAAATTGAAACATCGTGATATTCCTTTTTTTGCATATCCCTGCTTGTTAGAAATCTTTAGCATTATTATCTTTTACATTGATTACATAACTACAGACCAATGGGTTGTTTGACCAAACCATCATTCAAATTTTAACTATATTTTTCTATGCTGGATGATAATAACAGATGATTTCATGCCTTATGTTGATCTGGTATAAAACACAATCTCATGGTCAAAGCATACTTTAAGACCTTAAACGTAACGATTTTTAGACAAAGTGCATATGGTTTTGATGTGCCTGGGTGTCCATTATGCCTATGTAAAAGATCTGTAAAAATAGAGGTTTTAACTTGCCACATATAAATTGAAACATCGTGATATTCCTTTTTTTGCATATCCCTGCTTGTTAGAAATCTTTAGCATTATTATCTTTTACATTGATTACATAACTACAGACCAATGGGTTGTTTGACCAAACCATCATTCAAATTTTAACTATATTTTTCTATGCTGGATGATAATAACAGATGATTTCATGCCTTATGTTGATCTGCTATAAAACACAATCTCATGGTCAAAGCATACTTTAAGACTTTAAACGTAACGATTTTTTGAAAAAAATGCATATGGTTTTGATGTGCCTGGGTGTCCATTATGCCTATGTAAAAGATCTGTAAACAAAAGCAGACAGTCCAGCAGTTGTTTTAATGTAAAGACTTTTCAGGAGCTCATATTACCTTATTGTTATTTTTTCAGGATAATCAAATATCAGGTCCAGCAGTAAATATATATATATATACATTGTGGCATAGAAATTCTTGTAAACACCGAAGTGCAACTAAATGCATTCATTAAAAAAAAGATATATCATTTCAGAATATAAATATTGAACATTATTCCTTTTGCAAATTTCCACACAGTGCATGTTTTTGTTTGCCTATTAAGTGTTTGAATGCCTGTGTGACTTCCAACAATGTTTTCAGAAAAAAAGAAAATGATACTTATTATACAGGGTCTATGGACTCACCTCCATCATCTGTGGCTCCCCATCCTGAAATCCAGCATATCTTCCCATCCTCAAACTCCTCTCCAAAGTTTGGCAGGCAGATGGGCTCAACATAGCCTGAGAAGAGGAAGAGCAACAACTGATAAAAACATGGAAAAGCCTTCAATAACCATTAAATTAAATCATGCACACTCCCAGTGACACCATAAGTTCACTTCACTGTTATAACTGATATTTTACCAGACTGGTCAGTATTAATACAAATTACCATTAAAGGTAAGTGGCTGTGACAGTTTCAGCAGGGCAATGTCATAGTCCAGACCTTTTGGCCTATAGCGGCCATGATAAATAATTTTCTCCACAGCGAGATACTTAGCTCCAGTGGCTGGTTGCTCTGTGAGTCCAGCAAGCACCGTCCAAAGAGGGGGGAATGCAAAACTGAGATAAACAAGACAAAAATATTCTCAGAAAAAAATTTGTAGTTAAAAGGCTATAGTAAAAGTCAAATCATTTTCTTTCAGAAAGAACAATTTAGATGTAGGCATAGCAATTTATTTTTACACTAATCATAGTTTTAGTTAAAAGTCCTCACAAGGATAGCAAAGTGTGTGTGTGTGTGTGTGTGTGTGTGTGTGTGTGTGTGTGTGTGTGTGTGTGTGCATGCACACTTACCCATACACACAGTGTGCAGCTGTTAATATCCACCGAGCTCCTATAATAGATCCTCCACACAGGTGCTCATTCTGGAATTGAAGACTCACTTGCCATGGAAACTGACCTTCTTGAGACAGATTTCCCCCAACTATACGTGCACTGTACTGAGGCCGGGAGCCACACTCTACACACACAAACACACACACACACACACACACACACATAAAAACACACACACACTCAAAGTAACTAATGTTTATTCAAATTTTTACAACTATTTTGTGTGTGTGTGTGTGTGTGTGTGTGCGTGTGTGTGTGTGTGAAGGAGAAAGAGAGAGAGAGAGAGAGAGAGAGCGATCTATCATGCACATAACTTTTTGTTTCCTGTTGTTCACGTTAGTATTTTACATTTTTCCAAATGTTCTACAAAAAACGTGTATCCTTAAAAATTAAAAATTAAATTTTTATTTAAAAATAATTTTTTAAAATAATTTTTTTAATGTTTTGTTAAACTCTGTAGTGACAGCCTCTGTTGTCACAGGTTTTCCATGAATTAAAAATTAAGATGATATCCCACTGTCACTGTCATATATTGCAAAGTTAACAGTCTACAGGATCCTTTAGGTTTCTTGATAGTTCCCATGAAATTGTGTTATTAAATATAACACTCCTACATAATATAAAAAACAAACAAACAAAAATGTATAGAGAGAGAGATAGATGTATATACACACTTACCCAAGCATCTTAAAGTTATGATTTTGCCTGATGTACATTCAGTTTTACTAAAAAAAAAGAGGGGGAAAAGGGACAATTTACAATTTATGAAATAAAATAATAAATAGTTGCTACATATTACCTAGTAACTACAGTAAAACAAATAGTGTGAATATATAGAATATTAGAATATGTATATATCCTTCTAAGAATTGAATGATGAAGAAACATGAAGGGGTGCGATGTTTAAGGAAAATAATCAAAGTCTGACTGGTGTCATGTGGCCCTGATGAATAACTGATATACTGCAGATTTTCTGTAGCCAACAAATAGCTGGTTTTCAAAAACATTATTAATTAAAGAATGATGTAATATCCTGTGTATTGTTACATTCCATGTTGTGGAATGTCCATAAAACAAGTTATAGCAGGCATAAGTAGCTGCTTCCTCAGAAACGAATGCTTTAATGATTAGTCTTATAATTCATTGATTATTTATGGGACATCCACTACACCTGTCTCTATGAATGATCTGCTAACATACTGCTGAATTAAAAAAGAATCATTATAAGCACAACAATGCACTGTATTTACATTTATATTCATAGCATTTGGAAGACGCCCTTTTTCAGATCGATGTGCAGTTATTTTATTTATAAAACTGAGATGTTGCGTTATAATGGCCTTGCTCCCAGGTTAAACAACCTTGACTTGAATTAATGCTGTTGCTTGAAAAAACTAAGCAAGGTTGTGCACAAACCTTTGGTCTGACGTGCATGACTGTCTGCTTGTGTGTTTCTGTGTAGTGATGGAAAGCTGCCAAAATGCATTTTTTATATGGAGGGAAAGTGCTGCGTTTTAAATTACACATGAAGAAATGTGAGCCCACAGAAAGCAAAGACCATTTAACTCTTTAAAGCGTAGTTGATAGGAACCTCTCTGAATGGTACTAAACTAGTGTTTATAGTCTAATGCTAATTATGGCTCATTTGTTCTCTTTTTATCTTTATACACAGTTTGGTGTAAGTATCCACCCTTCCCCCTTGAACCTCTTTTCTTGTATTTTGTTGCGTTACATAATGAAAATTAAAGTCCAATTAAATTCAGCTGGATCATGAAACTACACAAAATATTTCACAATGTTGAAGTTGGGAAAATTAAACTAGATTGTTAAATTATTTCTAGTTAAATTCAGTTTAGTTATTTAAAGGTTGTTCAAAGGGGGATGAAGACTTAAGCAACTCTTAAGCAACTTCTCTTAGTATTTTGTGAGTTGTACAATTTCTGGATATAGTCTGAATCCTAAATCTGCTGTGAAAAGTGTTAGTCACTTAAATGATCACAGTCTGTTTATTGCCTCATATATAAAAATATATTGTACTCATAAAAAGGGTTTCACACCTCAGAGTGGTTATGTTGTGTATTTTGATCGGATGCAGGGGATTCAGCTGGCTTGGGATGATAGACACTAGATTGTCCTGAAGGTCTTGTTCAATCGAGGTGAGAAGAAGGGAACCAGACTCCACGTAACTACAAGAGGCAAGAATAGTAGGTAACACAACAGGTGTAAAAATCTTGTAAAAATAGATTTATTTTTAATATATTATTAATTATTTTTAATATATTATTAGTAAAAACATACTAAAGACAAGCAAAACCATTGGACTCGTCTATAAGTTGCTTTTGGTGTAAATTCAGTGCTATAAAAAAATATGACAGAGTTCCCTTTAGAGATTTCACAGCTATATAAATATCCATGAGGAAAGTGTGGCATGTATTAGTTCCATAACATTAATGGAAAGAAATATCAATATTGCAAGTTTGCATGAATGTTTACATTTAAATATAAGTCTATAAATGCAATGTAAAATCAAGATTCAGTCCAAATACAAGAAACATGAAATAACCAGGTACAAACAGGGTCTAAAGGGTCAGCATAAGTGTCTTGCCTATATCTTTTTGTCCATTTGGACAGATTTGCAGGGATGAAGTAATTGATCAAACTTTCAATAGTGTCTTAGAGTCAGAGAGAGGAAAGTGGTAGCACTCTTTAGGTGGGAACGATGTTGTTAGTCTCTCCCCTGCCAATCAAAATGACGCTAACCAATTCTGGGCTTTTGAGAGCTCATGTATGAGACAGTGGGTAGTTAGACCATTCTTTAGAGTGTTTAGCTGCTCTGTAATGTTATATCAGCTCAAACTATTTCTGTCTTAAAGAAAGCCCATGCTAGACTGTGTAATAGACGAGTGCCAACTAATAGGTGGGAATTTGTAAATCCAGAGGAAGCTTAATTTCTAACCTCCCCAGCAACAATAGTGTAACCTCAGATCTCACTTATAGCTTTTCTAGTACTGCAGTTTTACCTGGAGTATCCCAGCTGTTTGCAGGCAGAGAAGCCCAGATCAGAGTCCCATGTTTCAGAACACACAGTGCTCCAGACTCCTCCACTTAACACCTGCAGCACTGACCGCTTTCCACTCACACGCACTACCCAACAGAAAAGGAATGTTTACCATGGCTATTACCATTCAACATTTTCTATTCCTGTTTTGCTTCAGAAATGCTTATAGATTTGTCACTGAGAGCAGCATTGTACGCACCACAGCTGAGCTCGTCCTCGCCATGTTCACAGTCTATATGTCCATCACACTGTGCTGAGATGCTGACACAGTGAGATGAGCTGCACCGGAACTTCCCTCTACAGCTTAGACCCACTGAGACATGGTAAAAATGTGGACATATTAGACAATATTACATATTATATTTCACCTGAATACCGAATACTAAGCACTACTGCTATATTTAGAAACACTTGCCTTGGGCTCATCCCACAAATCTTTTTCTGAATATAGCTACAATGACTATTTACATAAATGAATGGATGCAATACTGTATTATGAGTAATAATATGGATCCACTTTTACATGACACAATAAATGTGTAATAATCTCATGTAGGATTAAGCTATTGCATTATTTACTGGCATCCATATATCACTAGTCAGACGATACAGATATCTGAGACCACAGGATTGAATCAGCCTATTCAACCATAGTTCCGGTCATCTCAAAGTTTTTGATCCGTGTCCATCAGGTTGTGCAATATAATCATGGCTGTTAATTATTTACAAAAGCTAGAGCCAGTAGGTGCTACTGTACAGGCCAAGGAGTCACACACTCACCTCCCAGACCAATGGCAAAGATAAGGGTAACAATGAGCAACACACAGACTCCAATTAAAAGTTCCATTCTTCGTGCAAATAAACGACTTCTGAGTGTTTTGTCTTCTGCTTGATCACCTTTGAGGGGTGGAGATTAGAAAGGGTAGAGATCATGAGCATACTACTGTGAGCATATATACATTTGACAGTTCTCCTGCACTCTTTAAATAAAATTACAAAACGTGTTATTTGGCCATGTATAACAGTGTTTTTTCTATCAGAGGATGTTCCAACACAAAAATTCCTTTAGTCAGCAAATGTCCCTTATATCTTTGTAATGTTAATGTATATTTTAAAGAGTTTCAAAGAGGGAAGAAATACCAGAGCAACTGAAAGAAACAAGGACTGAATAAGGATTGGACTCCAGTGACCAAAAGGTGTGATTTTATTATTGGTTTTTTTTTTTAATAACCATGTTTTTTTTTAGAGGTTTGAAAGATGTTTTCATATCTGCTACATATATCTGCTATATGCTACAGTATATTCACACATGCATTGATACAAATACAAAGTCTACAATAAGAGTATCTTCTACTGGGCACTTTTATCAGTATGTGGTAAAACTGGTAGGTAATAATGCAAAAATTCGCTCCATATTTGCATAAAATGATTGATCTCTGGTTGCTTTGCTGATGTGAGTAGTTGTACATAGTATATGTAAAAAACAGCTTTCAAAAAAAAGTAAGGGAAGCAAGCTAATGGTATGAGAAATGTCATTTCTTTGTGTTCTTAATATTTTGGTGTCCATTTGAGTAAATAGCTAAAGTTAAAGATAAGGATATAAAAACTTAAACGAATTTGTGCTGCCCTGTGTTTGTCCCATGATATTCAATGTTTTCAACAATTAATAAAAACACTTGATTCCTTTTGCTTTTACTTACCTGACAGAAATGGTTGGACTTTAGTAACAGGCATTCCTGAACTTGGACATTGGACTTGGACATTGTTGGAAGGTTCTGTCTGCTCTGCACTCTCAGAGCCTGGGTTATCGATGATGTTTTCATTTTGGCTCTCAAGTGGAGGAGTGGAAGCAGAAAGATCATGATCTTCAACAGATACCACCTCTAATTTAGCATTTTCCATTTCTTGAATCTTGCCAACCTGTTAAAAGAATCAGTATTTTATGGCATTGCTATTGATGGAGGGATGGACTTCGATAAGTAACCATCAGAGTGTACATAAGAATAGTTATGATCGACCCCACTCTCACGTGTTCATGTGAGACTTCACTCTCTCCTCCACTTGTTAGTGGAGCATCTAGAACCTCATCCTCAAGCTCGATTCTGACATCCACCTCTGGGTCAGCCATTAACCTTTTCACATAGCTTTTCACAAAGCCATTAGGACTAAATGTGAAAGAAGATGGTACAGAAAATGTTATGTTAACAGACATACAATGACAAAGAACTGACAGATAAAAGAACAAATTGTTATATTTCTGCTTTAAAGTCATACATAGATACAAATATTTTATTATTTCTGCTTTTAAATCATAAATTATCTTTGCAAAAAGAAATATATATTGGGTTTGTCAGAATTGTATCATGCATACTGGGATACAAGATGTCATAGCACTGGTTACATTTGGGAAAAAGAACGTAGTGCAAAGTAATATCTTAGCAAATAAGAATTTTAAATAAGGGCAAATGTGTACAATATTTGTATATTATAAAATGATCATTAAGCATATATTGTATAATATATTTAACATTATACTGTGACTATTATCAGATTTTCTTAGATATGAGAATGAGCTGGCAGTAGAACAGGACGATTTAGGCTATTTTCATGAGGGTTTTATTTTTTTTGCCACCGCTGACAACAGAACTATTTTGAGATCCTTAGACAACAGGTCTGTCTTACTTACCCCGAAAATGTTATAGTATCCTCCTGCTTTGTTCATCCACATGTTCAAGCACTACTCTGTGTCTTTCCCAATAACTAGACATATCTTTCTCTCTCTCGCCCTCTCGTTCTCACTCTCTCTCTTTCTCTTTCTCTCTCTCTCTCTCTCTCTCTCTCTCTCTCTCTCTCTTTCTCTCTCTCTCTCTCTATTTCAAAGGGATAGTGGGATACCTGAGCAGGTGAGGACTGAGAAGTTGTGTCACTCTTAGTAGAGATCAGATGACCTCATCATCTCACTGGATACATGATCAGGTTACAGAGGGACATGCATACCTTAAAAGCCACTGGGATGCTTCGACAAGAAAAATAAGCAAAAAAATAATAAATAAAAATAAAATAAATAAATAATAAAAAAAATTTTATCCAGCGCATCTTTAGTCTGTATAATTTATCAAAAAATAGATTCGATAGATAGAAACAGTTTAGTACCAAACATTTCTGAGAATGTGGGGATGTGGAAATGTGCAGGAGGAATAAAAGTATATACAGTGAGGAAAATAAGTATTTGAACACCCTGCTTTTGCAAGTTCTCCCACTTAGAAATCATGGAGGGGTCTGAAATTGGTGCATGTCCCCTATTAGAGAAAAAAAAAAATCCAGAAATCAAAATATATTATTTTTAAACTATTTATTTGTATGATACAGCTGCAAATAAGTATTTGAACACCTGAGAAAGTAATTGTTAATATCTGGTACAGTAGCCTTTGTTTGCAATTACAGAGGTCAAACGTTTCCTGTAGTTTTTCACCAGGTTTGCACACACTGCAGGAGGGATTTTGGTCCACTCCCCCACACAAATATTCTCTAGATCAGTCAGGTTTTTGGCCTGTCGCTGAGAAACACGGAGTTTGAGCTCCCTCCAAAGATTCTCTTTTGGGTTTAGGTCTGGAGACTGGCTAGGCCACGCCAGAACCTTGATATGCTTCTTACAGAGCCACTCCTTGGTTATCCTGGCTGTGTGCTTCGGGTCATTGTCATGTTGGAAGACCCAGCCTCGAACCCATCTTCAATGCTCTAACTGAGGGAAGGACGGTGTTCCCCAATTTCTCGCAATACATGGCCCCGGTCATCCTCTCCTTAATACAGTGCAGTCGCCCTGTCCCATGTGCAGAAAAACACCCCAAAGCATAATGCTACCGCCCCCATGCTTCACCATAGGGATGGTGTTCTTGGGATGGTACTCATCATTCTTCTTCCTCCAAACACGTTAAGTGGAATTATGACCCAAAAGTTCTATTTTGGTCTCTGACCACATGACTTTCTCCCATCATGACTTCTCTGGATCATCGAAATGGTTTATGGTCTTTATGCAGCTAACGACCTCCAACAGGTGCATCTAATTTAGGATAATAAATGTAGTGGAGGTGGA